>OZ024913.1:51333056-51553056 GCA_964017125.1 Flabesymbios commensalis
CCTCAACATTTATGTATTGTGCACATTGCCACAATTAGCACCGCACACACGCGTTTAAACAGTTTGAAACAACCACGATCCTTGAAAAATATGTATGTTTTACATATGAAAGTCAACCAGTATGGGATATGAAAAAATACATGACTAATAATATAAAACAATAATTGTTGAAATAATAAAATTAGGCTAATATATTATAATGTCTAATTATATTATTTCAACAATTGGTAATAGAGAACATTCGTATTTGATGGAGACGGAGCCAAACAGTTGCCTTTTTAATTTAGTGACGTCCACAGCTGTTCTGGATCAGAATGTGTTGTCAGTCCTAATGGCTCTACAGTCCTACACTATATTCTCTATGGAGGGATTGAATCATGTGTGATGTTAAATCACTGAATAGTCACCAAGTTTTAAATTACGCTTTTCAAAAGATTCAACTTTTATTTTCCTTTTGTGACATAAGAATGGTCTTTATCCAGTTAACAGTCACTGTGTTTCTTACAGAGATTCGGCAAGAACCTGTCTTAGCAGTAAATATCAGAGTGTCAGACGCGCTTGGCACAACAAAACCCCGCCTTGTTGATTCATTGCCAGCCACAGACGGAGACAGGAGAAGACCTGAATGATAATATGAATCCACGCAAACGTTAATTAACTTCCGCGATTACGAGAATGCCGCTGCTAAATCAGCGTTTTGATTGGACTCGAACAACTCCATATTTGTATGTATTGGAAATGGTTTTTTTTCCTGAATATCATTTGCTTCCTGGCCTCACACATGGAAAACAAAAATTTAATTTTCTTAAGATTGTCAACAAAACTTTTGATTATCATGGGGATTCCATGCTGTGCTCAACACACTTCGTTTTCACTGGATGAAGGGATTATGTAAATTTCTACTGATAATCCAAACATCTGATATGAGAAGCGGGTACAGAAAATAAAAAAATATTAGTATCCCGTTATATTATTTGCATTTTCACCCACTTGAAGTTGTATCTCGCTAGCGCGACCATAATTTCAAAATTACTGATATCTGTTTAATTAGAAATTAAAAAAATAATTGCAAATGTTGATGTTTAACCCTTTAACCGCCAAATTATTCAATCTGAATTTTCACTGACGCGATCCACAACTTCAAGTGAGTGAAAATTATTCAGATTTGACAAAATGGTAGTCAACTGTTTTCAAATATTGCTGATTGATGTCAAAATTTTATCTTTAACACGTTTAAAAGGTGATACTTAATACGATAATAAAAATTGAAAACCCGAATATATGCGGCACTGGCGGTTAAAGGGTTAAGCACACATTTCATTCCCAGTAACAGGAATTTCACCGAATAATGAAACGATTGTAGTTGTGCTTAGTGCTTAAAGGGTTAAGATAAACAGAGCAGGTGGGGAAATACATGCTACCACATACACTAAGTTAATCCTCATGTTACGTGGAGGAGGATTGCCTGGACTTCAAACTCAGACTGACTCGATGTCCCCTACAGTTCAACATTTGTTTGCATAATATATACATACAGATCAAAATGTATGATTATGTAGGCTCACATGTAGCTGGTATGTAGCCTAGATAAAACTACAATAAAATACAAAATATGAATAATTAATAAATCGTTAATAATGTGATAATTGAATTTCTTTTAAATTACAAATGTCTTTTATCTCTGTCACGTTACAACTACCCAGATCTAGAATTACTAATTTAGAATTACTTTAACATGCTGAAAGTTTTTGGCCTTTTGTGAAATGTGTGATCCAAGATCGAATAGGAAAATTGAGGACTGTTTTCACAATGAGCAGATCTGTCAGTGTTCAATAATTCACGACAAATACCGGTTGTGACTGGGAGACTATGATGAGCAATTAGATGGCGGGGTGTTTTCACATTTCAAACACGAATTTAACGCCTTCCAATCTCTGGGCTAAGCGGGCTGAAGCATCTCTTATTTCGGATTTGTTATTTTTGTATGGCTTTGTGAACAATGATTAATGGAACAAGAATAGTGACGTAAAACGACCACACACTGAATAAACAATATTGTCAATGTGGTGTGGCGTCGGTTATGGAACATAGTTACAATAATATATAAAATGATATCTTTTTATTTTAAAGCCCAATGCCACCAACAGATCAATGTGAATATTCACATATCCATCATCACGTAATACATGTATCCAATCTGAGACCCTACCACTAATAAATGTCAGCTCAGGTTGTCTGTCCGAGAAAGTGAGATAATAAAAACAATAAGCAGTAAGTAGTGTAGGCCTTGAAATAATAATACAAATTTTGACTGCCATGTGATTTTCCTTCTCCTGGTGCAGCTATTTTTGCTATAATCAGAATTTTGAGAACGAAGACGGGATCCGATAAAAAATTGACATGCCACACAGTGTAAGTTTTTTTAAAATGTGTCGAACAATGATTTTCTTAACTAATACTGGATCCGCTACTGTGATTAAAGTTGTTTGACTGTTCAGTTTTACAAAATGTTATGGCCCTGTCACATTTGGTCAGATAATCCCAACGGATAAGGAACGAACGACATCACTATTGGTGTTCTTTATTGTTCATTTTATATTGTGTCATTGTCCGGCAAATACGTTTCATGTTATTAACCCTTTCGAGCCTGAATTTACCATTGTCATCTCATCCACTACAAGCCGCGAATTGCTGTCGCAATTCTCGACTTGTAGTGAATGGAGATAATTTGAAGTGGGTGAAAAATTAAAAAAAATTGCCATGTATTGGTAAATCAGTTTCAAGGAAATTTTCATCCTAAATCCCTTAGTTGTAGAAAAATTAAGTCTGTTCACAGTGGTGTCAAATTATGCTTTATTGCCTCGTATTATGATGGGTGTTGGCACTGATGCATTTGAACACGTTGTGGATGCCAAAGAAGATATGGTGGGGGCCCTGGTGCAGTGGGTAAAGGTGCCTGCTTGGAAAGTCGAGATCGCGGTTCGAACCCCACTCTGGCTTTTAAGTTTCAATGAAACAAAATGTTTCTTCTCCGCTTACTTGTAAAGATTCAACATTGTGGGGAACCTCCGTAACCCAGAGGTAGCGTATTCGACATCAGATCACCAGGGCTCGAATTTCAAATCCTGTGTCGGAGGTAAGTGTCATCTCATTTATCTCACCATCCTCAGGAGGTTCTCCTGGCCAACTTTGGCCTATATGTACACAAAGGTGACCTAAACCCCCATTTATTTAATTTCACTTACCAAAGAAGATTACCATCCAGTAGACTTGCACCTTCCGGGTGCGAGATGACCTGGTCAGTTTGTAACTGAGATAGCTGCGCTTCCGACCGAGTTGTATGCATATGGTGACAAAACTGCTGGAGACATTTTAAAATATGATTTTCAAATGACATGGGAGCATACCTATAGTGCTAGATTCGTTTATGATGGATCTTCATTGAATCAGGTGGAACAAATGGATCACCAGGAAACGTGCACGAGAAGTTGAGCCAATGTTGGCTGAATGTTGGTAGACCGCCTACTGCGTATACGCCTCTTGATAATCAGTTGTAAAACAAAATGGAGCAGGCTGAGTCACAATGGATGCTATGAGACAGGAATGTAGGCTTATTGGTAATTAAATGAGATTTAATTTTGATCCATTGTCACAGATATCGTCGTTTATAATATTCAAGTTATTGTCTGTAAACAAACTAGGCCTAGTGACCGAACAAGGTGCTTTGATGACTGATTATGTTCTAGAATAATTTGTGTTTGAAAGTGAAACGTGTTTAATTCTATGACTGTGTAGGAGATGAACCAATCATGTCGTTATCACTTTATTTTTTCGATTTGTGAATACAATTAGGTGTTTTGAAGTAGTGTACACTTCCAAACGGCAGTGAAAACAACTGATTAATTACATGGAGCTATCAGCAAATTATAATTCATTGTATAAATTATAGCCCTACTAATCTAGACAAAATTATTATTCCATTTAACAAAATCTCCAGTAATACCGTTGACGCCATCGATGCTGTGTCAGTCAGCAACTCATGGTACACGAGACATTGCCCCAATGTTGCTGTAAAGTCGGACTAGCAATGTAGACGGAGGTCCAACATTAAGACAACATTGGGTCAACGTGTGGTGTTTGCCGGCAAACGTTAACACAAACCACGATTAACCCTTTGGACGCTAAGAATAATAATAATCATTTCAACCTGTTTCATTGACAGGTTAAGTCAATTGTTGGGAATGAAATGAGTGTTTAAAGATCTAGATTTGCAAATGTTTGGTTTAAAAATAATAAAGAAATGCCAGTAATTTTCACCCACTGGAAGTTGTGGGTCGCGATAGCGAGACACAACTTCAAGTGGGTGAAAAATTAAAATATATGACTTTGCGGGTACAATGTTAAATGTTGTGCAAGAGTCCCTGTCGCTGAGACAACCTTGAGAAGCATTAGGAGTGCTGTCAGGCGCATTGATTGGAAAGCGCCGTCTGGGCCTGGACAATGTGACGACACAGAACAATTTGACAAACAGTTCAGGGAAGTTTAATTTTCTGGTCAACGTCTTTCCAGAAAAAAAACAGAGTTTGCAATAGAAATGAACGTGGAGGCAGATTGATTGGGCCATTTCATCACACAAAGACTTTCAACAGCGGTCTCTTTAGGTCCTGAGGAGGCATGTTGTCATGGCGTCTTCATTTAAACGGGCATATTAACATTGACTATTATACTGGATGTGCTTCATATGAATGTGACGTTACTCTGAAATGGTATTTGTTAACAAATAACCACATTTATTTTTAATAAAGCTGCCACTGTTCGTTCAAGATGTCTTCGCTTTCTTTCCCGTTTTGAGATGGAGAGTCTGTTGTGCTTCAATGGATGACGAGTTTTAACCGGAGAGAATATTCTGTTGAAGCCACATTGCTCACCGCTCCACCAATTCATCAACACTTCCCAGCAAACACAAAACATTTGTAAATCATTTGTACAATGTTGCACCAACTTCGAAGGCAAATGTTATGCAAAAAGTTGTGGGTTTTATTTGCTGGGTTGGAATCCAACAATCTCAGACACTGCTCTGCAAAGACAAAAGGCAGTATCAGCTTACTTTTAAAAACTAAGCAGACACTTCCTCTTGGCTTTGAGCGGCAGAATACTGTTTATGATGATATGCATTCAATTCTGATCGGATTGCTGCTAAACAACTGCAGTGGTGTCCTTTTAGAAATATATATAAACTTAACCCTTAGAGCACTGAGCCAGGAAATTTAATTTTTTTGTCACTTGAAGTTGTGTCTCGCTACCGCGATCCACAACTTCAAGTGACTAAAAATTAGTTTAATTTGCAAAATCTAGGTTGAAATATATATGATTTTCACAGATTTGAGACATATTTAATTTTTAAAACCTGGTTATACAAGACAATTAAAACATGAGAAAACAATACTATAGTCAACTGTAGTCGACATCAGTGTGCTAAGGGTTAAGTGGACCAGAATAACCTCATGAGGATCTCAGATGATAATCAGATGACACTGCCTTTCAGACACATGATTTGAACTTATATAAGCCCTGGCAGTCTAAGGCCAAGCACACTACTTCTCGGTCACGGAGATCCCCCCACATTATTCAAGATTATTTTATGAGTGGACGTGAAAACCAATTTGTTATTTAAAGTCTAAAAATACCGAGAGAACTGGGTTGTTCATAGGAAACCCAGCGAATACGAGGCAATATGCCCATTCGACGAAACGAGACGGAAAAATTCACCGTCAATTTTTTGTTGAATGAACTTTGACCTCTGACCTTTTTGACGAAAAAACGTCGAAGACGAAAACAGCCACTCGAATGGGCCTATTGCACCAAATGTTGTTTTAATGTTGGACCGCCGTTTTTGACGTCGGCCCAGCATTTAAACACCATCGGGTCAATGCCTCGTGTTAGCTGTTTGAGCCGTCGTCTGCTGTTCCGGGATGGCGGTTCGTCAGAGTAGATGGACTAGACGGACGGCCTGTATAGGAGTCAGGGATCTGCAAGAGGGCTTAAGATGCTGCTGCCGGCTAAAGATTGATTGACCGAGTAAGGCCTTGCTGACCAGTCAACATGTGATGCTGACCACTGGTCAAAAAGATGACGCAGGCCTCGGGACTGTTAATGTTTAACGCCGGGCCAGTGGTTCAAGGCTTGGTCCAACATTCTGCAAGTACTGGTCCGCGCGTCCTCCAAGGCAACAATGTTTTTTTAATGTTCGTCCATCGTCTGCAACGTCCGCCCAACTTTAAAACAACATTGGACCAGCGAATCGTGTTGGCTGGGTTGAACTTCGATGGAATCTCAAGCCCAGCAAACAAGATGCATTGTTTCCAGTTTGGTTCAATGTTGGCCGAATGTCTGCGATGCTGTATCAACACTGAGCCAACCTAAAGTCAATGTAGCGTGTTTGCTGGGAGGGATGGAAGGTGGTCACACATCAAACAAAGGTGTTGGTTAATGTTGAGTTAGCGTAGCAGACGATGGCCAGCATTTAACAACCACTGAATGCTCGGTAATAATTGTGGTCCAGTGAAGGTTCAATATTGGGGCCAAACTGGCAGTGAACACAACACATTCGCCTTGCAACGTTGTTTCACTGTCTACGACATTCAAGTAACAATTGTCGCAACATTTGCGTGGAGGTTTGTGCATATGGGGTGTTGAACAGCACTGACCCAACGTCTACCCAGAATAACGAGTGATACATGAAACCTGAGAATGGTAGAGGAATCCCAGCATTTATGAAACGTTCAACTAATATTGTTTTAATGTTGGGCCAACGTCGAAGACGGTGGGCCAACATTAAATCAATATTGGTTCAGCGTCTCGTGTCGGCTGGGAAGCGCGAAAGATCACACTGGACACCATATTTGGAAGTGGCCTTGCTTTATACTTATGGGGTTTTGTTAGCCTAATATTAGGCCCTACTGTTAGCAGTTGTTAGGGTAGGGCCTAAGCTTCCTCCATAGGGTTCATCCCAAATTTCAAAACAGACACACAAAACATCTTGAAAATAAAATTAAACCTTATCACAAAGGATTTCACCATGAACATTTAGTATTCCAACTTGGAGATAGCAATCATATTGTGATTATTTGACTTCATTAATGGTATTTATCAGCTAATTTTCGAACACGATGTTCATAAAATTCACTCATCTGCTTATAACCTCGCTCGCTTTGTTATTATCATGTTTATTAGCTACACAGAAGGAAACCAATGCCAATCAAATTGGTGATATTTGTGTCAAGAAATATTCGTCCGAAAGCTCAAATGACTTTACCGGGTTTATGTCATCTTGCCGATTCAGGTCAGACAGTCCGATCCCAGGTCTGTATGTAGCAGACAGCTTGATATATAGATGAAGGTTGGTGTATGTATATATGCAAGCCAAATAGGGCCTACTATACACAGCACAGCAGCCGTTCAAACAATGCCATTTCCATCTTGGGCCAGCGTCGTAGTATATAGCCCTCTACTTCACATCATTAGATCATGGCGCCAGCACAGGCTCAGTGGGCATAGTCATCTTACCTAATAGGGTGGCAAAATTGTTCAAATGTTGGCTTAATGTCGATAAACACTATACGACGCTTGGTCAACATTAAAATATCATTGTTTGAACTGCTGCTATGCAGTGTATAGAAAATGGTTTGTATTGGCATACACCCTGGTAAAGTCATTTGAGCTTTTCGATGAATATTTCTTGACACAAAAATCATGAGTTTGATTGGCCTTGGGGGTAATACATGTAACAATCAGATTTCCTTTTGTACATCTCATTAACAAAGTGAGCGAGTTTATAAGCAGATGAGATAATTTTTTGAACAACGTGTGCGAAAATTGATTGATAAATACCATCAATAAAGTTAAATCATCACAATATGATTGCTATCTCCAACTGGGATTACTAATGTTCATGATGACATCCTTTGTGGTAAGATTTTATTTCATATTCACGCCGTTTTGGGTGCCTGTTTTGCAATTCGGGATGAACCCTCTGGAGGAAGCTTAGGCCCTACCTCAACAGTAGGGCCTAATATTAGGCTAGGGTTTTGTCACCTTCTTCGTGATATTAATATTATCATAATGTAAATACCCCACTAATAAGCTTGATGTTGTCTATGCACAATGAATAATATGCTTGTGTATATTAATATTGTTACGACCTCGAAATGAATTATTATGTATATTGTATTATTACTTAAATTGATAATGTCATCTATTAATTTTTCAACTAGTCAAGTCCTACATTAGAACATTTCATATTTTACCCATGCAGTTGAAGATGTATGTGACTTGCTATCGCGACCCACAAATTCAAGTGAGTAAAATTACTTACACATTATGTACATTTTTTATTTAATTTTCTTGTTTTAGGGACATACAATATGACTAGAAACGGCTGTATACATCAAGGCCTACTATACGTAGTTAGCATGTTAACAGAGTTAAGAGAGAGTTAGTAATATGGAATGCCCAAATACAAAAGTGGGCGATATCAATTCTGATTCCAGATACTTTAAAATGTTAGACCCAAGCCACACCATGACCGTGCACTTAGTGATGAAAAGGTGTATATGTCACTTTGTGAAGTGGCAGGTACACCCTTTCACCACTAAGGGTGTGATAGAACTAGGTACGCCCACGGAGGAATCTCATCCACATTTCCCGTCATCAGCACGATAACAAAAAAATACCCATCATATGTAAAAGGCTCATCTCTGTGCGTGCGCAAGTATGAGCAGGAATATAATGGGTGGCCTGCTTAACCCTTTTAACCGCCGGTGCCGCATATATTCGGGGTTTCGTTTTTTATTAGCACATTAGGTACCACATTTTAAATATGTTAAAGATAAAATGTGACATCAACCAGCAATTTTTGAAAAGAGTTTACCTCCATTTTGTAAAATCTGATTAATTTTCACTCACTTGAAGTTGTGGATCGCGTCAGCGATACACAAATTCAAGTGGGTGAAAATTCAAATTGAATAATTTGGCATTTAAAGGGTTAAGGATGCTTATCTTGAATGACGGGTTAGACTATGTATGGATCATTTATGAGCAGAGTTTATTTATCTGAAGAGTTGGTTGCGCTGGATACTCCACAATAAATCACTGATTCATTAATTGAATACCGGTATTTACTACCATTTTTTCACTGAAGCTGAATCTATGCGTTTTTATTTTGTTGTATACATTGCTGTAATTGGTTTAATAATGTGATAATCACAGCGTGTCATAAATCGTATATTATTAAAGGAATAGACAGACTGTTGTTTTAAGCATAGATTGATTTTTTAATGCCTACACTATATGCGCTACTTAAGGTGATGAGAGAGCTGCTGTTGGTACTGATGCCCAACAAGGGAATAGCGCTGAGCCAGCACCATACTGTGTTTGGCCCACCGCAGAATCTGTAGGTTCTGTATGTAAGATGACTAGAGACCCTGATTTATTACAATGGTAATGCTGTGGTATTTGCTACAGGTACTGCTGCTGCTGTTGCTCCTAATGGGACCCCAGCCTTCCTTTAGCCCGTCATAAAATGTGTCGGCATGTGGGCCATACAATAACCGGTTGAGGCAAAGACACCGCCGAGTACTGCCACAAGCAGATTCTGGCTGAGCAAAACGGGCGCAAAGAACAAGCAGCAAGAGGAAGACAAGGTGAAGCAATCAGATGCTGGGAATCCTGCATTGCGGCAGTCAAAGCAGGCGCCTCTGATTCCCATTTGATCCATGTGTGACAGGATCACCCATCACTACCCCATGTTGTCCTGCTACTGGCTGACTGTATGATGTTACCTGATGCCGGGCTGACCAGCGGGTTTGACCAGCACACGTATAACTACTGACCGACACAGGCTGAGTGACTCAGGTCAATCACAAACAGCATTGTGTCCTGTGTCTCAGACTGTCACCCGCAGACTCCTGATTACATTACATTAATAGAACAGCGTATCTACATGCGAGGTGTACAATTATACGTCAAAGTGTACACTCTCAACAGCTCTATGTACAGTTTTGTCTGAACTGATCAGTCACGTTTTGACCAGTGGACAGTGACATTGTAGTTTTTATCGTCGACACTGACCCAAGCTAACCTTCCATCAACAAAAAACTGGTAAGTCATCTTTGCAGTTAGACATAATAAAGAACGTTATCTCTAATGGCTAATTCTTAATTTCCATCACCCGAAAAAAATGACAGTGCTGTGCATCAAATATACCCGGTTTCCACTCACGCTATGTTTCATAATCAGATAATTGCTGGATCTCTGTAAAGAAGACTCCTGTGTGGCACAGCTCACTAATTTAATATAGCTATGACTACCCAAGATGGATCTACTGTCTAGTTTGACAATACAAACTCGTTAAACAAAATGTCAAAAAATGGCCACAAACTAATTTTTAGCTCATCCGGCCTTTAGGCCTAAGATGAGCTTACGCTAGCCAAAATTTTTCGACCGAGTGACACTCGGTCGAAAAACTTTGGCTAAGCTTATGCCATCGTGTGTCATCTGTCGTCCACAATTCGCAATAAATGCTTCTTCTCCCTCAATTTTTATCCAATTTTTATTTGGTTTGGTTTGTTTGAAAGAACTCGTGCCTGTACATAGAATTCGTCGCGGATTT
Source organism: Flabesymbios commensalis (assembly GCA_964017125.1). Taxonomy (NCBI): domain Eukaryota; kingdom Metazoa; phylum Annelida; class Polychaeta; order Terebellida; family Flabelligeridae; genus Flabesymbios; species Flabesymbios commensalis. The sequence goes on from OZ024913.1 coordinate 51,343,726, forward strand.
GAGAAATTTTAATTATTAATTAAGTTATGACCTAATTATGACCTAATTAGGACACTCTGTCCACAATTCACAAGAAATGCTTCTCCTCCTTCAATCCTTATCCCATTTTAATTTCTTTTTTAAAGAGTTTGTGCCTGTGCATAAAATTCCCTCATGGATTTCTGAAAATTTAATTATTAATTAAGTTATGACCTAATTAGGACACTCTGTCAATAATTTACAAGAAATGCTTCTCCTCCTTCGATTCTTATTCGATTTTTGTTTGGGTTTTTTGAAAGAGCTTCTGGGTCTGTGTGGAACATGCTCGCGGATTCCAGAATTTTTTTTCGTAATTAACTTATGCCGTAATTGAGTCCTAATTAAGACCATTAATAAAAAAATGTTTCTCCCCTCCCCCCTCAATTCTAAGCTGATTTCAATGATGTTTGATAGAGCTCGTGCCTGTGCATAGAGCTGCCTCACGGATTTCAGAAAATTTATTTCGTAGTTAACTTATGCCCTAATTAAGGATGAGCTTCTGTGTCATTGACACTCTGGTCTATAAAATATGTTGTTTAACATAATTTGTGTTCAAGTACTATTTTACATTTTTTATGGTGGTGGCCTTCCTGTGTTTTATAACCTTCTTGTCCATACCTTCTACTTCCATAGGGATGTATCTAAGATATGTTTCTAATTATTAATCATGTGATTAAAATGATTATATGCTTTCATAACAATTGCTGCAGCAAATAGCGCGTCAAGCTGGTGCACAATAGTGAAATATGGGGAATCTGGCTGTGTCTCAGGTCCTATTTTATCAGGAGCGTCGAAGAAAGAAGTGATCGATAAAACCATAGTTTTCTACTTTTATGTCATGATCGGGTTCACCTTCATCTTTCTGGGCTATTATATAGAAATAGATCTTTGACAGGCCGTCTTATTTTTGTGGCTCATATAGAGCTAAAATTAATAAGATTACATTACCAATTTGAAACTGCTTGCATTCTGTTGCCACAGGCATTTGAGGTATGATAGTTGGAAAAAAACAATTTAGAAACATTTTATGGGCGTTCGCGTCCCCCCTCCCCCTCCTTCGGTCCTTAGTGGAAAAGTACTATTTATCTTACGAAATTATTTTTTCCTACTATCAGACCTCAAATGCCCGTGGTCTTGCCAATGTGATAATATTTTTTCATGCGGGCTCCAGTAGCTACATGACAACCCATAATAAACAGCAGATCCAAATAGATATTTACTATATTTTTAGATAAAATAATATTTCTGATACAAATGTTTTCTCTGTTAAACTGTTTTGTCATTGGTATTATACGCAACTAAAATGCTGTGCTGTGTGTTTTTAGCAACACATGCAGTATTCTCTTTGGCATATGTAGCCACATAATTTTCAGTCATCTATTATGTACAAATATTTCAAAAACAAAATGTGAATTTGAGTAATTTTCGATGGTGACGTCCGTTTGAAAGACAAAGGTATATTATGAATCTGGCCATAACTCAGTCACACTCAGCCCCAGCGCTCATCTTAATATGTTAGCATTTTAGTTCTCACGTACTTGTATCTGCTGTTATATAATACTTCGATCTGTCATGTCAGGAAATTTAATTCACTGAGAAAGTTGATTACAGGATTGCGGAGACGGGAGCTCTCACAAATTAACTCTGACGCACTGCAACATCTGCTCTGCAAAGGCAAAAGGCAGTATCTGCCTAATTGTAAAGTAAGCAGAGACTGCTTTTCGCCTTTGCACGGCACTGCTGTACACTTGTATGTCATGTTATGTGGCGTAATTCGCTTGTGTCTCGCGTGCAAATGAGTATTAAAGCCTCGTTCTCAGGTTCTGTGAGTGACGTAAGCTTCCGGGGGATATCCTCTTACCATCAAAATGTCAAGTCCTGCAGGGCTTGCCCCATATAAAAATCAATTTTCAGCTAATTCTCACGAAGAGAATGTGTAAAGATGTACGTAAGCCCTACAAATACACCGTTTGTGTAGCGATCTGCTTTGGGACATAGTAGAAGACCAGATGTATTATGTCAAAATAAAGCGTTTGATCCGCTAATGTACTTCATGCATTTATGCCGTCTGAGATGTTGCAGTTACTATATTAAGGCTGAACAGAAGATTTACAAGGTTGCCGCTAACTGTTCGTGACATGTACGTACATGCCACTGTGTTTTCATCTGCATATACTGCAGATCTGCTAATATTCGCGATGTTTTAATTTTCGCGAATTTCGAAAAGAGGACAGATTAGCGAATTAAAAAATCTCGCGAAAATGATTATTATAATAGCGATACTTAAGAAAAATGAAATTTTGCGAGTTCTAAATTTCGTTAAAAGTCTCAAAATCGAAAATTCGGGAAAATTTTACCACGCGAACATTACCAGATACAGTAGTCCAACCCCTATATTTTATATAGGGGACTACAATCGGTTGACTGATTTAACTGTTATTTAATTGGAATTTTCATTTGCTTGAAGGCGGGTGTTTCTTTCCCATCCACTCGTAAAAAACTCAGTATTGTGGGGAGCCTCCGTAACCGAGAGGTAGCGTGCACGGCCTCAGACTTCCAGGGCTTGACTTTCGAATCCTGTGTCTGGAGGGCAGTATCATATCACTCGTCTCACCATCCTCAGGAGCTTCTCCTGGCCCAATTTAGCCTGTATGTGCACAAAGGTGGCCTAAAGCCAGATTCATTTCCTTTTCATTTTCATTCACTTGAAGCTGTGTATCACTGGCGCGACACACCACTTCAAGTGAGTGAAAATTATTCAGATTTACCAAAATGGGGGTCAATGATTTTGAAATCTAACTGATAGATGTCACGTTTTATCTATGATATGTTTGAAAGCTGATATTTAATTTGCTAATAATTTAATTTGCTGACTGGCGATCAAAGGGCTAATTTTTTTTGTTTCTCACATCTTTGGTTCTCGGTCAATGAAGCAATAATATTGGTGATGTATAATGTACAAACACATTTCACCGTAAGTGGGGTAACTTATGTTGATAGGGCTTTAGAATAATACTCCAGGTGAATAAGGAAGGAGTTTGGCAATTTATCTGGGCAAATGGTTTATTAACCCTTTAACCGCCAAATTATTCAATCTGAATTTTCACCCACTTGAAATTGTGTCTCGCTGACGCGATCCACAACTTCAAGTGAGTGAAAATTATTCAGATTTGACAAAACGGAGGTCAACTGTTATCAAATATTGCTGATTGATGTCACATTTTATCTTTAACATGTTTAAAAGGTGGCACTTGATGTGATAATAAAAAATGAAAACCCGAATATATGCGACACCGGCGGTTAAAGGGTTAACAGCGTTTGACGTATATGCTGCTTTATAAAGATAAAATGAAGTATCTGCGTACTTGTTAAGTAAGCAGATCTATACTGTATTTTGGTGTTGCACGGCAGCATACTTTGTCAAGGACGCATGAGTGGTTCTTAGAAGACTCTCCTGAATTTGAATGATCTCCTCGTCAGTATTGCTGGTGGCAACGACTGTAGATATTGCTTTTTGACAGGCAAATGTCATTTGTTTAGACGGATGATATTTTTTATTACAGTTGGCTTGCCATTTATTGAATGTGTTTTGACATGGCGAATGCAGAATAACAAGTCATATACACAATTCAATACAATAGTCAAGATTCTGTGGAGTATTTCCATAATTGAATTATCTGGCAGCGGCTGGTCCGACATTCTATTACTCCTACTGGTAATCAAGATGAGCGATGATCAATCAAAAACTGAAAAAACTGACGTGACGACTAAAGCGATCGCTGATGCAATTACCTACAAAACAAGTCTGTCTTGCTCTCCAATAGAAATATGAGAGGTGGTGATGTATGGATAAAGAAATGTGAAGGGACGTCACCCCCTCTAATTGTTAGATAAGCTATTCACATCCCGGGCTACTGTACCACGTTATTGAGTCAGGATCTCGCTGAGCTCTCGTTTAGCTAAAAGCAATCTCGCAATTGGAGTGTCCTAACACGAGACTGATTATAATTGCACGTAACCCAAATCACTTAGCGCTCAGGCACACATAGCTCGATTCTAAAACTAAAACACCTGGGAATAGTATCTGATCATTCTTTATTTCACTAATTGTCACTGGATTATATCGATTTGTCAGCCTCCTTAATCCACTGCTTTTCAGATGGCAAACCCTTTTTTGGCTTTGATTACCAATCGTTTAATGTGGTTGTAATTAGTGATAGATGGGTGAGTGTCAGGTAATTCAACAAGTGAATTTAAGCATGGATCTCAGTAGCTGGGCACAATTTCCAACTGTCTAAAATATTTCGCTGTAACAGCACCGTTTGCATACCTTAGGGTCCAGATCTCTCAGCGAGTTCTCTATTGAAACACGAGCCACATACATGCCACGAGGCGTCGATCTGACGCAGGATTGAACGTCTACAACGCTGGCTCACATCAAACCATAATCATTAAATGCTGCTTTGATGTGGGCAAGCGTCGTAGACATTATAAACTCAAATTTTGTTGAACGTCCAATGTTTTCACCTAATACAAATGAAACATTGATTCACTGTTGTTTCAATGTTGGGCGAGCGTCGTAGACGGCGGACCAGCATTAAAACAATAGTTCGATGCATGGTGTTTACTGGGCAGGTTTAATCGTGTTTCTGGTTGAAGACGTCACTACAACAAGGCTCGATATATTTCAGATAATATTTAGTCGCTAGAGATAGATGTGTTCTCGGCAGCAATCCGGTAGATAACCAATATCACATGTCATTGATTAATTGATTGTGTTTTCATTAATACAATACAATCTAGAAAAAAACGTAATTGATGACTTCACTCCTAACGTGCTAGATTTCACACGACGTGTCTAAATTTCGAAATCACAATAAACCTCAAATAGCTTGATAATTTATTACACATTATTAATATCACTTCAGTCGAACAATAATTCACACAATAATGTACATTTTCAATAGCGTATATATGTGAGAAGCGCGCAGCGCGGGGCCCTGCGCGAAATTTACGTCGATACACTGGGCTCAACCTTAACTCGACGAGGCCGCCATTAACGTGATCACCTAGTCACACTGAGAAAGGAGAAACAATGTTGTAAAGCTACGACTCCACATACGCGTGATGCGTGAAGCGTGATGCGTATTGCACGACTCCACATGTACGTCAAAATGTGATGCGTGATGCGTCAAAGTTCTTTTTGTTGAAGGAGCCAACCAGTCCGGATCTCCTGTGGCTTTTTTACACACATTGAAATGACACCTTATTTATCTCTATATAAACGTTTGATGAGCGAAATTTAGGATGACGATCAAACCTAACCTGTTAACAGACTGTGTGCCTGGCCAACATGTACCTATAAATGAAAATAAAACGTTGAATGCACAGGTGATCCATGAGATAATCAAACAAAGAAAAACATATTTTGCGTTTATTATCATCTAGTGCAAGAATTGGAATTGGATTCAGAACCTTCCCAACTTTATTTTTGGATGACCAGGGAACAGTTCAGAGAGTCCCCGTTTCACATTGAGCCATTACGACCTAAAGTCAATCGTGTAAGAGAAACGATAAATGCCAAGGCAACGTTTTGCTATATTGGGCCAGTGTTTGAGGTGGTTGTCCCTGGATAACGATCTTGGGGGGTACCCGGGATGGGTGACAGTCAACTCATACCCATGTCTACTCGCCCCATGTCAACTCGTACCCATGTCAACTCGTACCCATGTCAACTCGTACCACAAGTGATGTCAACTCGTACCACAAGTGATGTCAACTCGTACCACAAGTGATGTCAACTCGTACCACAAGTGATGTCAACTCGTACCACAAGTGATGTCAACTCGTACCACAAGTGATGTCAACTCGTACCACAAGTGATGTCAACTCGTACCACAAGTGATGTCAACTCGTACCACAAGTGATGTCAACTCGTACCACAAGTGATGTCAACTCGTACCACAAGTGATGTCAACTCGTACCACAAGTGATGTCAACTCGTACCACAAGTGATGTCAACTCGTACCACAAGTGATGTCAACTCGTACCACAAGTGATGTCAACTCGTACCACAAGTGATGTCAACTCGTACCACAAGTGATGTCAACTCGTACCACAAGTGATGTCAACTCGTACCACAAGTGATGTCAACTCGTACCACAAGTGATGTCAACTCGTACCACAAGTGATGTCAACTCGTACCACAAGTGATGTCAACTCGTACCACAAGTGATGTCAACTCGTACCACAAGTGATGTCAACTCGTACCACAAGTGATGTCAACTCGTACCACAAGTGATGTCAACTCGTACCACAAGTGATGTCAACTCGTACCACAAGTGATGTCAACTCGTACCACAAGTGATGTCAACTCGTACCACAAGTGATGTCAACTCGTACCACAAGTGATGTCAACTCGTACCACAAGTGATGTCAACTCGTACCGCAAGTGATGTCAACTCGTACCGCAAGTGATGTCAACTCGTACCACAAGTGATGTCAACTCGTACCACAAGTGATGTCAACTCGTACCACAAGTGATGTCAACTCGTACCACAAGTGATGTCAACTCGTACCACAAGTGATGTCAACTCGTACCACAAGTGATGTCAGCTCGTACCACAAGTGATGTCAGCTCGTACCACAAGTGATGTCAGCTCGTACCACAAGTGATGTCAGCTCGTACCACAAGTGATGTCAGCTCGTACCACAAGTGATGTCAGCTCGTACCACAAGTGATGTCAGCTCGTACCACAAGTGATGTCAGCTCGTACCACAAGTGATGTCAGCTTGTACCACAAGTGATGTCAGCTCGTACCACAAGTGATGTCAGCTCGTACCACAAGCGATGTCAACTCGTACCCAACAAGTCAGGTATCAGATGATGGTACGAGTTGACACACAACATATGTCAACTCGTACCCATGTCGGCTCGTACCACTCATGGATGTTAACTCGTACCATCATTAGATGTCAACTCGTACCAAAGGTAATTCCGGAGGGTAATGAATGAAGATTATACATAAGAGCCTGTTTGGATTGTGTTATTTATGTATTACATGTGTTAGGGCATGTTCAGCTTGCAATTCAATTTAATCTAATGATATCCTCATACAAATTATAACATATACCTTCAAGAAATTGATGTTATTTTATAAAGTGTAACTGGACAAAAACATGAAATGAATGTTTTTTTAGGGTGTTTTATTATGTCCTCCCATCTGGGCGAGGGGCATCGGAGCGTATGGTATTTTCACTGGGTGATCTGGGCGATGTGTGATTTGAGCGCATGATGTATATAACTATGTATAATTAATAATAACATATACTTCCTCTTAAACACTCCCATTAAAAGGTATATTGCATGTAATAGTAAGCCCATGCAAATTGTGAAACCAAAATAATTATTTGTGTTTAATGCACTGATATGTTTATGAATTGATACGAACTTTTAATAATTTATTAAGCAATGATTTTGTTACAATATTTTATTGACCAATTATTGTATTATGTTCAAAGTCAACACGTTTTGACGGTATGACAAGGTAACAAATTTAAACTATGATTGTGGATTAAAAATTAGATTTCAACTATATATGGAGCTAATTTGTATGCATAAGCATAACGGCATTGTCACTAATTAGGGCGCTAATACCTTTGACCCTTCCAGTCCTGGAGTTTATGAAATGTCACCTAAAACATAACATATTTATCACAAAGTTGCTTTGGATTCACTAATTGTCGTATGAGGACCTGTACACAAATTTATGTTTCATCTGAGAATGATTCAGGTAACATACAATTCCCATTGAAATGATGTTGCAAAAAATAGTATAATACATTATGATGTATGAAGCAATTATTTACGGATATAATACGGATATGTTTATGCTGGTCTGACAGTTAGTATTGTGATAACAACCTATTAACCATTACCATTGCCATCTAAGTTAATTTTGAAAAGCCCAATACATCGCACCTCAGTACCAGAGTCATTCATATCTTTACTATCACAGCTTTAACACAACATGTTAAAATTTAAACTAAAAACAGTTTTTGACTGGAGGCATTAATTTGTCAGCGCTCAGTAACAATTGCCATCAGCCTTCCTGACTTGTGATCACTATGACGCAACGCCGTAAATAAACATAACGGCATTGTCTGGGAGGGAGGCAACCGACCATTGCGGCTAATCCCATATGACATGCCTGGCTCAATAATTTAATTAAGTATTATTTGACCACTAAAATAAAAGTTACAAGTTATGTATAACGTATCCTACAAAATATTATCTTTGCTACGAGGTGACATCTAATGATGGTACGAGTATTGACATCTGTTGTGTGGTAAGATAAGTCAACTCGTACCATCATCTGATACTCACGAGTTGACATCAGTTGTGGCAACTTGTGGTACGAGTTGACATCTATTAGTGGTACGAGTTGACATGAGTACAAGTTGACATGGGTACGAGTTAACATCTATTGTGTGGTAGCAGATGTCAACTCGTACCATCATCTGATACTGGACTTTTTGGGTACGAGTTGACATCTAATGGTGGTACGAGTTGACATCACTTGTGGTACGAGTTGACATCTATTGGTGGTACGAGTTGACGTGGGTACGAGTTGACGTGGGTACGAGTTGACATGGGTACGAGTTGACATGGGTAAGAGTTGACATGGGTACGAGTTGACCGGTATTCCCCGGGATAATTCATAAAATGACGTCATGGTAGGCTCGCGTGATGCTTGTTGACCGCTCCCAGAGCGGTGAATACGCGAGCACAAAACGAATACGCATCACGCATCACACGTCACGTGCATGTGGAGTCGCTCTTTCTATTTTCAATGATTTCGGTGAGCACGCATCGCGATTCACGCATCACGCTTCACGCATCACGGGTATATGGAGTCGTAGCTTTACTTTAAATTGTGGTTCGAACCCGGGACGAGGCAGTCAGGCGCTCTAACCATTGCGCCACGCGCCCTTCGCTTTCAATAGCGTATGTTCATGGTGTCGCTTTATATAATCGGAATCAAATGTTTGGAGATATCTAAATCAAAAAATTTGTCTCGTAGTATCTGGGGGGGGGGGGGGCTGTTTCACTTGGGCATTGCCCACGCGGCCCTCCCAAAAATTAACAAGCATCTCCACATTGTACCCCCTCGAAACAGCATTGGGCCAGTACTCACTGGAGGAGAGGATCTCATTACGTGGGTGTACGTGAAGTCAAATGATCGCTACATTGAGCTATCCATTCATTTTTATGTTGGAATCAATTACGTCAGTGTGGACGTCCCTTTACGTGTTAAAGCTTCCAATGACTCGCAAACAAAATCTAGAATTACTGTCTTGTATTGTACCTAAGCGTTTCAATAGGTGCACTGCTTCCAGTTCAGTCGTCAAATAATGGTGTCGCTGATAGAGACAGCACTGAGACCAAGAGGCTCATCTTATACCTAATTAGAATTTGGAATATATCTTTCCAGCTCGTATTATTAATCAAAGTTATTGCTAATACTTGCGAAATAGTGATTTGACCCTAGTTACTAATTTATCTCATTCAACACACTGTTTTAGAGACACTTATTTGCACACCATTTCTTCGTGCATATCACACAAACGGTTAGTTGCGATTCTGACGCCACATTTATTTCTTGATAAAATATCGGTCACGTAACTACATGCATGGCGTCTGCATTTTAAAACTACCCATAATGCTAATGTGCAGCAGATAAGAAACGCTGGCTAAACGTTGGGCCAACCTTGAAGAGGTTGGTCCAACGTTGAACTAGCGTTTTGTCATCTATCCTCGTTATGCCTACTGAGTGGGGATCCGGTTTCATGGGTTTAGTCCGGATCGCCCACCCCGCATGGATCCTAGCAGACGATCGTAAATCCCGGTGTTATCTGGAGAGAGCACTTTTTCCTGTCAGACATGTCTCGTGGTTATCTGTCATTAGGATGACCCCTGACCTCGACCGTCGTCACGGGGTACTAGGACATGTTTTATCCATAATGACTAATCACTTATGCCGCCTGTGTGACCACAGTACACGGAGATAGTATCCAGAACTGTCCATCTCCTACTGGGATCACATTGACCTCTACCTCATGCTGAACTGCTGCAGCATAGAGGCACGTGTCTGCATTGGAAATTCAAACTTCATCCAAATTATGTCAAATATATGTAAACATATCTCACTTATTTGCATCTCTGTTATCTTTACGTCTCCTTTAATATTGGTGTGTTGTTATGTAACATGGTAGAATACCGTATGTGGACCGATATAGTTTTACCACGACCTACTTTGGCTCTTTCGTGCAGTATAACTGAGTTGTAACTGGATCAGAAATCTCATCATTATTGTACATATATGGTGAAACGCATTTTTTGTGATTTATGCGGCATTATATCTTGACGTAGAACATAGCGACAACCTGCAAGTGAGTGCCACATCATACATTCTTGTCTGTTCAGCACTGATTAAGGTCAACGTGAAAAAAAGTATCACTTTTTTAGGTGTTTTTAAATGATTTTAAATTATTTTTGCACTACCGGTATATATAGAGGTTATTTTCATTTTAATACTAAGTGAGTAATGTAATGTACTAATGACTACAAACCGTTGATAATATATCTGACCAAAGTTATAATGTACAGTATAAGCCGATCTGTTCTTAGGATAATGTCTACCTTGGTAAATAATTATTGCCAGACTAAACGTGGTCTGCTTTGTATTTTGCATAAAAACCTCCGGTGATCCCCCCGCTCCCTGTCGCACACAGATATTTATGACAGTGTAAATTTATCAAGCCGCATTGTGTAGCGCACAGTTATCTTGTTTATCCTCAGAAAAAAAGTGTTATGGAGATATTATACCATTGTTTTATTTGCATTTTTTATTCATTAACGGCCGTTTCTTTCAGGAAATACGAGACATTGACCCAGCGTTCGGTTAATGTTGGGCCACCGTCTACGACGCTGGCCCAACATTACCCCAACGCTGGGTTTATGTGTCATGTTTTCTGGGCTGTGCCTGTTATTGGCTTATTCACGGTTTAGTGGGAAGCTATTTATCAAAGATGTGCAATGCAGATATAAAACTGTGCTAAAACATTTTATAAGCTGTTATGTTATTGAATTTTAGTCTTTTCTAATACCATAATACCCTGAAAAGTTGTAGGCCTATGCTAACACCATTCATGTATCTTCTACACTTTGAGATGGATATTTCACACTGAATACAATGTAAATAATATATATTCCAGGAATGTCAAGACAGGGAGATTCTCTATTTTGTTGATTTTTATTTACATATTTAATACATTAAATCATCTAACAACAGTTGTATCTAATATAGATTTTTTCAGCGTTTTTTTTCTTGACTGATTTCCCTCTTTATTCTCGCTCTCTCACTCTCTTCTATAAAGCTAATTATTGTTATGTACCTTCCTCATCGTCGACCTACATATACTATTAACATATCAGTGGAGCATAGCATAAGTTGACAGATCATGCAGATTTCATATAAATATCCGTCTTTACAACAGCCATCCGGATGAAGGTTGTGGTGCATTTGGATAAAATAGCTAGCACAACATTTGTATCATGTTTGATATTGGGCCAACGTGTTAAACGTTGGGCCGCAATGAAGAAGCGCTTGACCAGTATTATATGGTGGTCATAACTGCTCTGCTGGTAAGCGCGCCATTGGCACATGTATTTGGCTGGGGCGTCACAAATACCCGCGATCACATTGCCAAAGTACCCCCCTTTCCGGGATCGAGCCCCGGCATATCTGTCACTGGCTTCGAATCCCTGTAACGATTGAACGCTGGCACAACGCCGGGTGAATGGTGGGCCACAAGGCCCACCATTCACCCGGCGTCGTACCAGCGCATCGGGATCCTGGCACCCACGGGGGTCCCCGCGCAGACCTGTCCGCGGACTTAGCGGAGATAGATGGTCCCAACTCGGCTGATCCCCCCGCGGACCGCGTTAGATGAAACCAGAGTCCGATCAGGATCCATCCCTCATTGTGACTCGTGTCCACCGACTTTTCTTGACCGCCCTGGACTCTCCCAGGAGGCCCGGGCACGGGTTTCGATGTCGCGTGGCTTCGTAACCCAACCCTTTCTTGTAATTGGAGGGATATTTTGCTGAACGAAAATGCTACAAGCGTATTGAATCCTCAGTTAAATATAGTAAAATAATCTTGATCATATCTCATCATCCATAATCATTTCCCAATGCAGATCCTAATTTTGTTACAATAGAGGAGTTTACTCTCATTAGGTCACACGTGCATGCTTTCCTACTTCAATGTTAGGAGCGTAACAGTCAAACAAATTGCATAGGTTGCATTTCACTTTATAGAAGGTGGTTATATTTTGCATCTTAAAGCGGAGTTTTCATAAGAACAATATCAGTATTGTCACTATCATGACCTGCACAACCACGGCTGGGAGAATTTCACGTGAATTTAATTTCATTGATTTCCCCCTAAATGAAATGATTTTCCCACATTGTCCATCCTGATATCCACAGTATAAAGCAGAGAATGAACTGTAGTGGGCATGCATGGCTGTCTCGTCAGTCATCTCAGTAGATACAGTGAGTGGTACAACGCCATATTATTGGGAATTGTGTTTCAATTAAATCTAGTTCAACTTCACAAGTTTCACTGTGCTAATTATTATAATTTATTTTCTGAGGTTTAAAACGCCGTATCTACTGACAGTATGTCTTTGGTATACAACATCACATTATTATTGTTTTCGAACAGTGATATCTATGAGACAACAGTTAGAAAGCCTGCAGTAGTCTTCCCTCAGACGTATCACATTTCATCATATTTGTCATTGTCATCACATTGGCATCACAGCACGTATCCATTTGCAAATTTGTTCTGACAGGAAATTGCTCTCCATTCCCAAATTCACAAGTCTTCACTTAAATTATCAATAATTCTACTTCTTCCAGGTGACATTAGCCTTAATTCTTGACCCGAAGCGAAAAATATCAAAATATCTTACAATAAATGTTCGATCAATAAAATGCAAAACAGCAACTTTTACAGAATTTTTTTACCTACGAAATTGTTGCCGTTACAAAAACTTGGCTAATGAAAAATGATACCAAGACATCGCAGATATTGTCCCGCCTGAGTATCAGTTTCACCACCAGCCTAGATCAAAGAAGAATGTGGGTGGCGGGGTTAGTTTCCTGGTATCTGACAAATTAAAAACTAAAGTTCAAAAAATTCCAAGCTATAATACATTTGAAGCCTTATTCACTGAAATTTCCAGCTCACCATTTGCAGGCCTTTGTATCTGTCTTTAGAAACCCCAAAAAAATATGCAAATATTTTTTAATGAAATAGAAGATTTGCTAGAAAACATTGTCACAACACATTTAGTTATTTATAGTTCATGTGACTTTAATCTACATCTTGATGTATCTGATTCTAACACCCAACCTTTGAACTAAATTTTGCAGTGTTTTAATTTGAAACAACATGTACATTTTTCAACGCACGTCCATGGCCATTGGCTTGACCTTCTCCTCACCAAATCATCGTGCGATCATGTTAAGTCTGTTTTTCCAGCTGACGGTATCTCAGATCACTTTGCCGTGGTATCAGAAAACAACTTTTCAGCACCCGTAAGTCCTAGAAAAACAATTACTTTCAGGAAAACAACAATGATATATTGGAGTCACTTTTAATAAAAAAATAAGAATGAACTCCATGATTTGTGTGACCAGTACACATCAGTTTTAAACTCCCTTCTTGATAAACATGCCCCTCTTCAAACTAAAAAAGTTGTTGAGAAGGCTCCAACGCCATGGATGACGTCAAACTACTAGATTGTAAAAGATCATGTCGTCAGCTGGAAAGGCGTTGGAGGAAATCACGCTCTGGTTATGACGGATCAAAATACCGCAACGATCAAAATGTATGCAATCGTCTTATGACGAGGCCAAAGCTAAATATTTTTCAGATCTCATAGACGAAAATTCTGAAAACCCTCGCCGCCTTTGGGACACCATTAACAAGATTTTACATAGGACGCCAGCTGCAGCACTGACAGAATCAAATAATGTAAAGTCCCTTTGTGAGCATTTTGCAAAATATTTGTTATGACAAAATCAGAACGATCCTGGCCAATTTTTTTAATCAGATGAATGATGTATCATCTGTTCAGAAGCCTGAAATAAAAAATAACTTTTCAATTTAGAACTAGCATCAAAGGACGAGGTCAGGAAGATCATTATGAAGTCTGCATCAAAATCATGTGACCTTGATCCGATTCCAACTAACATCTCGCTAGATATTTTAATTAAATCCATAACAACTATAACTAATTTATCTCTAGAATCTGGAACATTCCCGCTGTCATTCAAAGAGGCTCATGCCACACCTTTACTAAAGAAATCAAACCGTCTTGTTAATAACCTAAAAAATTATGGTCCAGTCTCCAGTCTAAGTTTCATTTCCAAAATTATTGAAAAAGTTGAGACAGCCCTGTTAAGAGTTCACAATGACAAGGGCCATGTCACAGTTTTGACTTTACTTGACTTGTCTGCGGCGTTCTATACTATGGACCACAACACTCTAACGAATAGACTAGCTGAGTGGAATGGTGTCTCTGGAATGGCTTTGGCTTGGTTTAAATCCTACCTTTGTGGCAGGCATCAACAAATTAAAATTGACAAATCTTTTTCTGACTCTAGTTTGCTTAAGCGTGGAGGGCAGCATGGTTCTGTACTTGGTCCTCTGCTTTTCAGTTTGTACACCGCTCCTCTAAGCACCATTATTTCAAGTTATGGATTGTGTCATCACTTATATGCCGATGCTACACAATTTTACGTCTCCTTAGCAGGTGACACAGCTACTAAGTCACTAAAAATGCTTCAGAGCTGTACTAGGGTATCTGCTTGGATGGCTCAATCCAAACTAAAGCTCAATCCTAGCAAGACTGAGTTTCTTCTCATTGGCTCGAAATCGCAGAGGGAGTAGTTTATTAACCTTTTCCCTCTAGCGGTTTTGGACAATGAGATGAATCTAGCAGATTCCCCAAGGAATTTGGGTATCTTTTTTGACAGTGGTTCGTCAGCACATTTTACAGGTGTCCAGCTCCTGTTTTTATCACCTTAGAGATCTTAAACGCATCAGAAAAAGTCTACCTCTAGCTTTAGCAAAACAACTTGACTACTGCTACTCCTTATTACACGAAATTCCAGCTCTACATTGGCTTCCAATCAAGTTTAGAATACATTTCAAAATATTTACTTTTGAATCTCGTTGTCTCAATTATGGTCAGCCATCTTATTTATCTAACCTTCCATTTTCTGCAGACTCCGCAAAACATATACGATCAAACAACACAAATAAGCTCAAAGTACCACGTATCAGAACTATGTTCGGTGCTCGTACCATTTCTGTTTCCGGTCCTACTCTCTGGAAGTTACTGCCTGGAAGTTAGGCAATATAAAAGTTTTCATTTTCATTTTCATCTACCACTTTGTAACGTGACAGAGACGGAGTTTTATTCCTCGAGAAAAAAATAAGACATCGTGATAGGTGGGATATGACGTAGATGGAGTGCAACCCTTTTTTAAATCGGTCATTTCTGTTTTTTTCAAAACTTAAAAAACTGCTATAGCTTCTTGGAAAATTGACAAAAAATATTAATTTTTGCCTTTAGTCTGTCTATAAATAACCACAGTTTATAAAGAAATTGCGTCAACGACTGGCTAAATTTAGTGCATGATATCGAACGTCGGTGTGGATATATTCATTAGAAACTATCCAATCGCCGTGATGTAAGCATAATCAATATAATTATACACATTTATCTTCCTCCCACTCGCTGACATTTAGAATCACTGCACACATTTTTTTTATTCCTATTAATACTTCATGGTAGAATGTATAGGAATATAATAATAAGGCAACATCTAGCTGGCTGCATATTATTTTAGGACATCCTTCATTTTCAATAGCTACCCACACAAAAATTACATGGTAATACAGATTAATTTAGGTTCTTAATTTTGTATTCGAGCAGAGCGGTGCTAGTGATATATAACACCTCAGTCCTGCACCATGTGCACTGGTCACATGCCGGTCATACAACATAGCTGGGTGAAATCGATACAGTAGCAGTCCCTTTGCTTGTGTTTGCTTGTCTTTTTCTAATGAAAGCAATTTATTAATTACAAAAAACAGGGACTTTCGCTTTATTGTTCAAGAAGCAAACGTACCCCCACTATGAAGGTTATGTTTATGGTTTTGTTGTTTGGTCCGTCTGTCCGTCGGATTACTTAAAATGTAAAAAACGGATTTACACGAAGCTTTTACCAGAGGTGTGTTTCGGGCTAAGGAACAATCGATTAAATGTTGAACATGATCAAGTTTACGATCCAGATACAGGATCCTGACTACCATCCAGATCACATGAATTGGTGGTAAAGTACATTTGACCTACCTGTATAAAAGACTACTTTATGTCGCCATAGTCGCAAAACAGTTACTAGACATGCCCACCTTTTATGAATTAATGAAATAAGTTGAATCTATGACGTCATAATTGATCATCTGCAGTTAAGTTGTTGAATGAATGCAATACTACTATTATAGGTTTGGTATTGTCACAAAGTGGGAACAAGCCTAACCTAGGTAGTGCCTATATAATATTGTATCTCGGGCCAATGATCTATCCATTACATTTTAGGGATGATCGGGATGATCCAGATTACGATCCAGCTGCAGGATCCGGATTGCGATTATTAATTTTGGCAGATGTTTGCAGTCTCTGACTGACTCACTGTCTAGATCTGAATGCCATCATTAAGGTAAAAAGTATGCCATCATTAAAGTAATAAGTATGCCTGTGTGTATTGTGCGATACATTTGATGGATGAATCGGGATTTAGCTCTCTTGTTGTGTACACGCCGGCTAAAATGGGCAGGAGAACCTCCTGATGATGGCGATATGAATCGGATTTAGCCTTCAGATACAGGATTTGACATTCGAGCCCTGGCACACTATTGATTATTTACACGTGAACGGGGAAGAAACATTTGGTTTTGCGAAACCTAAATACTACGTCGCTTTAAAACGCCAACCAGCGTCACATAATAGAAGCATTCTATCGTGCAAAGCCAAATAAAAGGGCAGTATCTATTTACTGCAAGTAGTCAATACTGACATTTTGGCTTTTCACATCTTCCCACACAAGGCTCGCTTCTCCCGAGGTCGTAGACCGAGGCCTTGCTGAATCAGTGTTAGAACCATCTATTGGAGTGGGGACTTTCAAGAAAGATTTTTTCTGTTTGACCCAAGTTTGACCTCTGGCAGCTTTAATGCAGGGCCACTGTCTACGACGCCGGCCCTGCATTAAGCAGCACATGTCTGGTCACAGGAAGTATCACAGACAGCCCCCACCACATCTCACCAGACACGAGACGTTACATGCGGCAGGGTTGGATTAATGTTGAGCCAATGTCGCAGACAGTGGACCAACATTACGTTGGCATTTAAATGAAAAATTAATGAATATTCAATATCTAAATCATCCTCCCTACCCCAATAGGTGGATGATAACCCTGATTCAGCAAGGCTCGGTCTGCGACCTCCAGAGCAGCGAGCCTGGCTGCCAGGAAGATGGCTTTTCAGAGCAACATTGCAAACACAGTCCGGCGTCCAGTTGAGCAAACTAAATGTGGGCCAACGTGTGAGATGCTGGGCAGACATCGGTCTGACGCGGGGCAGACATCGCTATGTTTACTGGGGTACTACAAGATAAAGTAAGCTGAAGAAACGATTTCTAGGAGCGTAGAAGCCTTCGCTAAGTATGCTGGTCATTTTTATTGCTGAAGCAATCCTAATTCTGGTCATTCTTTATGAGGCAAGTAATCTTAATTCTGGTCTTTATGACAAAAGCAATCTTGGGCAAAGTGCTTTGTGTGATGTTGGTGGTGGTGGAAGCTGTATGTGGTGAATGAATACTGATACAGCTGAGACCATGCTTAGCCTTATTAGGCAATGTATATATACGCCACATACTATGTCTGGAACAACCACCCTTAAATAAACTCGTATTCCACTAGGCACAACTAGAGCGGTTTTTAATCTTATTGCCAGTTTAAATAAGTTATTAAGAATGAAATGTGTGTTTAAACATCGAGATTTGTAAATGGTTGGTCTGAGAATAAACAAAATATCAGAATTTCTACCCACTTGACAACTTCCAAGTGGATGGAAATTCTCATATTTTGTTGAATCTGAGACCAACCATTTGCAAATCTCGATGTTTAAACACACATTTCATTCTCAATAACTGATTTATTTCTGAGTAGGTGGATATTTAAATTATTTATTTTAACGGGTACAGAGTTAACCTGCTAACACTGTTACTGGTGATTCCCCCAAGTGAAGTGATGGGTGTGCATTAAGTGATCACCATAAGCTACCAAATGCTTGTTTGAAATGAGTGTCTACACCCTGTTCAATTATTTTATGGTGGAGACATGTGTGCCAAGAGGGGTACTGGGATGATTGCTTGTAGTAGACATGCCCAGAACCCCTTATCGGGCGAGCGAAGGAAAACGCTCTCAATAACCCACCATGCCCTATCACCCCCACCCTCACATCATCATCTGTACATCATTCATCTCATCAATTGACTACAACGTTTTTATCGTATTATAATCACTTAACAGACCTTTTGTGCTGAAAAGTGACGTAAAGCAATGATTTATTACTATATTACTATTGCTTGTAGTAGTACTTTTTGTCCCCATCCGGGGAGGGTCATTAGGGATCTGTTCCGTCAGTTGCATGCTGCATGGCATGGTACGGGAGCACTAGTCTACAGCAATCATCCAAGGGAAGCTGCAGCCTCCTCGTATCTGGTCATAATCTTCGGGCGGATTGCCAGTGGCGTGCCCTGGTTCCTCCGCTCAACTGCGGTGCTAATGCAGCTCTCGCATCAGTGCTGGCGCTGATGTAGGCCGTGGTAGCCTTAAATAACCGGCAATAGTATGTTTGACATTAGGTCTCTCACGTGGGGTGAATGGAGTTACTCAGAGGGAGTTATCTTTCTATTGTTACTCTGGGGACTATCCGACCCGAGGATAGCGGAGCTGCGCGAAATGCCACGGAGTTTCAGCATTAAATTGCACAGCGAAACCAAAGTCTCCGGCCATCTGGGCATGTCTGGGGGTAGATCCCCTAGACATGCCCAAAACCCCTTATCGGGCGAGCGAAGGAATACGCTCTCAATAACCCACCATGTCCTATCACCCCCACCCTCACATCATCATCTGTACATCATTCATCTCATCAATTGACTACAACGTTTTTATCGTATTACAATGTCACTTAAAGACCATTTGTGCCAAAAAGTGACGTAAAGCAATGATTTACTACTACTATGTGTGGTAAGATACTTAAAATATAGTACAAATAAATTCAGTTGGGTATTGCGGTAGCGATTCGCAACTGAAGGTGAATGGTAATGCGAAGAAACATCTGGGAATTAAAACAGTGTAACGCGTGCTTAAATACTTATCCCTTTAACCGCCAAATTATTCAATATGAATTTTTACCCACTTGAAGTTGTGGATCGCGATTTATTCAGATTTGACAAAATGGACGTGGATTATTTTCAAATCTTGCTGATTAATGTCACATTTTATCTTCAATATGTTTGAAAGCTGATATGGTACATGCTAGTAAAAATGTAAAAAACGAGTATAAGCGGCACCGGCGGTTAAAGGGTTGATGCTGAATTTACAATCCAGGTCAACCCTTTCACCGCTAACGTTGACTATAATCGTTTTTAATCCATTTTATTATCCGATCAAATCACTGATATTTTAGGGATTAAACGGGTGTTTAAGCATAAAGATTGATTTGAAAATGACGGTTCTCAAATTGAGAATGATTAACGTCTCAGCTAATCACTTATGCTTCCAAGACATTATAACATGAAAATTGTCGGCATTGCTCCAAGCTGTTGAATGTAATCCAGTATGGAAGTCTATTGTATAGTACACCGCACAGACACCTTAACATGCTTAAGTCATGAAAAATAATAGGGCATATATTCTCCCTGTGGTGATAGATAAATCATTTCATCTTCATCTTGTCAGATTTAAATCGATTCCTTTTCACACGCAGCAATGACGTCAGACAGCTAAGTCTTGTCAGCAGCGAAAACAAAATTGTAAAATTAATCAAGAATGTGTAGTAAGATACCATAACTGAAATGCCCATATGTAAAAACATGTGCACCATCGACAAGAATGCTATAGGACAGTGATATTTTAGGTGATAATACCAGACAGCAAACACATCTCATCGAAGACAGCCTAATAAATGTTTCTGAAGTATGTCGCTTTTAACAATAATATTTTTTTTCAACTAGTATTTTACCATTGTTAGCTTTGTAGTTCGGTATTTATACAAGCAACATTTCTACTAATGAATTGGGGTACTGGGATGATTGCAAGTAGTAGTACTTTTCGCCCCCATCCGGGGAGGGTCATTAGGGATCTGTTTCGTCTGTTGTAGACAGGGATATATCCTAACCAATCTAATAAACATGTCTGTCAAACTTTTCTCAACGGTTTCTATTGTGTTTTTTCCCGTAGATTTCAAATCTGCCAGATACCATTCGAGATTTTGCATATTTAATTAGCTAATTTGCATATTTCCAAAATGGCCGCCAAAAAAAAGTAATCGGCTATGAATACAATCACGGCAATCATAGAAATGTGTTTTTTTGAAATCCCATAATGCCGTTTTGACGACAATGTTATTTTTGGGGTCATTGGAAGGTCATAGGTCACGTGACCATTGAAATACAATATCCCACCTTTACGTTTTAGCAAAAAGTGCACAAATGGACTTTTTTGGGATAAAATGATGATTAGAATGCCTGATATTATATCTTTAATTTCAGAGGGTTACATCTCATACACAAGACTATATTTATTAATACAAGATGGCCGCCATAATTCAAAATGGCCGCCAGCCGAACCTGACATCAAGATATCTGAGCTTCTAGATATCATATTTAAGCGATCTTAGTGTCTAGATTGGGTTGTTGTGGATCAAGGAATACAATGTCAGACATCATTATACTTTCAAATGATTTTTGATATCTTTTTGATCTCTATAGTTTGATATTTTGGCAAAATTGTGTTATATCATAGTTATATTTGAATAACTTCCTCCCAGAATGAGGTTATCATCCGCACACTGTTCTGAATTCACATGCTAACATGATTTAAAGTAAAACCATAAGCATCACATGTATATGACAGCGATAAAAGAGATAAATAGACATATAATTTACATTATAATACGGCACTGTTATTTTGTAGCGTATGTAGAACTACTACCCAGAACTACTACCCAAGGGATAAACATCATATTTTCTGGAAAACTGACACGGCGTGTTGTAAAAGTTTGGGCACCTGAAATGATATCTACATATATTTAGGATCACAACCTCGGTGCACAACCTTGCAAATCGACTAAATAAATTGGAAATTGGCAGGAAGCCAATAATGGCGGCCATTACCGAAAAACTTGAATTTGTCAATATCTCGGTCAATATTTAAGATAATTTGCTTTTAAAGTTGTCTAGACCAGTATTTTCAGGGTCAAGGATCAATATAAAACCAGTCCTGAAGTGATGTTATGTCTTGTAAATATGTATACCAGTAGGCCTATATACACACAGCTCTGCTTTTATGTTTTGGAAATAATGTTTCACACTGTATATTAATAATCACTTTTGATAAGAAAACATCGTGAGCGTAAGATGTCATAACAATGATAATGTTTATTGATCCAAAACTTGATAATAGAATAAGTATTAGCCCTTGCAGTGATATAGCATTTGGTATTATAATCACTTCATAACATAGTCAGTCTAAGGGGTACTGGGATGATTGCTATTAGTAGTACTTTTCGCACCCACCTGGGGAGGGCCATTTGGGATCTGTCCCGTCTGTTGCATGTTGGGGAAGCTGCAGCCTACACGTGGCTGGCTATAATATTGTGGTGGATTGCCAGCGGGGTAGCCTGTTCCTCCACTCACTAGTGGTATCAATGCAGCTCCCGCATCAGTACAGGCACTGATGTTGGCCATGCTACAGCAATACAGGCAATAGTGTTCGACATTAGGTCTCTCATGTGGGATGAATAGAGTTACCCTCAACTATTGTGACTCTTGAGGACTATCCGACCAGAGGATAGCAGTGCTGTGCTAAAGGCCTCCTTGTTTCAGCATTAAATTGCATATCAAAACATAATCTTTGATCGTCTGGGCATGTCTGAGGGTAAATCCCCTAGACATGCCCAGAACATCGGGCAGTAACCCACCATGCCCTATCACCCCACGCTCACGTCATCAAGGTATCAAGGTGTTGTACGCAGCTACCTTTGCTTAGATATCTCTGACAGTCCTCTACATAGCAGGTGATTTTTCTTCTCTTACTCCAGCAGTTTTTCTTGCAACCCTTCTTGCAGCCACTTGTCATTGTGTGTGTCACATATGGTGGCCTTGGTGGGTTTGTAGATTTACCTAGGATCAGTTTATCATTTTATACAACCCGTCCATAGTCCTCAGGCTTGCAGGTAAGCTTGGCTATGTAAGCTGACTTGTCAAGTGCTATTGCCAATGCTGTCCGCTTTAGATGATGTTCTAAAGCAAGGGGGTGGCAGTAATTTCAGCAGTGATTTGTTATTATAAAACTTGATGAATCGGAGTTTATATAGCTATATCACAGCCTTCGAAGTTGGATTATGTGTTCATAAGAAGCTACTTTGCCTGGTCATACACATCTACCGATATTTCAATGTGAGCACCATGGCACCATCAGCTATCATGCTAGTTCCGTTTTCTGCGAAAAATGATGGAGGCATATTGCTACATTCATGATCACCAATAAAGTTAATAATTTTGATGTCTCCACCACTTACTTTTTGTGTGTTATTTGCCGAAGAGTAGAAATGTCATTATTCGTGTCAGACGAATCAATTTCGCTTATAATACTATTTTGGTTTCTGGTTCACAGTCTAGTCATTCACGGGTGACAAGAGCTTCCTATAATTATGATCTTGAAAGTAATGGCAGCTTTGGACACAATTTCTTTCACATCAAGACCAGAAGCTCTGCTGAACATAGCAAAATAGCTAACAGGGAGCGATCCAAGTGGTTTTCAACCATGATGACTCACTTTCTTGCTTTCCTATGTCAGACATGGTACCAGGAGGAACAAAGTGGTCCTTCCATTTGTTCAACTAAATTTCACTTAGGTGGTGGATAAAACAGAGTGTACTAATTACAGTCACATACATTGCATTGTATATTTGGTGATTGGTCGTTCATCTCAAGACAGCTATCCATTCACGAGTTTTGCCGCTGCAATGGGTCATGCAAACTTTAGGGCACTGTCATTTATTCACATTATTAGCGGACGAGATACCATCGGCTATTCATTCTCTACTGGCATGTTAAAGTTGGCTGAATGCTATAACTACACTGGTAGATTTTGCTGATGATGGTGCTCCCATTGAAATCACGATATATGTGTGTGACCAGTGACAGCAGCTTTTTTTGAACTCATATTTCAACCAGAGAAGGCTGTGATATAGATACGATATAGAGACAAAACGTTCCTAAATAATATTATTAAGTCAACACTGCTGAAGTTGTTGCCACCCAATGAAAATGCTTTCCAACAGCATATAAAGCATGCAGCCAAGCCATCCTCAAGCCTTAGGACTATGGATGGGTTGTAGAAAATGGCAAGCTGATTCCTGTTCAGTCTACATGTACAAACCCACCGTCACCACCACATATGATTCACAAAATTTCATCCCTGTATGAAGGATTGCAACAAGAACTGCTAGTGTGAGAGAAGGAAAATCCCTGCTAATTATGATGTGACTGTCGGTGATCCCCAAGCAAATGCAGCTTTGCACAACACAACACATAATCCTTATAATTAAATAGCATAACTGCATCATATACTTTTTAAGCACACTCACTTTCAATAATCTAATAATCGATATACAATGTGGTTGTGCGCATGTTGCTTCCTGCAAACACTAGTTCCTTCGAGATTATTATTTTCAGCACTCTTAATTTTTGTTTCATGTAACATTCGGCTAATTATGTTTTGAAGTGATTATTGTAACAAGTGATGTAACACAACAAGGATTAATACTTATGTTGGATTATAATCAATAAATTTACCATTGTTATCACTTCAAATGTTTTCTTATCAAACGAGACTAATAATATCTAGCGCAAAACATTAATTTCACACTAACAAATGCATGGCTTTGTGTACTATCTTGTTAAGAAGACATAAAATCACTTCAGGGTTGTCTCCATATTGATCATTGACCCTAAAAAGATAGGTTTAGACAACTTTAAAAGCAAATTATCCTAAATATCGACCGAGATATTGACAACTTAAGGTTTCTCTGTAATGGCCGCCATTATTGGCCTCCTGTCAATTTCTAGTAGTCGATTTGCAAGGTTGTGCACCTAGGTTGTGAACCTAAATATATGTAGATATCATTTTGGGTGCCCAACCGTTTACAACACGCCGTGTCAGACTGTCAGTTTTCCAGAAAATATGATGTTAACCCCCTGGATAGTAGTTTTACATACTCTACAACATAATAGTTCCGTATTATAATGTAAATTATGTTTATTTACCTATTTTGTCGCTGTCATACACATGTAATCTATATGGTTTAACTTTATTTCATGTTAGTATGTGAATTCAGAACAGTGTGCGGATGATAGACTCATTCTGGGAGGAAGTCAAATATAGCTATGGTGGCGTAGACGGATCACACAATTTTGCCAAAATATAAAACTATAGAGATCAAAAACACTTCAAAAACCTCTAAAAAATCATTTGACAGTATAATGATGTTCGGCATTGTATTCCTTGGTCCAAAAAACCTTAATCAAGCCACTAAGATCGCTTAGATATGATATCCAGAAACTAAGATATCTTGATTTTGGATTCGGCTGGCGGCCATTTTAAATTATGGCGGCCATCTTGTATTAATAAATATAGTATTGTGTATAAGATGTAACTCTCTGAAATTAAATATATATTATCAGGCATTCAAACCATCATTTTATCCAAAAAAGGTCAAGTTGTGCACTTTTTGCTAAAACGTGAATGTTGGATATTGTATTTCAATGATCACGTGACCTATGACATTGCAATGACCCCAAAATTAATATTGTCGTCAAAATTGCATTATGGGATCTCAAAACCCGAACTTAGGGCCAAAAAACACATTTCTAGGATTGCCGGAAATGTATTGATAGCCGATTACTTTTTTTTCGGCGGCCATTTTGGAAATATGCAAATTAGCTAATTAAATTTGCAAAATCTCGAATGGTATCTGGCTGATTTGAAATCTACGGGAAAAAATACAATAGAAACCGTTGAGAAAAGTTTGACAGACATGTTTATTAGATTGGTTAGGATATATCCCTGTCTATTGGATGCTGTTACGGCATTGTACGGAAGCACTAGTCTACAGCAATCATCCAAGGGCAGCTGCAGCCTCCTCGTATCTGGCTATAATCTTCGGGCGGATTGCCAGTGGCGTACCCTGGTTCCTCCGCTCAACAGCGGAGCCAATGCAGCACCCGCATCAGTGCTGGCGCTGATGTAGGCTGTGGTAGCCTTAAATAACCGGCAATAGCGTGTTTGACATTAGGTCTCTCACGTGGGATGAATGGAGTTACCCAGAGGGAGTGATCCTTCCTATTGTTACTCTGGGGACTATCCGACCCGAGGATAGCGGAGCTGCGCAAAATGCCAAAGAGTTTCATCATTAAATTGTACAGCGAAACTCAAGTCTCCGGCCGTCTGGGCATGTCTGGGGGTATATCCCCTAGACATGCCCAGAACCCCTTATCGGGCGAGCGAAGGAAAACGCTCTCAATAACCCACCATGCCCTATCGCCCCACCCTCACATCATCATCTGTACATCATTCATCTCATTAATTGACTACAACGATTTTATCGTATTATAATGTCACTTAAAAGACCTTTTGTGCCGAAAAGTGACGTAAAGCAATGATTTACTACTACTACTACTAATGAATTGGTTGCCTCCTGAAGTTATTACCAGTCGTCGATAATATTTATAGTGACCCCTGATATCCTACATGTCCGGCATTTTACCAATGCCTTTTCAGAGATGGTATCAGTGTTGATTTGGAAATAAATTGTCTGAACACTGTTGATTATCTCTAAATTAACTAGAGATGAATTTTGTCGAGCTGCGCCTTGGTGTAAGCAGCTACACGAAACAATTGTCTCGAAAATGTAACTGCGTTCGTAGCTTCCATGTTGATGTAATTCTCAAGATACTTTCATTTATGTTTAAAACACACCTACATTATTTGCTTTGTCCGACCACTACATTCTAAGCCGGGCATGGAGAGTCAGTTAATACCCTCGGAAGGTCTACACTCATTTTGTATTTATTTATTTGTCTTGATGCATACAATACATATCAATTACAAAATAATAGTACATGACATATATACTGTAAAAATATATGCAAGGGATGTCAAACACACGAAAAAAAGCTAATTTATTCAACCAGTATTTCAAATCTAATTTCGCTGATGATGATTCTACTACTAATCCACATAGTTATAGCGTTCCAGACACAAATCATAATTTAAAAAACGATTTATCACTTCTCGAATTTTCACAAGAAGGTATTGCTAAAATGTTACATGAACTGAATGTTAATAAGGCGTGTGGGCCTGATAGCCTGTCGTCCCACGTGCTTAAGGAATGTGCAACTGAGCTGGCACCATCACTGGCATATCTCTTTACGAGAAGCTTTCAATCTGGCTGTATACCAGTTCAATGGAAGCAAGGGAACGTGGTGCCTGTTCACAAAAAAGGTGACAAGTCCCAGGTCTCCAATTATAGACCAATATCTTTACTGAGAATTTTGTCAAAAGTGATGGAAAAGTATATTTATAACCATCTTATTGATACCGTTAAGCCATTAATACATCCGTTGCAGCATGGATTCACGAATGGAAAATCATGTACCACCCAACTTATAGAAGTGTATGATAATGCTGGTTAATGTTTGTTAGATGGGGGCAAACAAATGAACATGATATTTTTGGATTTTTCTAAGGCTTTTGAGTCTGTCAATCATACCATGCTGTTACATAAGTTGTAAAAGATAGGTTTTAGTGAGAAATTATTTAATTGGTTACGCGAATATTCACACAATCGAAGCCAACGTGTTGTATTAAATGGATGTACATCTGAATGGGTCCCTGTGACATCTGGTGTGCCACAGGAATCCATTCTGGGTCCCCTGTTATTCTTACTTTTTATTAATGATATGCCTGATAGTGCAAAAAACTCAATATTAGCCATGTTTGCAGATGATGCTAAATGTTTTCGACGAATTGTCAACATTGACGACTGTATAGCTCTACAGAAGGATTTAGACGGACTTTATCGGTGGTCCAATTATTGGAAGCTCAATTTTAATTCGTCGAAATGTAAGGTTATTTCATTTACTAGGAATCATAATCATATAGAGTTTGACTATACGATAAATGTTGAACCATAAGAAAATGTTTCCTCTTTTTGCGACCCGGGTGTTACTGTTGATTGTTTCTTAACACATAATGTACACATACATAACATTATTAATAAATGTAATAAAGTAAATGGCATGATTAGGAGAGCAGTAGGTTACAAGGCACCTGCATCAGTAACTTTAAATCTGTATAAAGCTCTAATAAGACCAATTGCTGAATACTCTTCTCCACTCTGATCACCTTTTTTATAAATCTCACATTGAATCGGTTGAGCCAATTCAGAGAAATTTTACACGGTATGCTATGCATTATCCTTTATTAAATTACAAAGAGCGCTGTGAAATTATTAACCTTTTGCAACCTCAGCAGCTGAGAACAGAGACGTATAAGGGATTATACACCAATAGAATTGTTACATTATGGAACCAGTTACTACCAACATTGCGAGTGGATCAGTCATTTAGTGTTTTTGTTAATGAGCTAGAAGTTTTCTATTTAAAGAAGTTCAAGGACACTTTTATGTGCAATAATGTCTGTTCACGGACAAGTACTTGCCGTTGTCAGGTGTGTGCGTGTTTTTAATTTATGTTTATGATTTTAACTTTACTTATTACTGACATACGTTTGTATTCAATTTACTTTTATTATCTTAATTTAATCTATCGCATACTTCTTTACATACGTTTATTATCATACCTTTATGCTACTTTTATCTAGCATACTTTAAAGAACAGTAGTTGTGCATATCACACACTTCTATACATATGTTTATTACCATATTTTATACTAGTTTATATAACTTACTTTTAAACATAGATGTATCTATTTGTATGGATGCCAGACGCATTGGGTGCTGGAAAAGGCTGTGGAAAAGGCCTCGGCCACTGTGGAAAAGGCCGAGACCTCTTCGGGCTTTATCCTATACATAATTAAACAGAGTAATAATTATACTATATATATAATTACATCTATTAGTTAGGTCTATATAATTATACCTATGCATTTTTATAATTATGCTGAATTATAAAAAAAATATTTAAAAAAACTTCCGCGACACTGACAACAACGTTTTCATTCCAATTATTTTTTTAGTATGAAACAGGCGGATGTGGTTGTATAATTTTCGAACGGATCAGTCCTGTTGAGAAGTATTGGATCCAGACTGAGTGGCTGTTATCACGTATAGCGTCCTTGCCGCCGGCACAGAGCAGTCCAATCTATGCCATTGTCCCGGTCCGCGGTGGCGGCACCACACTGGACCCGTCTGCTTCCCTCCTTGACCTTGCTGAAAAAATTGGCGCCATTTCGAAGCTCGCATGCATTGTTTCCGGTACAAGTGTCTCAAGCCGTGATACACATCTCATTGAGATTTTTCTCACACGTGCTGTCCTGGCATGCCCCCGGGATGTGGATCATTTAACAGGATTGGCTGCCAGTCCAGACAGTCGCTCATAATCACATTCCTCGAGTACTACTACAATAGTCTCTTCTCGATGAAATCTTACTATTTCCCGCAGACAATTAAACCTTTCGAGTGATTGACACATGTATAGGGACTGGGAGAATTCCACGAACAGGGAACTGCCTTCGAGCTGGTTGACCTACATCCTAACCATCTGATTGGTTACGGTAACGATGTCGACCAATCACAGGACAAAAGTTGCTAAATGCTCAAAATATATTCGAAATTTTCAACAGCATTGAGACTGCGTCTGTAATGTGTTGTAGCGAACTTGTTCCACTTGTTTATATCGTTGGTTGCCTGTCGGATATTTAGAGAAGATAGTGTCCATGTCCCCTTATTGTGGCAACCATCGATATTATGCTTCGAATAACGCTACTTCTTAAAGTATACGTCCACGTACTTGATCGGATAGTATAAGTATGATTAACCCTTTGAACTCCCTCGTGGCATAAACACATCACATGACTTATTAATTAAAAAAAATCAGTGGATAAGAATTGGTACAAGGTAGTTTATCTTGAATAAACTACCTTGTTACCTTGTTACCTTGTCACCTTACAATGGTGAGTGTGTGTCCTTTCGTTTGAGATATTACACAGATATTTCATTCATAATATCAGACCATTTTTCTATACCTTGAGATGGGAATTGCGGCAGCAATTCTCATCTCAAGGTATAGAAAAATACCTTGATGCCATACCTTGAAATACCTTGATGCTAAGAGGGTTAACAATGTAGAGATTGTCCATCGCCGTCTATCCATTTTTTTCATGAATCTGACTTGGTCTCCATTGTGCGAAGCAGATGCACGCATTGCCGCTTCTTCTCGATCCCAGTACCTGCTTCAGAAGTCCTCACAGGTCCTTCGCTTACAATTGCACTGCTCTAATAAGACACTGTAAGTGGATTATTAAGGACGAAGACGAGGCGAAGATTTCCAACAATCACACGTTTTGTGGGATAGTACATGCAAAGAACATTTGTTAGTAAGTTTGCGCCACATATATAGTAGCGTACAGATAATTAATAATTCATATTAAAGCATTCTGAGCAAAATTAATTTGAAATTGTTTTGAATTTTTTGATGATTTCATACATACTTTTATATTTATGTATTTTTATGTATCTACATGATTCCCGTGAATAATATCAAGGAATATTATTTTCAGGTATTTAAGAGGGCCATTGCTTATGTATTAAAATAAAGTATTTAACTAGGATAAATAGATATGTACTAGTTAATGCGATATTACCTATAAAGCTAAGTGAACTAAGTACAATCATTGGGAATATTCCAGCATAATAGCAAAGTCTAAAAAATAACCAGAAAAGCTATGCCAGGGGAATAAGGTATGGTGCAAACCCTATTAATTTATATCAAAGAATAACAACTATTTATGACAATTTTTCTTTTTTACGTCAGCAAAATATGCTGATGACAAACTGCTTATTGTTGTCTCTCAATCTTACACCGCACCTGTCACTACGGGTTCATCGTCCAATGTCATTCGCCGCGTGGAAATAGTTATAGGAGCAATATTAGCTAATGTCAAAATGTTTATTAGCATTCATGGTCAGAACAAGAGGTCTACATAAGAGGTAGCAGTGTGTCTAGAGAGACCAGTAGCTCTGTATTAGCAATAACAACCCACAACGATCATGCCAATATGGCAGGAGGGATAGCTTGTCCGCTTGCTCGGCTACACAATTGCTAGGCATAGCATGCCCTTGGTGTTCATTACTAGAGCCAGCCCTCTATACTGCAATGCCAAGCCAAACAGAGTAACTGTTTACTTAAAAGTAAGTGGTTACTGCTGTTTGCGTTTCCACGGCAGTATCCCAGTAAACACATTTGTACAACATTTATACAGTGTCGCCCAACGTCTTCGACGTTGGCCCAACATTGTATAAATGTTATACAAATGGTTTGTGTTTGCTGGGATATGGCAATACGATTTGCTACAGATCTGGTACAGCCATTTTTCTGGTAGGATAATGGCATTACCATGGAAGTATATTATTGCGTTGTAAGCCAGGGCAGTCTGCTAGATATTGACCGATACTTTTATTACTTCATCACCAAATTTACTAGAGTAACGTTATCTTCAGTTTGACGTAAATACTCTGGCTATACATTACTGTCGAGAATATCATCAAAATAAACATGATAAATAATATAGCCTCATCTCTTATGTGCATGTTAATGAATTATGTTTTTACTGCGACTCTTTGTGTCAATGTTGAAATGGGAAATTCCGGATTTCAATAGTTCATATTGACATCACACGCATTACTAACACCTGCAAAAATGTTTCAAGTGGACGCAACACGTGTTCAACGTGCTTGTTCAACGTGCTTGTTCATTCACAAGCGGGACAGGACCTTTACCATCCTCATACTTCACATAGCACATTTACACCGATAAGCAGTCACGTATGTGCCTTATAAAATGATCACTTAAGTCAATCAAATAATCAATCATACCACATATAAATGCTAAGATAATATTATAATGTAAAAGTTTCCTGAAATTCACAACATATAAAATATGGTATATATTGCAGGGCGTGCATTTTTAATAGATTGACTTTACTAATTCAGAAATACTTGAATTCCCCGTATTGAGGATTATAATTCCTAATTGTATGGTAGTGAATGTGTCATTGGCGATTTGTGTATGATAGGGAGAGACCTCCCTGTCAAACCAGGGTCAACTGAGCCACTTGTTCCACTTGTTCACGACAAGGCACAACCCGGGGTGTGTGCCATTTTCCACTTGATCAGAGTCTAATACTCCACTTGGCCTTGGCGGCCGGTGTCCCGTCAACACCAACACTGCGGCTCAATGACGGAACAACGTCGTCAGACGTTGGCCCGTCATTGCGCCGCCATGTTTGTTCTCCGCAGTCTGAGGAGGGAGTGACACAGACATTCTCAGTGGATGGATCTCGGGTGAACTTCTGCGCGGTTGAACGTTTACAGTCCTAACGCAATGAATCGCAGGCGGTGTCGTGAGCCGTGATGGGTGGCCCGGGGACGGACATTGGCAATTTGTGTTCACTCTACAGGGGCAGTCATCCTGAGCAACGCACAGTCTTCAAAATCCCTCACCGCGTGTAATGCAAGTAGTACCAAGAAAAAAGTCTGCGTTTTATCCAAGAGGTCTTATCCGTACAGTTCCCATTCAGAATAGTTAATCCATCGATTTATACTTGTGATGAATGTAGTTTGGTAAATACGGTTTCTAGTCGTCTCTTTGGAAAGGGTGGTCCTCCATCAAACGTTTTAAGCTTTTTTTTGTGAGATACTTTTCATATGTTCACTGAATCGGTGAAAATGTCGAGTTAACAGACAACATTTTGCTAAATGGTCTTGTCAAGTTAAAACATCAAAAAATCCGAGAAAAACTTTGAAGTAGGTTGGTGGGTCAAACCCAAACTCGTATTTTTTTTGGGGGGGGGGGAAAAATACTTTTTTAAACTTTTTTCCTGTACTTGTTCAATATGTTTCAAAAAAATGGTTATGGGGGATGGGTGGGTTGTGTCTGGCCAATTCATTTTTTATCGGATTTTTAGATTTTATCAACTTGACAAAGCCCCTTACGTCTGTCTGGAATTCTATCATGAAGTGCTAGGAATACTTCTCTTGTTTTTTCCAATGGTCTGTACAATTACAATGGCTTTTGAATTCAGTATACAGTGGTGTGCACAGTTGGAAGGTCAAAAGGGTACTGATCCCCCTGTTCAGTCACCACCCTTATTTCCCATTTGTCTGTTCTATTATTGCGTTATGGATGCAGATGGAAGACCTAACATAATATTATATGTAGTGTTTGACGATAAATCCAAGTATATTATCCTCAATAAACAACTGAACTTGTTTTTAGAGGAATCCCAATTGACGCAATTACAACTATGAGGAGAAAAACTCTACCAAGAGGAATCACACCCATTAAAGCAATACGACCAGCCATGGTGAATGGATGTAGGCTTATTCTTTCCTTGAGGAATTGCATTATTTTGTCAAATTAGTATTAAATCCTTTAACCCTAGCAAATATAATTCGTCGCCTCGGAGCTAAATGATCCTATCTGACACTCGTCAGAGTGGCAGATAGGATCCTTTAGCTCCGAGGCGACGATATTATGCCTTTATATATGCCTTCTAAATATATTATGCCTTCATTCGTTATTCAATCTATTCCAGCGGGTATGCTGAATAGTAGGCATATGTACCCAGCAAATAAGAAACGCTGATCCAATGCTCTTTTAATGCTGGTCCATTGTCTACTACGCTGTTCCAACATTAAACCAGCATCGCGTAAGCGTCTTGTTTGCTGGATAGTTTATGCACCAAAATAGCAATACAGACTCTATTAGCTTCGTGTTACAGCTCCCAACACAGCTATCCAGCCGTCGGGCTACACGCAGGTATCGTCATCAAGAGAGAACCCATTATTGTATGTAAAATGCTTAGTGACTTAGTTTCGATTAAGAAACAACTATTTCAGTTGTGATGCTATCTGTCATACCACCAGTTGGTTTGCTTCACTGCCTTCAGCTCAGCCTATGTGCTCCACTTTACACAGATACAAACATTACACGTACCCTCTGAAACGACTTGTACAACGCTTATTTTTGTAGTCCTGTTTACAATGTGTACATTATAACAATGCTAATTTTCTAATTAGATATTATGGGGTCATACGCGCATAGCCTAATATTAGGCCCAACTGTTATTGAATCGAATGGCAGTATTCATCTGAAAGATCAATGTCAAGTCAAGTCAAGAAACATTTATTCGCCATGTATAAACATTGAAAAACAATTCAATTTCATAATATAATTTTATGGACAGGAGACCCCCATTAAGACACTGTATGTATCGCTATCATGAGGGCCACCGTTGGTATATTACATTATTTGGGGTGAACATTCACTTCACTAACATAACAAGAAAATTAATATTTTGTACATTATAACCGTATAAATATACACTTGAAGATAATAAATGGTTGGATGCTAACAATGCATAAGCATAATATTTAAATATTGAGTAAAATATTAAAGACTAAAAATATAGGACAGTATATATATATTACGAGTTTATATTGCAAATGACACAATTAACAATGGAACAGGTTGACGAATAATTGTCAATAATAGTTCTTTTAACATATTGGCCGAACGAATATAAAGAATGTGTTAGAATTTTACTTGAAACTGCGGTGGAAAGAGAATTAATGGCAATAGGTATTTCATATCTTAGGCAATGTCTTGCAAACTCGTGTTTAATGCGGGGAATTTGGAAATGGTGTCTCGACCTCGTATTATAAGAGTGTATGTTTCGTCTGTTGTCAGGGTACATGGATTCAAAATATGCAGGAGTCGAATTGTTCATTAATTTATAGATAAATTTTAGTTGTTGTACTTTCATTATGTCTTTAATTTTCAGTAATTTAGTAGATTTAAAAAGCGGTTCGGAATGTGAATTATATTTACTGCAGGTGATGATTCGTATTGCCTTCTTTTGTAATTTAAAAATTCGTTCACATCGATATCCCCAAAGCAATAAACCATAGTTGATATGTGGCAATATTAAGCTGTTGTACAATGTTTTAAGAATGTATGCTGGGACGAAATGCTTTCATTTATTTATTATTCCAATTACTCTAGATATTTTATTTGCTACTTTATTAGTGTGCGTTTCCCAGCCTAAATTTTCTTGTATAGTTATACCTAAAAAATTAAAACAAGTATCATGTTCAATTGGCACTCCATCCAGACATATCGAAAGGACAGGTAACTTTCGATGAGATTTACGAAACAACATATATTTGGACTTTAAGGTATTAAGAGATAATTTATTTACTTTGAGCCACTTGCTTATGTGCGAAAGTTGTGTATTAATTGTTTGCGAAAGTGAATGAACATTATTGAAATCGTTTAAGTGTATGTTGGTAATTAAGGTGGTGTCGTCGGCATAGAGAATGATATCAAAATACGATGTAGCAGCTGATATGTCATTAATATATATTAAAAATAGTAAGGGACCTAAAATGGAGCCTTGAGGGACACCTGTGGTAATGCTTCTTTCAGTTGATTTCATTGTTCCCACCTGCACGTATTGTTTTCTTTCGGAAAGGTAATTTTTGAAGAAAAGTAATTCTGTGTCTAATATTCCATAATATTTTAATTTGTCAATAAGAATCTCGTGATCTAATGTATCAAAAGCTTTCGATAGGTCTAAATATATATTTAAAGGAATGAGGCCGGAATCCATGTTTTGTACCATATTGTCTACTAAATGAAGTGTGGCTAGTTCTGTTGAATGTTTGGCTCTAAATCCGTATTGGTTGTTATGAAAAAGATTGTGAGATATCTACAGCCATGTCAAATAAAACAGTTATTCACCAATCAGCCAATATAATACCATAATCAATCCTTCTTCATAGTGACTGAAATGTTGACAACAGTAGTCCTGGAATTTCGTATTACTGTCTTCATGTTGATGTCAAAAATTGTCAGCTTTCAATAGAAAACATATTAAATTAAATTAATAAATAAATTAATAATACAATTTTATTTTTATATTTATAAATGTCTTTAATGTTTAATTTGTGTGCTGTTTTACATTCACATCAGTTTGCAATACTCGCTAGCATTGAAAGGGTTTGGTGTGCTCATTTAGTTTGTACACCGTGTATGGTTTTACGAACGTTTGTGCATAAGGCTACATAATGTCCTATTGGAATGTGGGTGGTAATATGATGTGTTACTGTTTATACCTG
Source organism: Flabesymbios commensalis (assembly GCA_964017125.1). Lineage (NCBI taxonomy): Eukaryota > Metazoa > Annelida > Polychaeta > Terebellida > Flabelligeridae > Flabesymbios > Flabesymbios commensalis. The sequence goes on from OZ024913.1 coordinate 51,379,660, forward strand.
TCCATAATAGAGCTGAGATGCTGGCATAGAAATTATACACCCGTGTACGAATCCTCGCATTGATCTTTCAGATGAATACCGCCATTCGATTCAATAGATGTCGCTATCTAGTATTCTGCCATACAAAGCTAAAATGCGGTATCTGCTCACTTGTGGAGTAAGCAGATACTGCCTTTTGGATTTGCAGAGCAGAATAGAGTAGTATAGCTAATCTACATATTGAGCGACTTTCAGAGCATTTGACTTAATTTGATGGGCGCAAATTTGCTATTTAATGCCTTTAATGAGCAAGCTTGGATTACTAAAGATCATGATTGGATACTTTCTGGTAAGATTAAATTATATTTTGATATGATTATGGGCGACTCATTTGAGATTCGGGGTCAAGCCGATGGAGGAAGGTTAGGCCCAACCCTAACAGTTGGGCCTATTATTAGGCTAATACGCGCATAGGATAACAGACTGTCAACGTGGCTTCATGACAATGTTTGGTGTGCTTCGAAGAAAGGTTTCATATTTGATCGCTTACAACTTAGAGGGTAATGATCAAATACTACATAAACAAGATAACAATGAACAGGTTTTCACCTTGTGAAAGCGAGATAATAAAAATATTAAGTTTCCATATAAAATCGCGCTTAAAAAGGTAATTATAATTGTTACGTTCCAATGTGAAATATAATATTATACTTAATTTAACTGCAGTATAAGACTATATATACACATAGCTACGTGCTAAAGAATGAAAACAATATCGTTCTATGTATACAAAATATAGGTGGGAAACAATGCAAACAATATTACTTGGAAACTTAATTATTTTTTATTTCATTTTTGTCTATAGTTTTACACCCAAAACCGTTTTGTCTTGATATTTATATATATATAATAGTTCTTGTTAACGATAATAAAATTTATCGTCAACAATGTTTTTTTTAATTTCATGTCGCCTTATGTACTCGCAGATGTGATGCACATATATATATTCTGACGGTGTAGATCCTTAATTTATTAATAGACTTACTCTTGATCCTGATGGGAGGCACTGTCTATCCGAGGATCGGGGAAATTTACTACGTGTAGGATGATCCCGACCTGACTGTGCATAATGTTGGGCCAATGTTTCTGACGTTGGTCCAACATTTACACTGCGTTAGATCATCTACCCTGCAAACACGAGACAAGGAGCCAATGTTGGCCCATCGTCTACGACGCTGGTCCAACCTCAGCCCAGCAATGGCTCAATGTCCCGAGTTAGCTGGGTGGCGTACTTTCTGCCTGCCTGTTTCTCGTGTTACTTTCACGAGGTGATCCCTGTGCTCTGTGGATACGGATCCGCCTGATCAGTTAATCCTTGATCCAGGTGGCTCCAAATGGGCCATATCTCACAGGTGACGGGCTGGCTGCAGAGGGGGTTCTTCTCCATTTACCAGATCCACCTCGCTGATTCTCATACAGGTCAAGCCCTGGTCACTTACATCTGAAGATAGTATTACAGAATGTGCAAACCGGTCATGCTTGACTTGAATAAAGTACTAAGAATAAGTGTGGGGTATCTCATATTTTACATAAGTCACATTGGTTTGCTTTGGGAGCTGATATGAGTTTAATTAATGTCAGGTAATTTTGTCTGATTGCATCTTAATTGCATTTGAAAAGTAGCATAAGAAAGGAAAATATTTAGAAAAAAAACACAAAACATACGTTCAAAGAGTCTGAAAATGAATTAAGATTTATTGGACGTGTGTGCACATACAGGTTAAACTGGGCCACGAGAATGTCCCGAAGATGGCGAGATAAATTATGTGACACTGTCTTCCAGACACATGACTCAAAATTCGAGCCCATGCGATCTGATGCCAATAACGCTTTATTTAGGTCACAGAAGCTCTCCGCAATGCTGAATCATTTTCACGAGCATGAGTCGATGCAGAAAGACTTTGTTTCTTTGAAACCTGAATATCAAGAGAGGGCAAGGAAGCCCGAACTCTGGCACAGCAGACGTTAGTGCTAACCACTCACATGTCATTATGGATGCATGGATTAGTGAAGTAGATGCATCAGGTGCGAAATACTGATGACGAACTAGTGACGGAGAAGATTTCTATCATCCGCGTCACTGAGTGGGTTAGTAGTCATGATTTGTCATGTATCGTCGTCAGATCAGTCGTTTCGCTTCACTGATTCATACTATTTACTTCTGATGGACACCACTCCTTAATTAGACCGTTGAGCATGCTGCGCATGTGGGTGGGCCTACAACCTGTATTCAACGAGTTGTGACGATCCACCTCCTTTATTTTCGCTTCAATGCAAGTCATCTGAAACACGCAGATTTGAGACTTTGATTTGACTCTGAAGGATTGTATAAAATAATATCAGTTTTATGTCAGTTGTTATGTAGTTGCATATGAGATTCTGATATTTTACCTGTTTACCATGTTTACCACCGATCAAAGTGTTCATCATTTTCCTGGCTAAACTGTTCATATTTTTCATCCTTCTCAGTTAAATACTTTAGGAGCTGTGTATAACGAGTGATATGCCTCAAATTTATAGTCCTATAATTTATATAACCGGAGTAGTGATACATGTAGTGATACATGTAGTGAGTAGTGATACCGATTAGTATCGGTACCATGGATATAAGGGGAATATAATTATGTATTACGTATGTTCCCTCATTTATAGTATCATAATTTATTGATCAGACTGATTTACGAACTAAGATATGTCACAGCCATCCGGCTGATGTAAAGTTATTATAATCCAGTAGAGATGGCTAATTGACGTTAAAAGCTGAAGTATCCAAGTAGACCCAAGGCATTGAAGCAATGTTAATTTGATGTTAGCTCATCGTCTGTGGTGCTGGTCCAACAATAAAACAACACTGGTTCAACGTCTCGTATCTCTTGGGTAGACATCCATCAGATCGTCTCCCACTGAAGCTTAACTCTCCTACAAGCACGAAAAGTTCATCCAATGATGGTGCAATGTTGAGCCACCGTCGCAGACGGTGGCCCAACATTGCACCATAATTGGGTCGCAGTTTCCTGTTTGCAGAGATCTCCCAGTCTGGTAATGACGTGAATTCTTCAGACAGCAGCTCGGCGCTTGTAAAGCTCCAGTCATTTGTCATTCGCCTCGTGCCCCTTGTATTTAGTGTCTCTGAACCTGACGAAGCAACAAATCCACGGCCTGTGTTTCCCGTTAAAACCCCGTGTTATACTTCATCTTGGAATTATCCTCGCTGGAACAATGTCTCTTGTAAGCAAGAAAGCTGCAGCTAGAGAGCTGTAGCAACTTAAGTCTTCTAATGTTGAGCTTCAGACGAGCCTATATTAAGAAGCATAGAGGAAAGACAATGTATGTTCATGTCTAAAATTTAACTTTTGAACTATTATCTGTATATATTTACCACGCGAAAGTTGGCGTTGAACATGTTTAACTCTTTCAGCGCGGGACCAACTTTAGAGTCAGAATCTGACTCTTTAAATGTCAGATTCTGACGTTTAAAGGGGATCCCCGCACTAAACATAATGGCCGTTGACCCATAAGATAGGTATTCAAATGAAGCGGAAATAGCTAACTAAGCCATTTATCATGTTTATGATGATTTCAAATTGAAAATAAACCTTTGGTCTTTTGGTTTATATACAGATATTTCAGCGCTTTACGAGTTAAGAACAGGATTAATCGCACTTCAATTCTAGCGTTTCTGACTTCCATGTTTGCATTGTGTGATTATTATGCTGTTATCCGTGTCTGTATGAGTACCGTCCTGAATATACAGATTACTTGTGAAAAACTAAATTATGTTATATTTCACATTACGGCTCACGCACGATTGTCCACTAAACTTTACAGACAGGGACCTGGCACAATGGTTAGAGTGCAGAGCTTTGTCAATGCTATTGCCTACCGTGCTGTTTCGAATCCTGCTTGGGAGAAATATTGGGAGACATATCATGTTTCTTCTCTCTCAATATTGGGACATTGTTTCTATGTTGTGTCCTTGGGCAAGGCACCTAATCCTAAAATGCTTCACTTCACTGAAAATGAGTACCTGGTAGGACAGAGATGGCAATGTGTACGATAAGTTCAATGCACCAAAATGGCTGCAGGACTGTATGCTCTCCGTGGAGTTAAAATGGCACAAGAATGAACAGGTCCAGTGACCAGGTGGTAAAAATGTAAAGTCGGATATCAGACTTTAAACCTACACCTTTACCTTTAAAGTATTGTGCTGTTGAATTGTTCGTTTCTATTTTTTGTCATTTGAAGCTGGAATTGCTAACGCAATTTCCAGCTTCAAATGACGAAAAATATTACTATTTTTGAAAAATAGACACCTTCCAAATTGAATTGTTTGATGAACTGATCATCTTTCACAACTATTTTGCAAATTTTGTGTTTTTTTATTTATCTTAGAACTACATGTATATGCGGCCAAGAGATACAACTAGGGTTAACACATTTGATTGGACGTTGCGACAACGTTTGGTTATCTCTGAGATACATGGCAGGAAGTTAGGGTGTTGGTTATCACACAGCGGGAATGTTCACCCGGACTTATCTCCAAAACGCCCTATGTTCTCTGTATCAGTCCTCGTCCATACCACGCCCTGCAGGATGCTTCGCTTATACATGCATCGATGAGTCGTTGGCCCAATGTTGGTTTACTGTTGGGCCAGCGTTGTAGACGGTGGGCCAACAGTAAACCAACGCTGGGCCAACGTCCCATGTCTACATGTAGACGAGAATCTTTGAAAAATTGCATTCGCCTTCTGGTTATCTCTGGATTTAACCTATGCTTTGTCAGACGTCCAAATTATATCCCAGCTAACACGAGACGTTGACCCAATGCGGTGAGCACCGTCTTCCACGCTGGTCTAACATTAGATCAATATTGTCTCAATGTATCGTCTTCGCAGGGATATGTTGACAATTGTATGCAGTGGTGGTGTGCGTCAGTCTGCTTTTTCCAATATATTTATTTAAATGCCAACAAAAGCTATAATTATAGTGTATAATTTATCAATTGAAAGCGGTTCAAACCATCGTGTGTTGATGGACGGTATAATTATTAGTCTTCCTATCGCTCACTACATTGTATAACTTGGGATATAAATGTGTTACTTGATTAGTGGATGTACTGTTTTTCTACAATATTGCCTTTTTTGTAACAAGCATCAAACCTACAAATTGTATTTTGTAATGCTTCACAGAGAACATGGCGATAATAACTTGCATGACAACCATGTCGACAGGTGCTGTATACCGTGGAATATGGTAAATGACCTGACAAAAAAACACGTACATCAATAAATTAATATACATGTACCTGTGAGTCTTCACCTCTTTTGTTTAATTCAAAACAGCAAACATTTTTAAATTATGCATATTTTGGAGTTACTGAAGAACATATTTTTATTCAATTTCTTCGTTAAAATACGAGAGAGATGTAAATTCCTGAGACACAGAAACAAATTGAGTAAATAACATTAATATGTCTGGGTTGCTCGGCTACAGTAACTGATTGTCACCGGAATTTCTAGGTTCATAAAACTATCACTATTTTTTTGCCGGGCATTTCTCATTGCATGCTTTCTCTGGTAGGAATGAGTTCTGGCACGTTCAGGATGATAGAGACCAATGGCGGCAAATCACAAGCCAATTAGCAGACGAATTGGCTGCTTCGTTTCCAAGGTAACCGTTAATCACATGTGCCATTTTGACGTTCCGTGTCACAGCAGCTAATATTTTCCCCTCCGGTGTGGTGCAACACCGCTTCTAATTATTTACTAATTGCAATTTTTGGACGCCCCTTTTCAATAAGTAGATTAAGCAATAGACGAAGACATTTCTAGTCATGATCACTTAGTTTGGCGCACAGACCTCACGCTCCTTACTGCAGCTGATTGTATTTCCTGCATGGTAAACAAGCCATGGTGGATCGAAAAAATCTACTTCGTACGTTATTGGCGCACTGCTGAACCTAAAAATTCTGGCTTTTCAAACAAATCAACACATTCATTTGAATTTATGATTACTTATTCCTTGAAACTTGGAAACATTGAAGACAAAATTCAAACAATAGGCAGCTCTATCAGAGTGAATGCATAACATTATGAAAACTTGCACGTTAAGTAAGGAATATACTCATACAAACATAATATAAAACGTAATATTGATTTATCTTGTATTGGGAGCAATTTATTTGATATTACGATTGGTACTAAAACCATGTGTTATTTTTTCGCCGCAAAAAACATTTACGCTATGATGGTATTCTGTGAAACTCAATGACCTTCGCCTCCTTTGTTTTCACCGAGCTGACTAATACAATGAAGTATGGGGGAGGGGTGTTATATAACCTTGTTTTCACCGAGTGACGTCACTGCGTTTTACAGAATTGGTGCTCCTCATGAAGTACTGCCATTAGGGGCCTATCATACAATGGATTGTATTATTTGTCTTTATTTTAACAGGACTGGTGGATAGATAATCTATCCGATCGTTTTATGCATGGTAGCATATACTATCATCCCAGCAAACAAGACACATTAAAACGATGCTGGTTTGATGTTGGGCCAACATCGTAGACGGTGGACCAACATTAAACCAACATTGTTTCAATGTGCCGTGTTTGCTGGGATAGTAAGCATACAATATATAATTTTGTTTGTCAAAATGATTGTATCAGCAAGCATGAAAGCAAGAAAATGTACACAATATCGCTGAGATGTTTAGTAAGGCAGTGAGGTGTTGTGGAATATGAGGACAAGAAGAAGCGGATATATGAAACATTCTATATCCTGAGACGGATTCAGATCCGCAGAGCAGCTGCTCCGGACACGACATTCAGTCACCGTCTGTTACTCAGGACAAATCCTGTTAACCGTCATCAATGTCTTCTTGGAAAAGAAGCCCTAAAATGACGACCTCTGTCTATCATACCCTACATATAGGAGACGTTAACCTAGCAGTCACCTCATGGTTGGTCACCGTTGTTGACGGTGGCCTAAAATTATTGTCTAGGTGCAGTCCGGAAGCAAAATCCGACGTTGACCCAATGTTGTTTTTTTGTTGTGCCAACGTCACAGACTGTGGACCAACATTAAACTGACATGAGATAAACGTGTATACATTTCTTAGCTGCGCCTGAATCTGAACTGATGGCTGAGACCATAATACATTATTTTATTTTGTTTTAATAATTTTATTTTCCCTTATTTTTGAAAATTCATAAATACCTATTTTGAACACATGATTTTTGCACATATTTCTGGCGATATTTCCGGGACAACATCTCTGAGGCGTGAATTGTGGCAAATGGTGGGCAACAACGGACACATTTTGATTAATCGAAATTTTATATTATGACCTCATACATTTCATTTATAATGAAAAGCTAATTTTCAAATTATCAAGCCCTGAAATTTCGGTAGACCCAGATTTGTTGTGTAAATACTGCCTATCCAGCTACCACTGATTTCGAGCCCTGATTGAACAAGCCCACTACTACTGTGCCACTGATTTACGTTTAATAATTATTCAAACCAACCCAAGATTATATTGCCAATACAGGCTATTAAACGGAACGATATGACGATGCAAAATGTTATTCAACTCTCCATTCTTCAACCCAATTAGTTTCTGCGGCTGTTATAGACGTAGTGAACAAAGGGTGGAAGGGCAGGTGCAAACATGAGACCTATATTCATCCAGGCTATTTCCTTGTGGAGTTTGGAGGGTGATTCAGGAGTCTCCTTTCCTTGACCGATGTCCCCACCGACATCTTGTGGACGTCGTCTTATTCTCGACATGGGAGTTATTGTCCGGGCAGAGGCCACCGTCCTGATAGTGTCCTACCATACACGATATTCCCTGCAAAAACAGACTTTCACCCAATGTCGCCGTACTGTTGGGCCACCGTCTTCGACGCTGTTCCAACAGCACGCCAACATTAGCTCAACGTCTCGGTTACTGGGATGTGTCTATGTTGCTATTATCAGTTAACCAACACTAGACAACGTTCAGTCGATGTTGTTTTAATAGTGCTCAGCATAAAACCGACATAGGGTCAACCCTTCTCGTTTGTTAGTAATACACATGACTACATTTCAGGAGAAGGGTGTTGTCGTACTGTATGTAAACTTCTGTATGTAAACATTTTGCAAAGGCTTCCTGTACATAGCTCAGTATATGGTACTGAGAAATCTTTTGTTTTAGAAAATTATTTTCACAAAAATCGTAGACAGACTACCACAATGTATGGCATGATTTCAGCTCTGCCGTGAGTGGGATCCGCAGGCAGTCGTGTGGTGTGTGGTGGCTGTCCTATAGCAGTTAATCCAAGTTAAACTGTAATCTCAAATAGAAAATTCTGAATGTGGGGAAATACTTACTGTGTGAAAATGAAACATGCGAAGTTTGTATTTGTTGTTTTTTAACTATATCAGCCATTGTATTCAATGATCGATATCAAGGGCTATATTTAATTTGCTTCATTCATAACTTTATACATATTAATTCCCTCAACTACAGATCCAATATGTCGTCATCCTGGTGTTAAACCAGTATCCTGCTGATCACGACTATTGTCGTTTTAAATTGGTTTGATTATTCGACCAAATCGCTGTTATTGGGAATGAAATGTTTCAAGATTTCCAAATATTTTTGCTTAAATTAAACAAATATTTCACTCACTTGAAGTTGTGGGTCGCCTAAGTGAAAATTTACATAAATTACAAGGTAACTAGTTAATCTCGCCACGAGGCAACATAAGCCATCTTTCAACACTTCTATAGTGAATTAACTGTGTAAGCAAAGTATCATGGTGGTTATTTGGTTTACCCAATCTGTCCTCTGCATACACACTTGTTGTCCCAATGATTTTGAAAGGTGACCCAGCATCCCCGCCCAATATTGTGTAAACGCATCTCAGCAAACACGCGGTGTTCACCCAATTGTTGGCCAACGCTAGCCTAATATTGTGTGAGCATATCTGTTTACTGGCTAGCTTGCTGTGTCCGATTATTGTGATGACCACAGTGAGCCCTGCTGATGTCAACATTTGTGCATGGTTGCCACGACAGATGCCGCAGCTGCCTCTTGCATTACAATCAATGAGAGAAAACCTCCGTCAACCATTATTATATAACAGGCCAAACTTTCGTTTCTTAAAAGTCACAGAATGGGGGTCCCTATAAATTAGAAGGTAGGACAGTTAAGGACTCATGACAGACTCATGACAGTTAAACATAGCAAATCCTAAAACATTAATATGACTGCTCGAGAAACATCTACACTTCGGCTGTATTACTATTGTGAATATGAAAACACGTAATTGTCACAGAATAATGACAGCATGTAGTACTTTATAATGGGCTATAATTTATCTCTTTGATATTTTGAAGAATACATTAGACATTATATGGCGGGGGGGGATGCTTTTGGCACAAAGTTGTTTGGCTCTTTTAAAGATAGGGATAATTACCAGGCTGCCCACTACATGTCCTTGGATCCACTAATAATATAGCTCCGTAAAGACGAGAATCGTTTTCTAAATTTGCTTGGTATCTACAACGTCTGTCCAACATCAAGCGATGGAGTGTAGGCTACTGGAAAGTGTTTTGAGAAGACAATGATCTGCCAAGGACCCTGGTCATCCCGTCCTCATCTCACAAACGTTGATTAGACGGGATCACAAATTAACACCTGCGGCTAATTTTGAGGTTGACCATAAAAAAACACGAGGGGCTAAGCCTATGTTGGTTTGATGTTGGGCCAGCGTCGCAGACGGTGGACCAACAATAAATTAATATAAGTTTTAAGTCTCATACTTTCTGGATGTCAACGAGTGATTCATCAACACAAAGAGCAAGTTGAACATGACCTTTTTAAAAGCTAATAATATTGACCTTTTTGAAAGCTAATTGACCTTCTTGAAAGCTGTTTTAGAATTTATTAAAGCTAAATAGAATTTGGGTAAATAGCGCACAATACCATAGGCAACACAGCGCATTTCAGCCTTTTGAACAGTTCCAAGCACTACACTACGCTTAAACACTATGGCCAACATCCTATTCGTCCAGATTTCGAGGTTGTATTTTTAGGTCAGTCCACACTTCACAATCGAATTAGACAGAAAAAAACATGAAAAAACCCCATACCAATGCGTAGTAATGTGAACGTACATACAGGTAAACATTTATACATGAATGTACCTCCCCCTCTCCTTAATGACTACAACGTGAGAGGTCGTCAGTTAAAATAACCCTGAATTTTTCCGTTGTGAGCGGTCAACAACTGATTGTCTACTCTAAAACACCAGCTGATATCGCTAAATTCATCCTTTCATATACAGTCGTATAAATCATATCGATTCATAGATGCACTGGTATTACTATTTCTATAGGCTACCTCATATATATATAGCGGTTGCTTTCATCACTTCTATCGTTACATTATGGATGCTGTTGATTTTAGTAGATTGGCACCTGAGGTACTCTTCTCTACAGAAAAAACGAGGCGATCATCTAATGCTGGGTTAATGCCTGTCCACCGTCTGCGACGCTGGCCCACCATCAACCCATCATCGGGTGAAGGTATCCAGCAAACACGGGGCACTCACTCAATGCTGTTTCAATGTTGGCCCAGCGTCTTCGACACTGGCCCAACATTGAATCAGCATTGAGTAGATGCCCCCTGTCTGCTGGGTATGCTGGGTCATCTGCTGGCCGTGGTGAATACTTAATTTGGCATGAGGACACGGCTGTGTTGATTAGCGCCTCGGGATCCGTCCCCCCTGTGTCACTGCTTACTACATTAGCCGTTATAGGCCTATACATGATGTACGCTATTAGACTGGATTAGTTCTGGGTGGGCTGAGGTGATTTTAACCATTTTTTAACCAGTGAGGTGATGATCAAGTCTACAGCCGTGTTTTAGCCTTTCCAGCGACCCTTCAAACCAAAAAATATGTCAGAGAAATGAGCATAAAATTTGCAACATTGACATATATTCTGTTTAAATTGTGCAAATGTGATTATTTTTTATCTACTTAAAAGTTGTGGGTCGCGCTAGCGACACACAACTTTTACGTAGATAATTTTTTTTTTTAAACTTGGGTTAACCTATTTGCAGTCCTAAATCTTTTGCAATTTTTTAAAGACATATATATGCCTATGGTAATGTTATATCCAGATATAACACGTGTAATATGTCGATTTTTAAATTGTCATGGAAAACAAGCCTTTTTTTATTAGCCGAGATATGTGGTATTTCTAAATATGAATATGCCACTGTGATGCTACATTGATGGTGAGTTATCAAACAGTTTGAATTAAATCACGAGCCTGATAACACAATGTGAGATCGTGTATGCGTGAAAAGAACGTTATGGATTCTGTACAAAATTAGACTACTTATATTTGGTCTGCGTAGAGCAAATCCAGGAGCGTGAGTAGATAAGACACGTGATTAAATTAAATAGAGATCAAATACAAAGGTGCGAAATATAAAGCCGCACTTTGTGATTTATAACGGATGTTGGAACAAAACCAACAGCTGACTGTTGACATTATGACACTCGTGACATTTGAATGTCTTCGACACAAATTTATTCTCGCATCTCTTTTTGCCAATATTTCTGTCAAAAAGTTGTTTTGACATCTTGAGGTAAGTACTATCCAGATGTCAAAGTATAATTGTGAAAGTATTTTTTCAACCCTCAAAGCACTGACAATTTGTGTGTAAACCATGAAGACCAAGGGACTTTTTAAATTTTGAAATCAGCATAAATGTCTTAATTAGCTCTTCCAGCTTCATTTGAATACCTATGTTATAGGTCTAACAACCATAACAGTCATATATTTTAGTTCTGACAGTGAGGGGATCGATTTAGACGTCAGAATCTGATGTCTACATACGTCAGATTCTGACGTCTAAAGTCGTTCCCCGCTCTGTAAGGGTTAAAGTTGGTATTTTCTTGCTTTAGCCATATATATTACTTTGTCCTTTCATGGTTACCAAAGAGTAGATAATGAACAACGTGGGGCTGGTTTTTTGAGAACTACAAAAAGCATGTTATTTCTGGGCTGTCTGGCACAGCGGTGGATGAGTCTGCTAAAACCAGGATTTGGGCGGCCACACTGAAAAAAGTGGGCTTGAGTATGTTCAAGGCCGGCCCAATGCAGCCTGACATGGGCAGACGATGGTTTCATGTCGAAACCCCCTGCCAATGTCATGATGATCCAACGTCGAGCTAACAGTGCGCCAACGGTTGTTGTTTTCTGATAGAGGCATGCTTCTCAATTAGCTGGCAATTGGTTTATATGACAGCGGCTTTTACCATTGCAGTGGGACATGGCAGGCCAATATAAGATATTGGGCATCCCCCTTGGAAGGCCATATAGCGTCCCTTTGTTTCTCGTCTGGATCATATTAGGCTCATCCTCCATGTGTAATCTGGATCTGACTGGCAGATAGAATTACCAACCAGAGGTGGTCTGCAAAAACAATCACACAAACCTATTGAAAGCATGTTTTCTTTTCCTGCTTAGTTCTATGACGTCGGCCTGTACGTCAACATTATTTCATTGTGAGCACGCAATAGTCCCAGTTTTTCATGAATTATTCTCGAGTGCGTCTCGATTGTTGCTCAACGTTTTCTCGGACAATAGCGATGATGATAAAAAAATATATATAAATGTTATACAAGCTTTCGTCGTTAATCGGGCTTGTGCACTCGTCCACCTGAAATAAGCCTTGTATTCTGATAACCCTTAAAGCGCTGACACGTTTAAATAAACCATGGTGACTAAATTGAAACCATCATAAATGTCGTAGTTAGATCCTGCTGCTTCATTTGAACACCTATGTTATGGGTCTACGGCCATTATAAATATTTTATTTTTTCCGGGGACGGTCTTTATACGTCATAATCTGACGTCTACAGACGGTCCCCGCGCTGAGAGGGTGGCAATGTTTTTATTAAACAGCCGAACGTCTATAATATTAATTTACGGCATGAAAATTGTGGCTGTTTGTTTTATACCAATGCTATTTCTTCAATGTCCTCAATTTTTGGACGATTGTTTAAAGGCAAATTATCTGATTCTGCATCCCTTTATCATGCTTATCCCGGCAAACAAGAGATGTTGGCCCAATGTTGTTTGAATGTTGGCCCGCCGTCTCCGACGTCGGTCCAACATAAAAACCACATTGCGTCAGCTTGTCGTGTTTGCTGGGCTCTCAGTCTGACTGTGATAGACCTGGGGTACGACAACTACTTCAGCATCGTGTTGGGATGGATAAATCTGTATGGTGATTCGGTTTAACCCTTTAACCGCCGTCGTCGCATATATTCGGGTTTTCGTTTTTTATTAGCACTTTAACTACCACCTTTTAAACATGTTAAAGATAAAATATGACATCAATCAGCAATATTTGAAAACAGTTGACCTCCATTTTTTTCAAATCTGTATAATTTTCACTCACTTGAAGTTGTGGATCGCGTCAGCGAGACACAACTTCAAAAGGGTGAAATTTTTTTTTTTTTAATTTGGCGGTTAAAGGGTTAAAACTACATACATGTCCAAAATTACGCGTCAAACATTGCATACGGTTATAAAGATTGAAAACTGAATTTATCATATCTACTTTGCTACGAGGCCTGCATTCAGCCAACCATGACTTCCTAATAACATGTTTAGCCACATGTAGAATGATGGGAGATCAATTGTATGCAGACAGTGGCCTGGTGAACGTGGGGATCTGCGCGATGGGTGGTGTGCTGTCTGTCTGCGGTAGATGCAGAACACACTCACAAAAAACGTCTTGTAACTTGTTTTGTCCGTCCGTGCGTCTACTCGTGACGCACGTTTGTCTTTCTGTCCACTTTCGTTTGTAAGCGGGATTGACTTGATATTTTTTTAATTCCTGTGTTCTATATCTTATAGCTAATGTGTTTGTAAACGCTGACTGTCATTTCAGGTGTGTTTTTAAAACCATTACAGCCCTCTGTTATGGGTCTACGGCCGTTATAAATGTTTAGTTCTTTCGGTGCGGGAATCGACGTTGGACGTCAGCATCTGATGTATATTGACTGAAAGTGTGAAACATGGCTCGGATCATATTTAGAAGGGCCGCCGTTTCAGATATGAACTTGTTTTCCTTGAGGTCGCGATTGACGATTTCTGCAACCTCTTGATGAGCTTGGAAATGGTATGGATTTTATTAACCCTTTACCGCCAAATTATTCAATCTGAATTTTCACCCACTTGAAGTTGTGTTTCGCTGACGCGATCCACAACTTCAATTGAGTGAAAATTATTCAGTTTTGACAAAATGGAGATCAACTGTTTTCAAAGATTGCTGATTCATGTCACATTTTATTTTCAACATGTTTAAAAAGTGGTATTTAGGTGCTAATAAAAACCCGAATATAAGCGACACTGGCGGTTAAAGGGTTAAGACGATAGCCAAATATCTCGATTTTTAAAATAAGTATGTGAGCTGTTCGTGTGGTCAATCATTATGCTCACAGTGTAAATAATTTTTCTATATATTTACATTTCTTTGCAATAAATCATTTTCGACAAAACGCTGCACACCATTTTATCATAGCTAAACGTAAGGCTATTCCCATATTATTTCTAAAATATTCAAAGTTTATCATTTCCTCAAATGTTATGAGGTTATTATTTATGAGTGTTATGACGTTATGCGCTCGATAATCTGGTGCCTATATCTTACATTATATATCCTGAATGAAAACACTATTAGTCAAATAATATTCCTCAAACTACGTGAAGTTGCTTTTTATCGTGGTTATTTAGTATGACTATTCAGATGTTTCACACGTCACCTTACACTGTGTACAAATGCTCCATTTTAATTTCAAATTCTGACGGCATCAATATTTTGTCGCTAATATAAAATGCAGTGTCACTCCTTTCAGAAACAACACTTTTAATTGGTTTTCAAGTCATTTTTTGTTCTTGCAGCAATACGTTATATCACAGGTGTAGTTGATAACACGGATATTTAACCTGGGTAAATGTGATGCCTATTTACACGTGTTTAGTGGTGAGCTGTCCTAACTAGAAAAGGGCACAGGGATCAGGTTGAGGACACTCTGAAGTGCATCCTGCTGAGGATAATCTCCGGGATCCAGAACGCTTATTTACCTTCCCAGGTAACCACGACACAACAGCCCAACGCTGGACCAATGTGGTCCCAACGTCTGTGACGTTGGCACCACAATAAACTAGCGTTAGGCCAATATTTATTGTGTTCACTAGCTTGGTGCTGGATGAATTTACATCAAAGGCATGTCAAAGTTTATGAACGTCGCCAGATTCCATGATTTAATGCGGTTTTAAGTCACAGAATGTTTTTTTTTAATTATAAAACGAACAACATGAACTGCCTTTTTACGAATAACATGTACATTATGTTATGGTAGAATACACGGCTGTATAAGTGCTCCTATAACCATGCTAACTTGTGGCCACAGCACACTGACAGTTAACCAGCCGGATTCAATTCCCGGGCATCTGTCTGGCAGCAGAGTAAACAGGCAGGCAGATGAGGTCAGTTATCACAGTCTACCAGTCTCTGCAGCTCATATGACAAACTGACAAAAACACGCCAAAAAAATGCAATACCTTGTCATGATGGGTGCAACAGTAGTTTACTGTTTGTTATCCCTAAAATATCGTTACGATAAAAGTATTTGACCCAAGCGATATTCCTAACATTGCTTGTGTCTCTTCACATGATATTATGATGTGGGAATGTAAGCCTCTTGATCAAGTAATGACAACAGCTAATCATCTCCAAAAATGTGTTGGCATAGCTGACGGTAGCTATCAGGAAAACAAATATCTTGCACTGATCCACATTAATGTTTACGAGTTGATTAGCCTATTTTTGAGAGCCTTTTTCGTTGCTATATCTATGTAAGCATATATCAATAAATACTACAAATCAACAGTACTATCCATCCTGTCATCGTGTATGGGGTGCTGTGTCACAAGGCTTCTCAGACGTGTTTTCAGACTTTGTAGAATGGAGTTTTCTTTTTTTCAGCCCATTCCTGCTGTTTCCTGCTCTCTTCCTAGCAGCTCCCGGTAGTTCCCAGAGGGCTAACGGCTGCTGCCTTCCATTTTGAATCAGCCAGGGAGAAGCTGAGAGCGCCAATTTGTACAATTGAGTTATCAAAGGACAGTCAGTGATGGAAAGTGCCCCGTGGAACACCTGTGTACGCTACACAGTAACTCTATAGGCTGGTCCCTACTATACTGCTCTGCAAAGCCAAAAAGCAGTATCTGCTTACTTGCCTTTTGGCTTTGCACGGCAGCATGTGCCTACTCTTGACATTAATGCGATCAAATGAGATTGCATATGTGATCAAGAATAACTAGAGACAACAGATGTGACCTTTATAATGTTCTATTGAATGCTATCTCATCTACAAGTGTTAGGGTAATATATTATATTTTTATTATGTTTGAACTAATGGCAGTGTAGTCACATGTATATGTTTCGCTTTATTTGCATCAAGCAAAAGCATATGATATACATGTAGATCCAAGCAATAATTACTTTATTAGCTACTGACACATTCATATTAGCCACTGGACGTGTTGCAATGCACCAACGGTTCCATTGAAATAATCACTCCTATATTAGCCATTATCAGTGCTGCCGAGGGTTTGTTCTGCATATTATAACAAAAAGCAAACTAACTCATGACTATATCCTTGCTATTGTTGTTATATATGTTACGATAAAACAACCCTGTATATACACATAGAGAGGTATTTACATACCGCGTCAAGTCATACTTCATCTTTAGTTGCATGGCACATTTCGTCGCCTCGGAGCTAAATGATCCTATCTGACACTCGTCAGAGTGGCAGATAGGATCATTTAGCTCCGAGGCGAACATTTACTTATTTCGTTATTCTTAGTCTTCCGCTGTGACACATTTTCGATAATGCTGATGGTCATGGGTGTTATGATCTGGATGAGGGTTGTGTTTTCAGATACATGTACTATACTTGTATCGGCAGCAGAATATGGTCTAATAATGGGAATACCTTGAGAGAAGCTCCATTGTCTATGTGTATTCAAGGAAATATAAATTTACTTCACTGTTTAGATGCAATCGGACCGATAACTCGTATGCTAACTTTACGAGTCGACATGCATACAACTATAACATTGTTATCCGTCGCCTGCATCATCATTAAATTATTATACCATCTGATTCTATTTTCCTCATCCTGTCAGTGGCAGGTGTAGTTAGAACGAATAGACCTTCTTCTGAAAACTGCAGGATGATTTTCCTCAGATGTACCAATAAATGGATGTACACAAAGCTTTTTCCATTTACTAATATGGTCTAATATTAGTCAAGGTGTATAATGGGGTCAAATATTTCTGTGCATATCTTTTTATTACTGTTATATTGTATATCTACTTAGAAAACACAGACAGTGACCAATTGCTATTTTAATGCTGGTCCACCGTCTATGACGCGGTGTCAACCTTATTGCAACGTTGGTTCAACGTCCCGTGTTCGCTTGATGTGTTTTATTTAGGAGGGTTTTGTTCCCGACTTAATCAGTCTCAGTATTTCTAGTACGAGCTCACCCTGATATTTTTATGTATGATCGAGACCGAAAAGGTGAGGGTTCCTTTATGGTTTCGAGCCATCTACAGATACTTCTCACAAAGGGTCAACCTGCTAGCATTATTACCAATAATTATGACTCCAAGTAGAATGTTTCCCATCAGGATCCGGATAACCTGGAATGTGGTGATTTGTAACAAAATGTGAAAAAGAAGAAAGCACTTCCACTTGCATAATGATCATTATATTGGATGGTATGGGCAGTTCGGGGTCGGCCATTCGGACGGTGGATTGTACCCCAGGGGCCTCTATATAACACTTCAATCCAGGATGTGGGTGGACCCGATGCTAGAGAATCCACATAGAAAAGATACATCTTCATATATCTTCCAGAGCGCGCCGATAAATAATCTCCCCATTTGCTTAATTTACTATATGGTCCTATTCATGGAGCCATATTGTACGCTGCTACTATTACTGATGCTGATGCTACTATTACTGCCTATCATAATAGAAATTTATGTTAAATGTCGCCATTTTATTCCACTTCTAGCACCCAGTGAACCTCATTTCTTATATCAGATCCTGATGGCTCATTCTGTTCGGCTGGAAGTAGAGAGGCATTGCCGAGTTCGACATAATAAATGAAACAGAATATTTGTTTTCAAACATTTTTTGCCTAATATATTTTTTCAGCTGCAGCATTCATATTCAGTTTATCACAAATCTTATCAACTCTAAATGGAACCTATCGTCCCCTTGGTATTAGAGTGTCGTATCTGCCACTTTACCAAGTGGCGGATACGACCCTCTAATACCAAGTGGACGATATGTTCTTTTTAAATCAAACGTGACCTTTTATTTGATTTTCTTATAATCTTGTTGTCATAATATTTTCTGTGTATTTTTTCGGTAACAGCATCTATCCTGGAACTCCTTGCACTTACAACATTGATTGTATTTGATTGTGTTCGCATTTACACTGTATATGTCAACTGGTGGATTAATAAATGGTCACTGTGAACCAGACATTAAACCCATGCCTCTTATTATAGGCCTACACTAGCATGTGCGGTGCTATCCGCTCATTTCTCCTTAGCGTGGTTAGACCAGCAATAATCTAGTATACATGATGTTGTCTGCAATGTATCGATTTGATGTTGATAAAAAAATATAGCATGTTCTCTGCTAATATAGAAATACGTTGGCACATCAGGTCCCTAAGTAGTAAATCGATATCTATATAGTACGTACCATCCGTTATCTAACTATCTGTTATCTGTCCATCTGCTCAGTAAAGGATATTATATTGCAATGTTTAGGCACATTCTGCCGACGACTGTCCAGAATTGAACCAGCATCGGGTCAATGTCGCATGGCTGTATGGCAACTGTGTTCTGTGTGTTCTGTATCGTGCAATTTTCTTAAAAATGGTGGCAAGTGTAAAGTTCAAGAACCACCATAACATAAGAGGCATACTTTCATCTGCTCGCAGTAACAATGAATAATATTGTTGATCATTTACTAATCATACATTACAAAAATACATGCAAATTTGTGGCGTGGTTAATTGTAGATATCCGAATGAAACATTATGTCCCGAAACCGGGAACAAAAAAGACAAATGTACAAAAGTAAAAATGTTTGAAAAAGTGGCATAGCCCTGGGCATGAGAAAGCTCCATAATCGATGCTATTCATACTGGAGAACGTATCAATGATTGTGTTATTTCACCTCATGTAGAGGTAGCTTGCAGCATGCCGGCTCCGTGGTGTAGTGGTTATCACGTCTGCCTAACACGCAGAAGGTCGCGAGTTCGAGCCTCGCCGGAACCTGTAATTTTTTACATTTCTGTCCATTTTATATTTTATTATCCGACGAATTATTGCACACCTATATTTGTAAACGAATTAGTAGGATTGTGTAAAAGCTTAGTAGAAATCCTATAAACGTTCATCTAAAACAATGATGCCAAAAGGCATGTCCAGTCCCTATAAACAAAATGCCCAACTTGGTAAAATAGGATATTATATTTATCACGTAATTTTAGTCGATGGTATTTTAAATTCAAAGTAGGTTACAAATAAAAAATCTCAATGGTAAAAGACTGCAGGAGATGATAAATATACTATAACTGTTTACATATGTATAGTTTTCTTTGTATTGTGCAATAGTTCACTTTTGATATGTCATGTATATCTCGGCGAACAGGATACATTGGCCCAATGCTGGTTTAATGCTGGGTGTGCGTCGCAGATTGTAGCCCAATATTGAAGTGGTAGAGGGTCGATGCCTCGTGTATATTGGAATCCTGAAGCATTTTAATTACTAAATATGACCATCTAAAGCATTACATATGTGATGACACTAACCATGCTAACGTGGTTTTTTTCGTTGTTTTGAATGACAAAGAGTGACACGTGGGGGCGCTGCCTGGTATTTTGATCATGTATGTCAGTGGCCGTCTGATGAACGCATCAAGAGGGTCACCCAGTGGAGCATCAGGATGCTTCTCCACAAATCATCATTGATCCAGACAGTCCGCATCAAAGAACACGTCGCCATTCCCTGCTGACGATTGATCTTCCTCTTTGGCTGCATCATTTACCGCGCATCTCAGAACCAATCACCAGTTCTAGGCTGGAGTGCCCGCATTTCTACATCTGCACAGGCGTCAATCCATGTGCTGTTTCAATGCTGGGCCAGCGTCGCAGACGCTGGCCCAACATTGAAACAACACAGAGTGAACTTTGTGTGTGGCAAACCGAGAAATGTTCCACAGAGCAGAAGTACCGACAATCTGGGAACTCTTCATTTTCACGTCTTTTTTTCTGCCGCTCTTTTGTGATGCTTTGAAAGGAGCAAACATCTATTCGCTGATCCTTTGGAATTGAAATGGATCGACGCGGTAAACTCGCCACGGATCACAAGGTGGATAACGCTGTACTCCCCGGGTTATTTCTATATAGAAAATACCGTGCACATCACTTTCGTAAGAACAAAGATGCCATATGTCTATATTGAAAAAGATATAGGTATATTATCTTTAATTTTGTTGTATCAATCCCTGTTGAATTTCGTATCTGATTAGCTGAGCGATAATGCAGGATTGTTGTTAAATATATTTCCTATGGATTGTTTGCGGCATACACTTCACTTGTAGCATACAGTGTAGTACTTATAGATTGCATTAGATTATTTTTCTGAAAATTTAAAATGCAACGATACTGTCCCAGCATCGGGTTTCCACAGGTTCTACGCTATGTGTCTATTGGGTGGTTACGGAACCTTTCAACACCAGTAATGACCATTTCCGTTTCACCAGCTTAACCCTTACAACGCTGAAATATTGTCATAAAAACCGTGGAGACCAAATCATCATACATGTCAAAGCTCTTTCCGCTTCATTTGAATACCTGTGTTCTTGGTCAACGACCACTGTAAATGTTTTAATTCTTTCAGTAAGAGGATCGACGTCAGAATCTGAGGTCTACAGACGTCAGATTCTGATGTCAATCTGACGTCTAAAGACGGTCTCCGCGCTGAAAGGGTTAAGTTCTAAGTGTCTATGTGAATATTATTTACGTTTATAATTGCAATGTATTATAAACCCATAAAAACGCTGCATTTTTTTATGAAAACCTTGGCGGACAAAGTTTTTTTTTCAATTTGAAATCATTATACCTCTAGTTAGCTCTTTCTGATTCATTTGAATACCTATGTTATATGTCTACGGCCTTTACAAATATTTTTCACTCTTACAGTGCGGGGATCGACTTTAGTCGTCAGAATCTGACGTCTGTAGACGTCAGATTCTGACGACTAAAGTCGATCCCCGCGCTGTAAGGGTTAATTTACATTTATTCGTTAACTCATGAATCCTCAGAGTACCACTGTGTTAAACCATAATATCTATCTACTTCTAAAAAGCTATTTGCTGATGGTCTGCGTTTGAAAATAACCGGGGTTTTTCACGTCTCCTCTTTCAGTATAACAATACGGGCGTGATTTTTGGACAATCTCTGTGTGTTATTCTCATTACCCTCATTTTGTCCGCAATCCCTCATTTGTGGCGATTATTCTTCCGACACACGAAGCGAAATGATTGCTGTCAACCATGCATTTTCTGGGTTGAGTAGGTGCAAACAATAACGATGACAAAACCACACCTTGTTACAGTTATTATGAGGAGAGCGCAGATTCAGATTTCCTATTTGAACTGGAAAAGACAAACGATTGCCAGTCACGTACTGGATGCAAGACTAGTTACAGAAGCACCTCATGCTGATTGATCTGTCCACCACAATCTGCATGATCACATGTTTTGCACAGATTCAAGACTACTATCAGCGTTCTATTGATGGGTCTCAGAAAAAAAAACAGTTTTGCTCAGTTAACCCTTTAACCGCCAAATTATTCAATCTGAATTTTCACCCACTTGAAGTTGTGTCTCGCTGACGCGATCCACAACTTCAAGTGAGTGAAAATTATTCAGATTTGACAAAATGGAGGTCATCTGTTTTCAAATATTGCTGATTGATGTCACATTTTATCTGAACATATTTAAAAGGTGGTACTTAATGTGCTAATAAAAAATGAAAACCCAAATATATGCGACACCGGCGGTTAAAGGGTTAAGCCATCAATTCTGCTAGAGTGAGACTAAAAGAACATCGGTCTCTTGCAATACCGAGATCTGGAGATTTGTCAATGAATGAAAGATACGTTCCCAAAACCAAGTGCTGTGTTTTTCTACGTGGAATTAGCAGTCATCTTAAATAATATAACACTTTAATGTGTACATTTCCTTCCTTCTACAATCTTTATAGAAGAGTTAGGAATTCACCAGTTTGTCCTGGAGTACTCGCAGAGATTGGCCCTGGAAATCACCAGTATTCTGTGCTATAATCAGAAAATGACGACTCCCCTGTGGACTGTCACTGTCGGTACACATCTTCTCTCGGGGATCGTACATTTTCTTCTGTTGCCCATCAGCTCTGTGCAGGGATTGCCGGATGTGACGTCACCGGGGATATATCGTGTGTGGGAAGGTGCCAGCAAACACAGGCGTTGACCCGATGTTTTAATGTTGGTCCAGCGTCGTAGACCGGTCAAAGTCTGGTGTCTGCCGAGATACTGCAGATCCCGATGCTGAGACTTGATTAGCAGAGACGACCAGATACATCACTCAAACCTGCAACTCTACTTTATTTTCATTCATTTTCTGACAGGCTCTGCTTAACTTTAATCCACACACCCACTGTAGTGAGAAGATCGAACAAGTATGTTCAAACACCATCTACTCATCTATAATTGAGTAGACCGAGGCCTATACTATGATTAGTAGTACAAACTGTTAGGACGGGGCGTTGATCGTAACATGAGGCTGGGGTTGTCAATTTAATGTGGTTTTCCTTTTTTAATTTTGAGAGTGGAGATTCATGCTGTAACTTGTATGACTCGTATCTCCACAAGGCATTTTCTTGATCTCTGCTCTGCTAACGGGACTCCTGTTTGACTTGTCTATCTATACTAACCTTGACTTTCATGGACACCAGAGATTCAACTCTAACGTGACCTTTCACGCTATTACAAACTACACCTTACTGCTCTGCGCGGGTTCGAACATACCCCCCCCCCCCCCCTAGCAGACACCAAACGTTGGTATAATGCCGTCTTTAAAAAGCTGGACCATTAGCAGATTATATAAACCAGAGTTTGTACAATGTAGACAGATCCCTCACAAACTGAAATGTGAGGGTGTGGTCCCACTTTTAAACACTATATACCCTGAAAGATAGCAATACTGCCCCAATGTGAATCCAACGACGTTGACCCAATAGCGATTCAGCATTTGCACAGTGCTGACCACTGGTCAGCTGTGATGTAAACTGACCACTCTGCGTTGGTGCAGAGAGCAACTGTTTGGTGTCCAGTTACCTCAACCCTGCGCACAGCATGCTAATTCTGCACCCATGGGTTCACTTGGCCATGGCCAACACTCTACATTCACTTAGAAAACGTGATGCACATTTTATCCCAATACTGATTATAAATATTGACCGAGTTAAATTGTTATTTGTATTTATTCTGTCGGTTTTTTAAACGATTTTGTTTGCATCAACATGATCGGGTGTAAAAAGGTAAGCCTATTCCGCGGCGGTGGATTAAAAATGGTCGCAGCAATACTTCTTTCAAATGTTCAAATCACAAGTCATTGATTTCATTCCAGACAGCCGTTTTAGTCTGTGGAACTATAATAGTAGCCGTCGTCTTGTAGGCCAACTAACGGCTTTGATACAGTTGGCAACATAAACTAGCAAAGCATGTAATTTCCCCATCTCTATGATCTGAATAAAACTCATCCACAATCAACATGGTTTGTATGTTACTTTTTGATTATCATTTAGTACCTTCAACTTTACATGAGAGGTTTCACTGATAATGAATCCTCGCATAGCGTCTCTTATGTTGGTTTCTGCTGACAAATCCACTCCTTTTACACATACTCCCTGAGCAGAGCAGGGCTTGTTAACTTGACCTTCAGTGAGATGTATTCATTTCCCTCAGTGGTCTTGGCTGTTTCACAGTCTTCATGGCAGCACGAATTAATAGTTTGAAAGCCACCAGATTGTCTACACATTTTAACTTCTAGGAGATATATAAAACACACCCAATTCAGAAATATATACTTATGGCTCTGCTCGCTCTTGTGTATTTACACTGTGTAGGACTATGAGGAGGTAGGTCCCTGAGAGTCCGTACTCACAATTAGTCTTGTTGGGTTTCTGGGACTGATGTGTCTACCACTTTGCCAGTCATTTAGCTTCATACATTTATGTAGAGAGACCGGTGCATTTCCTGGCAATGAAAGCTAACCACTAAACAAACGTTACCTGGATTTGTTTGGACGTGCGAAGCTTTCAAGCTAAGTTAGAATAATGCTCAGGTGTGTGGCAGTCCCACTAAAAGCTATATCCTGGCCTACATCAGCTCAAAGAATGGCCAACGTTGACCTGATGATTTTTTTGTGCCGACAGCTGTCTTTCAAACCATCTGTGCAATAATTAATTACAATAATCATCTCACCTGTTTTTCCTATGATTTGATTTTAAAACACTTTTATTAAACTTCATCTTGTCTTGGAAGAAAACAACTTGACTCTCGTTGATTTTGTCATATTGTTGTTGATAAAGGATTGTTAATAAAAATATGGTTTTGGTTTTATTAAGCGAATTCTTCGTATACGCATATTGACATAAAAATACTACTTCACAGAAAAAAAGAGAGAGTGCTAGTTTTGAAGCAATGAACAGTTTCCTTATTATTCTAGGCATATAGCTTGTATCAGCACGGGGTTCTTTCTCAATAATATGCATGTTTCTTGCTAAAAAGAACCCTTATTTTTAACTGAGATGTGTCTACCGATTACATGTACGTAAGACTTAGCTATGATTTACTACACCGCTTGCTGCGTTTTTTTAAACAAATCTATATGATGTACATACAAGTGTGTAATGTTGTGGAGAGGCCATTTAGTATTACCACCACGGTGACCGTTCACTCCTCCTTCATCTAATTGTCTATCCACGCATAAACCATCCAATCAAATTAGATGGCAGAATCAGCCATGGATCTGAGATTAGGTGATGGTTGACTGATCCAGACCTTGACCTAAAAACTGCGCACACATCACATACATTATTACTGTTTAGAGTGATTAAGTACCTACTCGAATATGATTGACGGGCTTTCTTTTAGATCTACATACTATTAACTAGAAATGAACTAATTGTTCAGTTTTTTTTCAAACGTAGACAGACAATTTTAACACTGAAGTTCTCATTTGAGTTTACTGTCGTTTAGATAAATGTGTGACAAAAAGTAGTATGATTTGAAATCCTACGCACTAACAAAAATAGCCCCCGTTTTGTTAAAGGGACCCCTTGGGATGAGACATTTTCAATGTTGTCAATTTGGAAAATTTAATTTATATGAAGCTATATAGCCTACTGATCTTAACTGAAAATACAAAAAAGTCAAACAATTTTAAAGCACTGAAAAAGAGTGTAATAGTTGTATTTCCAGGTCGTATATTGCCATGTAAACAAAACAAGTCAGCAATATTCAGCACTTTAGATCACATATTCCCACGCATCAGACGGTAAGATCAAACCACTCGCCGCTAATTGGTGTCTCATAGTCAGGACACGGGAGGACACACCTGCAGCACTGATTGTCTACCCAACGCTGGGCCGATGCCATCAGCATGTGGCCCAATGCTGTGAAAACATTCAATCGTCCTTCAGGTATACAAATAGTTTGTTTGGGTTTTTTTCTGGTTTCATATAAATGTTGATTAAAAATATTTGTAAAAATACGAAAATTCTGAAAAAAATAAAAACATGATCCGGGGATACAATACTTCAGTACGGAACCAAAAACAAAAATTGATTTCATCCCAAGGGGCTGCTTTAATTACTACATAGATAGATTGAGGTCGGTGTATTTAAAAGTCGGTAAAAGAGTTGTTGAAACATTAAAGATGGAGTCACGTTCTAAACTCTCATGCGTGTAAGCCTTCGGCATACAGTACAGTGTGGTTGGTGAAGTAACCTGATTACAAGACTGGATACTACTCCAACGAGACACTCACCCAATACTGTATTAATGTAAGGCTAACGTCTGCGACGCTGGCCCAACATTGGACCAACATTGGAGAAATGTACAATGTTTGAGAGAAAGTCCTCCTGCCCAGCAAACACAAAATATTTGTATAACATTTATACAACGTCGGCCCAACGTCTTTGACGTTGGTCTAGCAATGTATAAAGTCATACAAATGTGTTCACTGGGTGTCGGTACAAGCGTGGGGTCAACCTGTTTCGAAATACCCACGGTAATACAGTCAGTTGGTTTGCAAAGCAAGGCCCAGCTAAGATCCAGGACTAAGGGCTTTGAGATTCGATGGAATTGTTACTCATAGATGTCGCTCAAGTATATATGAACTTGCTGTGATTTGAGAACTTGCTCTTAATGAGGCTTTGGGTATGAAACGCATATTTAGTATTATTATGGAATAGGGCCTTGGCCTACCCACGGGCACTATTGCATTCAGGGGGACCCTTGTCCCGCGAGTTTTGACAGTTGACCATACCTTTAATTAATATCACTAGGCTGAACTAGTTCTACTTTTTTTAAATGATTTAGGGATTCTGTCCTTAGGCACAATACCATGGCATTTGCACTGCATACTGTATATTTTTATACAATTTATAGCACTGCAAATGGACAATCATGATGATAAACTTCGTTTCAATATGGATTCGAACCCAGTACCTGCAGTTCATTAGAGCCGTATTGAATGTCTCACCTTGACAAGCCTTATAGGAGCAGAACTGTACTGACATTCATGATTAACTATGATTAATCATTTATTTAATATTCCTCACCAATTATAAAAACCCTTGTCGCGCTGAATTATGGCAACTACATCTTTGATCAGTAGTATAAAATCGTAAATAATGATTAGATTATTACAATTATACTGTTCTGTATACTTTAATTCAAAGACTGTTGACAGTCCAGGGGTCCGTATATATATATATATATAAAGTAAACAGTCTATATCTAGTCAATTTCTAGATTAATACGAAACGTGTTGATAAAATCCAATGCCGATTTAATGTTGGTCCATCGTCTGCGACGATGGATCAACAATAAGCCAGCATAGGTTAAATGTGTACATAAAGGCGTCTACAGGTCGGCGATGGTTGTAGTCACAGGCATCAATCATCATCAAACCTGGTCTACTGAATAAGGAAACACTTCTCATCAAGTGGTATTAATTAGAAAACAACCCCCAGTACGCTCTGATAAAAATCAGTTCACGTTCTATTATTTTAAAGAAAACTATTTTTAAGTATATCTGTGATGTATGTGTCTAGTTTGTTTCGCACTCATACACATAAAATAATTATACACATAATGACGTTGACCCTTTACCCGCCAAGTAATTTAATTGGAATTTTCACCAACTTGACGTTATGTCTCGCTGACGCGATTAACAATTTCAAGTGGTTAAAAATGATTAATATTTTATAAAATGGTAGGCAACGATTTTGCAATAGTGCTGATTGAAGTCACGTTTTATCATTAACGTGTTCGAAAGTGGATATTTAATGAGCACTAATAAACAATTGTAAATCCCGAATATACCGGCGGTTAAAGAGTGAAAACACAACAGCAAAAACCAATATATCTTTTATATTATTTGAAGGTGTAGTATGTTATTGACAGATATTTTGACTTGATTACATTTAGCATGTCTTAATGTAAAGTGACAGCGATTCTAATCAAACGATCTGAATAAATCGTGAAATAAATATAGCTATGCTATTTTTACCCTTATCCTGCCACTTGAAATTGTGTTTCGCTACCGCAACCCACTAATTCAAGTGGGTGAAAATTATGCATATTTGTTTAATTTGAGATCAAACATTTGCAAATCTTGATGTTTAAACACACATCTCGTTCCCGATATCAATGATTTGAACGACTAATAAAATAGGATAAAAACGATAATAGTTGTGATCAGCAGAATAAGAGTTAAAGCTCTTTCTAAGCATTAGCAACTTCTGAGTGTATCTGAATCCAAACAGCTACTCGACTGTTTTGTGAGCGGGTGGTCTAGGCATTCAATAAAATACTATTTCCTTATGAGAATTCTAACACCTAATTTGTTCCGTCTTTGATCAAGGTTGATGTCAAATGCTAGTATTTGATCAGGGGTAGCGTTTGAGATGAGTTAGCTATCCCGATTTTACCGTATTTACGTTCTATTTGTTATTATATTCCGGCTCGAAATGTATTTTATAATCACGATATAGTAAAAGAACAATTTACCACATGTATGTTAGACACAGTATCGATTGCCATTCAGACGTACACGTCGATATGATTCTAACATCTCCGGTCAGATGATCATTGAATAGTTCATGAATGTTCGTGAACAAAAAAATATGAACATCCATCAAAGCGGAGCCAATGCAGCACCCGCATCAGTGCTCGCGCTGATGTAGGCTGTGGTAGCCTTAAATAACCGGCAATAGCGTGTTTGACATCAGGTCTCTCACGTGGGATGAATGGAGTTGCCCAGAGGGAGTGATCCTTCCTATTGTTTCTCTGGGGACTATCCGATCCGAGGATAGCGGAGCTGCGCAAAGTGCCACAGAGTTTCTTCAGCATTAAATTGCACACGGAAAACTCAGTCTCCGGCCGTCTGGGCATGTCTGGGGGTATATCCCCTAGACATGCCCAGAACCCCTTATCGAGCTAGCGAAGGAAAACGCTCTCAATAACCCACCATGCCCTATCACCCCACCCTCGCATCATCATCTGTACATCATTCATCTCATCAATTGACTACAGCGTTTTTATCGTATTACAATGTCACTTAAAAGACCTTTTGTGTCGAAAAGTGACGTAAAGCAATGTTTTACTACTACTACTACTACCCATCAAAGTGTTCTTGAACTGTTCATGGATACTCTTGAACAACAAATGAGACATCATGAAGATACATGAGCTCGTACGTGAACTTCTTCTGTTGAACGGCCATAAACTCAGATAACTTATGAACCAAAGCTAGTTCAAGAACGGCCATGAACTCAAATAATTCATGAAGCAGATAGTTATTTAGAACATTTATGAACGTTCATTAAATGTGTTTATTAACTATACATGGATGTTCCTGAACAGCAAATAAGACGTTCATGAACTGTCAACCTGAAGTTTCCAGCCTTGTTCATGCAATTTGGGTTGTTCATTAACCAGAAAAGCCAGCAACACAAACTAGGTTTATGTTTCATGAATGTTCAACTAAGCCTTGAACCGAATTAAGACTTATCAAGTTCATAATAATTTATCTAAGTTCATGAAACTCTCTCATGAACTTTCATGAACAAGCTATGAACTGAAATGATCCTATCAATTTCTCAAAAATTCATCACTCTTTATCAAACGCCCCATATGACATTCATGAACTAAATTATAATCACCATTTTAGTTCATCAAGTGTTCATTTAATATTCATGATATGTCATCTGTTTTTGATGAACAGTTCTTGAACACAGTTCATGAACTGGCTTGATGAAACATTGATGAGTGTTCATGAATGTGCATGTACTATCATCAACGTTCATCACTTTATAAACCTTATCTCACCAGGGATACAACTTTTACAATAACATGATTATGTAATTCTTCACAAAATTAGGCCAATAGATGAGGATCGTTTGTGCCACGGCTCCAAACTGAGATGGATGCATTAGAACATTTGACGACAAATGTATCTCTGTCACATTATGCTAAGTCGGACAAAAGAAATAATTTGCAATACAATTATAAGTCAACAGAACAGCCTTCTGTTTCACGCTAAATATCCCAAGTCGCTAACAAATCTACTCCGACAGTCCAGCGCAATCTTCCATGATCACTACCTCATTGTCTTGCATGCCGTAACCGAACAGTGGGCACGACATGCTTTTCCAAACGCTTTCTGAATTTGGGCTCAGTGCTTGAAGTAATTTGGAGCGCTTGTACAGTTAGATTTCTCTGTATATTTAATTAATTTGGGGTATTTTCTGTACATTATTTTGCTAATTAATTACTACTAGTTTAACAAGTAAAAAAAAGATTCGCATATGTTGCTATATGGGGTACTGGGATGATTGCTAGTAGTAGTACTTTTTGCCCCCATCTGGGGAGGGTCATTAGGGATCTGTCCCGTCTGTTGGATGCTGTGTACGGCATTGTACGGAAGCACTAGTCTACAGCAATCATCCAAGGGCAGCTGCAGCCTCCTCGTATCTGGCTATAATCTTCGGGCGGATTGCCAGTGGCGTACCCTGGTTCCTTCGCTCAACAGCGGAGCCAATGCAGCACCCGCATCAGTGCTGGCGCTGATGTAGGCTGTGGTAGCCTTAAATAACCGGCAATAGCGTGTTTGACATTAGGTCTCTCACGTGGGAGGAATGGAGTTACCCAGAGGGAGTGATCCTTCTTATTGTTACTCTGGGGACTATCCGACCCGAGGATAGCGGAGCTGCGCGAAATGCCACAGAGTTTCATCATTAAATTGTACAGCGAAACTCAAGTCTCCGGCCGTCTGGGCATGTCTGGGGGTATATCCCCTAGACATGCCCAGAACCCCTTATCGGGCGAGCGAAGGAAAACGCTCTCAATAACCCACCATGCCCTATCACCCCCACCCTCACATCATCATCTGTACATCATTCATCTCATCAATTGACTACAACGTTTTTATCGTATTACAATGTCACTTAAAAGACCTTTTGTGCCGAAAAGTGACGTAAAGCAAAGATTTACTACTACTCATATGTTGCTTGTTAATTAGTTGTTCAACTATCAAAAATATATTCCTTTTCCCTGTCAATTGTTTGTAATTATGATTTCTAAACACATTCCTTATTTATTTATTGGTTCATATACTAATTATGGCTAATCTTAGGCAGAACAATTAACTTATGTAAAATAATAACACTGACCATTAAAAAGCGTGTATTTCACCCAGCAGTTAATGTCAGCGAAAGAAAAAAACAGTAACTGCTTACTTATTAAGTAAGTTGTTACCGTCTTTGTGTTTGCACGGTATTGTTGATATCAGCTTATTGTCCTGGAGTCTGCAGCCAGTTGTATATCATATTTCTGATCCACAGAGGTTAATTATATTTCTTTAGCTGCAGCTGCCGCGGCACTGACTTTCTGTAGAGATGTGGCCGGCTGTGCTCTGAAATCAAAATAACAACGCTCACAATTCGGTATAAGTCAGCATTTCAATCTTTATAATAGTACAGATTAAATTAGCGAGATCCCATAAGACGCTCTTTATATTATGTGATAAGAGACAGAGAAGAGACGACAGATACACATAATATGGACATACAGACACAGACACACAAACAGACAGATAGACGGTGCTGCCTAGTGAAACTGCTCTAGCAAATCATGCAAATGCGACCATCAAACCATTGTTGGTCTGGTGTAGGGCCATCCTCTACGACGCTGGGCCAACATATCATCAACATATCATGTTTGCCGGGTTATGCCGCATGGGCTGTGGAACGGAGGAAAAGAATAATTCCCAGCAAACACGATCCAATGATCCAATGTTGTTTTAAGTTTGGCCACCGTCTTCGACGTCGGCCCAGTATTGGGATAGCAGCTCGCGTTTGCTGCACTGTGAAACCCGTACTGAATGACAACAAACTACAGCGTTGTTTTCTACTTGCTGTCCACGCTGACCAGTGGGCAGTCACACTGACCATATAAGGTGGCCTGTAATTTGTTCCAAGTAGATTGATGGTATAAGGTGTTTCCTTCCCTGATTAATTTATATACATGTGCGAACAATGGGACACTGCTCTTGTGAAAAAAATATGTTTAATAGAACAAACTGTTGTTCAAATCTGCTTTAATGTATCCGGCATGACCAGTCTGCACAATCCGCTTCTCCACAGACCCGGCCACATTATCGCCATTTTGTATTCACAGCAAGCTGTGTGAAAACGATTTCCCCCCCTACTTAAAAACATATGTCATCACACTGAGACGAATTTTTCGAGTGCCTTTTAAAACTATGCCTTTTTTAGCTGACGAAATGTAGTCATTGTATCAGAACTAATCTATTTAAAAATGGAGGTCTCTGTGTCAGAGCCTTGCGATGTCATCAGGGTAGCTTTAACCTTTTAACCGCCAAATTATTCAATCTGAATTTTCACCCACTTGAAGTTGTGTCTCGCTCACGCGATACACAACTTCAAGTGAGTGAAAATTATTCAGCTTTGACAAAATAATATTGCTGATTGATGTCACATTTTATCTTCAACATGTTTAAAAGGCGGTACTTAATGTGCTAATAAAAAATGAAAACTCGAATATATGCGGCACCGGCGGTTAAAGGGTTAATGGTGAATCAACGAATACATATTTGGCTGAGCGCTGCTCTCTTTGTAATATGATGTCTAAATGTGAAAAAGTTCACTCAATATTACCTCGGTGATTGAGCGTGAACCCCAATTTTCTGGTTCAAACTATTTTTAACAGCAATGAATTCTTGTAGCAGGTATTTTTTCCAGAGATATTGAACCGGACTGCCTCATGCCTTCACGATCCAATCCAATACTCATTATGGCAAGACTTCTCACAATCTACAGGGCATCCATCTAAACGCGTGGCCATGATTGTGAGATGAACCTGTCCAGATTGATTGATTGTGTTTAAACCGTATTTCTAGAATAATACACCGTTGGGTAATTTGCTAATCTATCAGTCGCTGCAACGTGGCTAATCTGTATTTATAGCTTCGATGAAAATATACATGACAAAAATAACTATATATAGGACACAATTTATCGATGTTTTGTTGCAGTTTTCATACCCTGCCCTATGGTGTGTTCAGCTTGTAATAATACTATTTTAACTGATTTATTACTACTGATAAGAGTACTACTGATAAGTCTGTATTTCACACTGTTGTCTATTTTTTAAATATTTTTAAATATAAGTAAACATATATATATATATTGCCCTGCAAAGCCAAGAACCGATATCTGCTTACCTTACAAGTAAGCAGATACTATTTTAGGATTTGTAGAACATTATATTACTCAGATGTCATGACAGTTTTGTTATGTCATTGTAAATGACTACAATCATAATACCAGCACTAAAGACGGTTGTGTTTATTATTATTATTATCTAGTCATGTACATTAACTCTAATGCTACGGTCCCACGAGGCTTTTTAAGCCTCCCGATGCTCTCGCGATGCACAATTTTGGGCATCGCCAGGGCAGCGCCACCGTGCACCAGTGGTTCGGCGAATGATCGGCGACGTGCGCGAGTAATCGCCATGCTTCGCCAAGGCATCGGACATCGAGAAAAATTTCAATGCATGCATTGAAATTTTCTCCCGATGTTTCGACGCCAAATACCATAGGCGATATATCGCCGAACAGCGCCGAGCAGTCGACGAACATTCGGCGATGTACACCAAGGTTAAAAATGTCCCAGACACATCGGCTACACATCGGCGACACATCGGCGATGCTCGTGTAAACATCGGCGATGCATATTCGATATGATAATATCGCCGTTGGTTTGGTGACTTATCGCCGATCCATCTCCGATGCTTACCGATGTTTCCGAGTGCTCGGCGAAGCATCGGCGGTGCTACGGCGATGCTTCGCTGAGCGTTAGAAATTTCTTTTCTGATTGGTCACCGATGCTCACATGATCACTATTATAACCCATTGAGATTGAGAGCGTGGAATGTTGTGTGTGATTGCAATCAGGTATTACCAATATAATTTCTAAAACCTATAAATAAATTGTTTCATGACCTGATCCCAAGGTCAAAATAAGAATATTAATCGAATAAGCAAGAGTTTTATTTCTCTGAAATGATCCCCGAGCTGCTTAAGTTCGATGACCTTGAGTAATGCTCAAATGTGAATCTTTAATATTGTGGGGAGCCACAGTGACCGAGCGGTAGCGTGCTCGAGCTCAGACCGCCAGGGCTCGAATTTCGAATCGTGTGTCTGGAGGGCAGTGTCATCTCATTTACCGCATCATCGTCCACAGGAGGTTCTCCTGGCCCGGTTTAGCCTATATGTGCACAAATGTGGCCTAAAACCCCATTAATTTCATTACAAAGGTGGATCTGATATAATTCTTTAAAATCATTTTTATTTAGTCTAATTTCGTGGAATAAATGTTATGCGTAAGGACAATGCGTCATTATCAATAACAGTTGCACAAATTATTTTATAATGGCATTGATTCTAAGTTAAGTGACAAATAAAAGTGGATAATCGAATGTAGACTTTT
The DNA here is from genome assembly GCA_964017125.1 of Flabesymbios commensalis. Lineage (NCBI taxonomy): Eukaryota > Metazoa > Annelida > Polychaeta > Terebellida > Flabelligeridae > Flabesymbios > Flabesymbios commensalis. Next base: position 51,414,220 of record OZ024913.1, read on the forward strand.
TTGAAATATTCACGAACTGCATTATAGTTCATACGAAATCGGTTTTCTAAGTTGTTATGAAAGAATGCCACAGTATTGTTTGTGTGAAGTACGTGACTATATTGTCATATAATTGATACATGTTATTAAAAATTGCGCATATAATATTTCTTGAGCGACTACTAAGAGTATGGTACTGGTCTGTCGTCTCCTGGAAGTGGTTCTGGTGGGATTGAGCATTAAGATTTTAAATTTTGTCTCATCGACTACCAATAACGGTAAATAAAGTGTGTTTTTCTCCAAGCTGGATAAACAAACATATTAACGCCTATTTTTTCTGTGATTGGTAGTACCGGTGAAATTGATGTGAATAATCTAACAAAAATAGATCTATTACTTGACCATCTGGGCGGGGGCCCTAGGGTAGTGGTTAGCACCGCTGCCTTTCACGCCAGAGTTCGGGGTTCGGTTCCCGGACTCGGCGGTTTGAAAGAAACAAAAAATGTTTCTTCTCCATCCACGTGTGAAAGTCAGTATTGTGGGGAGCCTCCGTGACCGAGAGGTAGCGTGCTCGGCCTCAGACCGCCAGGGCTCGAATTTCGAATCCTGTGTCTGGAGGACAGTGTCATCTCACTCATCTCACCATCCTCAGGAGGTTCTCCTGGCCCAGTTTAGCCTATATGTGCACAAAGGTGGCCTAAAGCCCGATTCATTTCATTTTTTTACTTGACCATCTATATATCCATTACTATTACTTTTATTTTTTCGCGATCTATTACCATTACTTTTATAGTGACATTGCTGCTATTACCTATTACTATCACCAGAAATAGATAGATGTCCTATCTATTTCTGCTATTACATACTACCTATTCCCCATCCCTGCTCTCAACAAGGCTCCATACCATCGCCATGACGTCGTCAAGACATCGCCACGACATCGTCAAGGTATCATCATTACATCCCGACGCACCGCCGAAGGATCACCGACCGTCGCCGATTCTAAAAGTACATCGCTAACTGTTAGCCGATCTAGCGCCGATTAATTCCCGAATATACCCCCGATGCATCGCCGAATATTCGGTGATGCTTCCCCGAAGGTTTCCCGAAGGTTTGTCAAGACATCGCGTGTGAGTTTTCTCGTAGGACCACACGTTCGACATCGGCACCCATCGCCACCAGAACACGTCTTTTGCATCGCCAGTACATCGCCAGACATTTTGGCCCTCGTGGGACCGTAGCAACTATATCATACTGTTACCTGGTGAGGTTTAATGTGATTCCTAACATGTTAAATTATATTTACCCGAGTATGAACTTATAATATCCCACGACCGTATATAGATATATTTACTTATTTTTGCTACTTGACATTTAATAAGGTGAAGTTCATATTGAGTAGACAATGTTCCCAAGATAATTATTTTCCTTTCATTTTAGTCCGCTTCTACGAATGTAAAACATAAAGAAAAATACTCATCAACTAAAGTTTTGTTATTGAAGCGACGGCTCAAACACCATTGACTCGCTATTGTGAGCAAAATTAAGCGCGAATAGACCTTAAAGTTTTCATGAGAACTGTGCACGGAAAACCGGCGATAATATGGATTTCTACTTTCTCGTTTTACGGCACTTCATGACACATGACATTATATATTACTGTTTTTATACACGGTGATATTAGTTGGGAATGATTACTCATTTTCCTGATAATGTATCGCATGTTTTGTGACACGTATGATCAGCTTGCTGGTGTCTGGGTCATGATAAAGGCCGCACTGATGTTAAGCTGACATAAAATACCAATTCATCAATTAAATCTTCTGGCCTCACTATTGGACAATTATTGACTCAGTCGTGAAATCAGTCAAATTAAGAGTGCTACTTAGCTCACTGATATCCCCTTGAATGGGATGTGTTCAAACACCTTTTCTGCTCTACTGATATAATGTGTTTTTTAGCTTGTCAAACCCTTATCTATTAAATGTATCGGTTGTTTTGCAGAAAGAATAAAGATGAATTATGTAACATTAGCGTCCAGGAGAAAACAACAGCATTTGATTATATGGCTCTGTCCTTTTGGCGTTATGTTGAATGAATACTAAGATGGCGTACTAGGATGGTAAATCGTCCCTTCTGATTAAAGGGATGTACCTGATATTTGACAAATTAGACAGAGAACGTTACATCTATCACTTTAAGGTTCAGGGACAAGTAGGGTAACTTTTCTGGAAATTAGAGAATTATAATTGAACTATCACGATACCTCCCTGAGTCCTGCTGCGGTGTACATACTTGTCTATCAACATATGTGTAACTGTCAAGATAAATAATAGTATGTTCTTCTAAATAGCACTGCCTATTATAATATTATAATCTTCAACATTACTTTACAATCTTAATGGTGAGCACGACTGCAAAATGTGCATACACTGTAACTGTAGACGTGAACATATTTATGTGATTTATTTTGGATTAAGATATGTATGTGGCTATAAACCATACTATGGATTAGTGTTGAGCTAGCGGCATAAAAATAGTTCCAACACATAATCCATTGTAATTAACCTTTTCATCATTTCTATTAATTTTAAAAAATGATATGTTTCCTAATAAAATATGTGGAAGTGTTTATTTTTCTCATCAAATCATCTCCTCCTCTGGTAATATCACACACCTTATTTTCCAATAACCCTCAGAGCACTGAGACATTCAATCTAAATTTTCAGTCATTTAAAGTTGTGTCTCGCTACCGCGACACACAACTTCAAGTGACTGAAAATGTATGTGATTTTGGGGATTTAAGTTCTAACATCAGTGTTTCAAGCTTGAAGTCATATTTCACTGTTTAAAACTGGTTGTACATACAGTTGCTTATAAAAAAGATGTCTTCTGTATTCGATATCATTGTTCTACGGGTTAAAGCAACGTTTCAGCACCTGTTTGCTCAAAAACCAGGACAAGTTGAACGACCCATGCATAAATAATCATAGATAACCCCGCATTACGTGATGCGACTAATGATCGCCGGCCTCCCCGGAACATTCCGTGTTTTATTCACACCTGTAGGACCCTCCGAGGGGCTTCTGGATCAGAACACACAATAGCTGTACACCAGTGTGGCGGTGCATCGTCAAGAGGATTGACCTTGGCAAAGATTCCCCCCATTACCAGGGACTACTGTTGTACTGAGCCGATGACAAGTGACCATCAACGTGCATTAACCCGGATGACCCTACACTACACGTGACGTGCGCGAGCATTGCCATTCCCTAGGTTGTCTTGCTTCAGGATCCGTGGTGTAGGCCTACAGTCAATTTGCATTAAAAACTTTGTTTGTTACTTTGCCTACTGTTTTCATAATAACGCTGGAAATTAGCCATTTCCCTGCTTGGTTGCAGATCCAATATAAGAAAAGATGGCACCCGAGATGTAAGCCAATATTGGTTTAATATTTGGCCAGTGTCTGCGACGCTGACCTAATATTATATCAAAATTAGCTCATTTTGTTGATGATTAGACATGACGTCGCCCCTGACCTATAGCCCGACATTTAACGTTGCCCAGACGTTCCTATGACGTTACATTGATAATAAAGTCCCCTCGTACTCATCAGAAGATGGGTGGCGACCTTGAACTGATGTGGCTAGTTAATCTAATATTGTGTTAATGATCCCATAATGGCAGTCCTAAGAGGGGACTTACTCACAAAGTCATTATTTCATTGACCTTTAACCTCTCTGTGGTGTTAGCCTCGCAGCTATGATGGTGCATGTTTGTAGTCGTTTGTTTTTACTCAAGTTGTGAGTTAAATATTGTCAAAGGGCTGTATTTAATTTGGCGGCGTCGTATTTTCAAATGAGCTTCACGTGAGTGTATTGATCTGATCAAGGACAATAGAATGATTTTATTTTCCTTGATCTGATTTAGTTCCCTTGTGAATGTTATATTATAGGCCTAAATACCGCTATTTGTCATCACGATTTTGTACCTCGCAACTCATTATTGGTGGCGAAGCGAAAATCTTTTTGTCGCAACTAAGTGTTTGTTTGAGAACATTACCAATTATTCAGATCCCTAGTAAACACAAAACATTTGCATAACATTCATACAATGTCTTCGACGCTGGTCCAGCATTGTATTTATGTTATACAAGTGTTTTGTGTTTACTGGGGAGTCGCTCCATTATCTTCAGATGTATAGTATTTTGTCCGTACGATGTGCAGTGTTTTCACGTGGGCATTACATAATTCATATTAACCCTTCAACCGCCAAATTATTCAATCTGAATTTTCACCCACTTGAAGTTGTGTTCCGCTGACGCGATCCACAACTTCAAGTGAGTTAAAATTAATCAGATTTGACAAAATGGAGGTTAACTGTTTTCAAATATTGCTGATTAATGTCACATTTATCTTTAACATGTTCAAAAGGTGGTAACCTTACATAATGAGCTAATAAAAAATGAAACCCGAATATATGCGACACCGGCGGTTAAAAGGTTAAGCCTGGTTAATTATTCTGATTGATAGTACTGTTATGCCTATCAATCAGCTGTATTGATTCTCGTATTGATCTACAGATTTGATTGGTTTTCTTTGATGTTATATTTCGAAATCTCACTACTGTTTTTGTAGGCAGGCAAGTACCCACCTGACATTTCAGTCGTATAACACGCTGAGTGGTGTTGGTTATGATTTTTTTGATTTTTTTCATGTTTATCGATCTACTGATCTGATTGATTTTCTTTTCTAAGTATGTTAAGTCAATTTTTATTCAATGATTGACGAGGATGCATTCATTTTTGGCAAATGACACTTACACAATAATTTCTAATTTTCAATTTGTTTTTATTTTGTTTTCAGGTTATTGTTTACAAGTTGAATTAACGAAGGCATCGCGATTTGAAATATAACAAAAGGTGAGCTGTTTACATGTACGTTATTATCAAATATTCACCTCACTTGATTTGAAATTAGGCACCCATTACTCTGACGCTCCACATTCTGCCATTGTCTAGCTGCAGTTACGAGTGATATACCCAGTTTAATGCTTTATACCACTCGGCCCGTTGGGCCCGAAGGGATATTGTCGTCCCCTTAGTGCGCCGCCGCCGCCGCCGCCGCCGCCGCACACACTTTTTTGGCTACTACACCGACATTGTGCAACAGATTAAATTTATAATTCATACAAACATTCAACCCCTCCCTGCACTTTCTTTACCCAAGGTCAAGGTCATAGGTCAAAGGTCAAAGGTCAAAGGTCAAAAAATCTTGTAGTAACGCAATAACTTGAAAAATAATTATTGAATCTCTCCAATTTTTTACGTCAAGTTACCCATGAGGATGGAGATCACCTGATTAGATTTTCAGCTTTCCACCGATAATCAAAATGGCCGCCACCTTGCGACTAATTTTTTTTTCGACTTAATTTTTTTTATATAATTCCCTTGAAAACTGGTATATATAGGTTTTCAGGGTCTGCGAGTCTTTTGGCATTATCCGTTTTCGCATGCAACCGAAAACGAGGCTATGGCGGCCATCTTTATTTTTTAATTACAAAATTCCTTGTTAACGCGATAACTTGAAAAATAATTATTGGATATCTCCAATTTTTTTATGTGATGTTGCCCATGAGTATGGAGATGACCCGATAAGATTTTCAGCTTTCAACCGAAAATCAAAATGGCCGCCACCTGGCGATGAATTTTTTTCTTTTACTTTTTTTTCAGATTTCCCTCGAAACCTGGTATATTTAGGTCTGCGAGTCTATTGGCATTGACCGTCTTAGTGTGCGACCGAAAACGAGGCTATGTCGGCCATAATCAAAATGGCCGCCACCTGGCGACTAATTCTTTTTAAACTTTTTTTTCAGAATTCCCTCAAAACCTGGTATATATATAGGTTCTCGGGGTCTGCAAGTCTATTAGTATTGTCCGTTTTCATGTGAGACTGAAAACGAGGCTGCGGCGGCCATTTTGGTTTTATCAATTTTATTAAATCGTTCTTATTTTCAATTAATTGCCTTGAAACCTGGCATATATAGAGTCACTGCATGAGCCGAGGGGTATTTGAGTGCTTGCACGGTATTTTTAACTATGCAGACTGAATGTTATCTCATACATTTGAAATAAACGTATGATTTAAATTTCACATAGGGCTACTGTTGCTGGTGCAGAAATGACATTGTCATATTGTAAAGCTACGGGAATACAGGGTGTTGCCAAAACGGCTATATTTATGTCACCATAACATTATTCCAATTTTGATAATAAGTTTTAATAATAAGCTGTATTGTACATGAGAGCACTCGATTCGACGATTCAGCCCTGCGACTTAGTGTACTGTATATAGTTTCTTGTTTAATAGATGAGAGCAATTTACTATAGAAAACTGAATAACGCTGGAATCAAACGTAAACACCAATACATTAATACAGTTTTATTTCGTAAATGGATTCGTTCCAAATTACATATAATTTATTAGTTTACGTTCAATTTAAATATTTTTCTTAATTAAAAGCCCAAGTCAAAATTGCAATTTACAATTCTCATCATTCTTTTTTTAATGAGGACGAGGCAGGCTCGTATTACATGTAGCTCACATAGACATACTAATTAGTATTTACCATATATACGTGTATTGGTCATATTAAAACTTTCACCGCATATTGAAATATGTACCCGATTTGTTTTCTCGCTATCGTTAATTTATGGCCATACATTTCACGTTTTCCTGTTTAACACATAAATTATGTTTTCCCAAGAAGGTTTATTCGATTGGCATATACCATCAAGTAAATAATATTTGCGCTTGGGGCTCAATGGGTTAATACAAATAATTAGTTTTGTTTCTGTGCCTTAATGAATTTCACATTCACATTGGCATCCAAGTGAACACGAGACATGTCCCCAATGTTGAATTAATGTTGGCCCGGGGTTTGCGACGTCAGGCCATCATTAAGCTAGCATTGATTTAAAATCCCGTATTTGCAGTGGTAGCATCTTCTAGTCCCCACACACTTGGTAGCAATTTTGCCAATTTGTTTCAGCACTTTGCTTTGTGCGCGCCAGTAACACTTATTACATTTCTCTCTGAATCTGGTTACTGTAATAAGATGCGGTGTTAATTATGAGCAGCCTGTCTGGGATAGGCCCCCGCATGCTGAGTCTGGATACAGGACTCTACCTACTCTGTTTATCTTCACACACCACTAAGCATTACCGCGCTGTTTTTGAACTCTGATATGTGCGGGGCCTGTCCCACTCACGTAACCTTTGATTTGCCTCCCATTTTTACAGTGTTATCTTCCTAAACTGTTGGCCAGATCGCAAATTGCTATTTTGTTTTTTCTATTCGTTTTGGTTTGGAACCACAAGCGCTATTACAAAACAAAAATGCTTATAAATTAATACATTAGCTCTGCTGTCGGGCAGCGAGGTAACATACTGTACTGATCCAAGTCTGGTTATCTAAAGTTTGATGGTGTTCATCTGTTCATCTGTTCATTATTCGACATCGGTCTACTGGTGTGCACATGGTGTAAGACGTGCACAGCTTAAAACAACAGTACTCTTAGATTGGGAGTGTCGGTGGTTTGAAGTGTATTTGTCAAATAATAATATCATGATTATACTTATTTCATTAAACACTATTCGCTATCATTACTTTGTCATGTTGATATGTAGACACGACATGGTGGAAACCACTTCGATCGACCATGACAATATAGTTTGGTACATAATTATATCCGTATATTACGTTCTGACAATCACTCTTTTAACTCACCATATCCTATCTGCCCAGCCTCACGTCATCATTTCGTCCCCTTGGATATGAAAGGGTGTATCTGCCACTTTACAAAGTGGCAGGTACACCCTTCCATATCCAAGGGGACGATTTGTACATCATTAATCTCATCAATAGACTATTTGTATCGTATTAAATATCACTTAAATGACCATTAGTGCCGAAAAGTGACGTATTATTTTATTACTATTACTACTCTTTAAAAAAACGAACCATTATCAGTAATTATATTTTTTACTCTTCCAAAGAAAACGTATGATTGTAATCATACTAATATAGTACGGTATATAGAGCTTTACTGGCTTATTTTGTGCAAAGTAGCTCCTATGTTTTTGGTCTATAATTTGTCTTGTTTTGTCTGTCTATATTGCTCACTGCGATTATCACATAACTACAGTCAATGGGTGCTGTTGTTCCTGTCATTTATATTCTGGAAAAGTACAACATAAATTATGATGATAATAACAACTACAAATTTGTGAAAAAGATAGGTTATCGACATCTACTTGTCGGGTGTGAGTTGCAGCAGTCCATTTGATTTCCGCATTGAACAATTAGAAATATTGTACTCTTCCTCACTATCCTGCAAAGCCAAATAGGCAGTAACTGCTTACTTGAAAAGTAAGCAGGTACTGTCTTTTGGTTTGCGCATCAGCATGCTGAATACATTCTCTCTGTAACGCTGTTTTGATGTTGCTACGATCACTATAACGTTGCTTGAAAAGGTAAATTATATCAATTTTCGCATTAATCTGAGAATAGTATTGTGAATTATTGTCAAAATTAAATTAAGTTTTGAGTCGTTGGCAATACAATGCTTCAAATTAAATGTACTGGCAATATATATGTACATTGTATTTTGTTCTTTGCCCTTTATTATGACAGTAATATGGTCCTGTATTTTTCAAAGCTGCCAACACTGCGTCATTGTGTTGACCGCTATGACAGCTCAGTTTTTTCTTCCTTGGCATCGTCGCTGCTAGTAAATTGGTAACAAATCACTGCAGGAGAAGAAGAATGGGGCGAACAACTACCAGAAAAAGATAACCTTGATGCAAACAAGGCAATTCAGATTCTATCTCTGCCAGTTGTATCTACTTCAGCATATTTTATAGTGTGAGCTTGACCTTGGCGACCATTCAATAATAGCCACCAAAGCTTCAACCAACTTAAGTCCCACATAGCTTATATCTGAGAATTTCTGTATTACCAAGTAGGCCTATTGGTAGGGCGTTGTCTCTTATACGACGACTTATACTCGCCCTGCGTGATGTGTATTTATTTCAGATTAAATTGCTAGTCTGGATAATCTCTCGTTTACTTTCTAAGCTTTCCCAATACACACAAAATATTTGTATACCATTGTACAATGTTGGACTAACGTCGAAGACGTTGGTCCGACGTTGTGCGAATGTTATACAAATGTTTTGTGCCATGCTAGGTTATTATCCTCTTTTCGTAATTATATTATCAAACGATTTATTGTTATGTGAAATTGTGCTTATAATTATTGATCATCCACATGTGCTTGTATAATAGTGATATTTACAAAATTATAACGATCTTCGTTTTCAGTCAGAGCTGAGACTTGCCCTTTATCCGCCAGTCACCATTATATTCGGTTTTAAATCGGTATTAGTCACTTAAGCACCAGCTTTCAAACATGTTAAGTATAAAAATATAAAGCTTAGCATCAATCAGCAATATTTCAAAATCGTTGACCTCCATTGTGTCAAATTTGAATATTTTTCACTCACGTGGCGGTTAAAGGGTTCAATATTCGAAATATATATATATTTTTTATTTTGGCCCACTAGAGGTAGTACAATAGAAGTGGAATGTAATCATTTTGGCGCAATCAAAGATAGTACCATACAAGTGGAATCTAATCATTTTACGTTTTTGGTTGAGATACAAAAGTATTTATATTTTTGTTGGAAGATATGGCTAATAATGTACGGCATCCTTTCTTCGGGATCTCTTGTCAGCAATGGTAACATCCCCGTGATTATTACCATAAACATAATACGAAAACAAATCCTGGCTACTACTCTTTCAATGCAGGCTTATCACGTGGTTGGTGAAAGCGCATACTCAACGGTAGACAATGGACCATCTACATGTAAGATCACATGGCGCAGATAGTGTTTTGATTTGTCATGATTGCCTGTTTCTTATCTAAATCGTGTTGTAACTGCATTCTTGGATGGCCTCAGGGTATTATTTCACTCGTCTACTAACTCATGTTGGTAGGTGTCTATAGCCCGGCTTAATACATGGTGGGGGTTCCAACGTTTCTGACAACCGCTTTTTGTCAATTTTTTTCAAAATACAATAAAAAAAAATCATATTTAACCACCACTTATAATACTTCAGACACAAGTCAGTGATGTATTAGTAACATCAAAACTTGTTGAGGAAAATTAATCATACTGCATTTAGAAGGACTAGCCAAAGTATCAACTAATCAGAGACAAGTTGGTAGATACCTTACTCGTATGTATCACATTGCAATAAAAAATGTAACTCTGTACGTCATTTTTTTAAAGCCAGTGACCACCGCTATACCCCACCAGACACAAACGAGTGAAGTATTAATAACAAAACAGATAACACAACATGTTAGGATAAATTATCGTGCAGATAGGATGCTCAACCATATGCTCGAGACATTGTAATAAAACTGTTTTTTCCGATAATTTTTTTCCAGTTTCTTAATGCTAACCAGTTTCTTAATGCTAACCAGAACATGAATCATCAAGCTGATGCTTCCCTCTGATTCTCGGTGTTCTCTGTTTCTGTAGGTCTCTTAATTCGAAAGTTATGTAATTTTCCGTTTTTTCACTACTTTTGCTCGACGTAAATCAAAGAAATTGTGTATTTTTTTCAATTTTATGAGCGAACCAGTACATGGGTCATCACACAGATGTTTTCATTGTGTCAAAATTATGTAGCCTTTCTGTATTTCTTTTAGTTTAAAAATTATGTAATTTTCCGTTTTTCACTACTTTCGTTCGACGCAAATGAAAGATGGCGGTGAAAAATACCCATGGGGCTAAACTTCAAGCTGTAAACATCAAGATTTTCTAGACACCATAATGGTTTTTAAAATGTAGGTTGCAAAAGTTATTCCACCCTATGCTCGTGGAACATTTTCTCCAGCCATACTTGGCTGTTGCTGCAGCTGTAACTAGTGCCAGCTGCACTAACGATGTCTGATGCCAGAACATTACTAGGAAAGTACGTACATCCACATAGGCAAGAATGTTTGCATGTGGGCACAACGTCGCAGACGTTGGCCCCACACACAAACAGTTTTGATTCAACATACTTTTTACAGTCAGTACCAACAGGCTTAGTGACAAGGCATAAGATGAATTTTGACAAGCGTTAAGTAGGTTGGGGAGACTTACAGGCAGTACAGATTTTACAATGCATGGCATTGTAAACAACATGAGAGGCCTACATTTTATACAGCAATCACTGGTAATGGGGTTAAATTTAAAATAAATCTTTGACTGTCTGCATCTAAATGCAAAGCAATGCATCTAAATTTAATCGATATTTTACAAATTATTGCAAGTGGCTTTCATAACATTATTATCTCAATTTATGATAAAGGAGGTTGTTTACATCAATTAGTGGTCTGCAATATTTTAAATGTCAAATTCCAATTCATTTATTAATGCTCAAATCTTATTATTACATCTGTTGTTCAAAAGTTTTTTTTTTTAATAATGATTGCAATGGAGACCCGCAAACACCTTTGTTAAAAGCCGCTTCCATGCGGGCCACCCTTGATAGCTTCAGTATTCTAATTTATGAATGAAAAACAATTCTAGATGTGGCAGCATTATACTATGATAGAGATATATTATTCGTTTTATAACTGGATCATCTTCGTCGCCTTGATTATGTACTATGAATCATGTCTAGACGTGTATGTTTAGTACATGTTAAGTACGTATATTAACCACCTCAAGCATTCAAGTCTTCTGGGACATTAGGCGGAAACGGCCTATTTTTTTCGGATTTGCCACAGACAGAGTCTCACGTTAGTGAGTGACGCTCTGTCCTGTGAGGCGGAGATAGCTGTCCAAAAGGTGAGGATACTTGATGAACTCCTTGACAACCTGGTGACTATGGGGACGTCACCTGGCAGGGCTGGGAGCGGGTCGTCACTTGACAGCCCTGAATACCCACTGTCAAAATAGCGGCCCCTTAACCCCTACAGCTCTCATGCCTACTTAAGCAGCCGTTCTGTATTATTGTATCAGCTTAAACGTATTCTAACAGTGTATGTCAATTATGTCTTAAATAGTTTTTGGTAACATTTAGAAATATGTGATTTAAAATGTATAATATTTGTCACCCACTTGAATTTGTGGATCGCGGCAGCAAGACTAAGTTTAAGTGGTTGAAAATATAAATGCAATGGTTGAGCGCTCTAAGAGTTGAACGAGACGGGATATGACGCTTTGATTGTCATAGCAACTAATAAAAACACTTTTTTTAAACGCAACGTTTTATAATGAGTGTTTTGTTTGACATTAATAGGCTTTGTAAATATACACTTATTATTAAATTTATGTCGGTGTGTGTGATTTTAAAGAGCGGACTAAGAAAAGGTCACCCGCACTTAAAGAATCAATATGTATATCTGAGTAACTATATATGTGATGAATTGCAACTTACATTGCGTTCTGGGGGAGAAAGGGTTATCGCAGTGGACTGTGACTAGATTATTCCGCTTTCTGACTTGTTAACAATGCACAACAAGTCAGGGTCAGATTTACTGATAAACTGATTAAACCTGTCACTTTCCATTCTAAATCCCCCTCACATAAATTCACTGACCATATACCAGTATGTCAACCAAGTATATACACATTCAAATTTGTAATATTCTAGATACGTTTTGAAAAGTATGAATTGGAAACTTTTCTTATTCGCCATTAAAAAAAAACAATTTTTATGCATATTCTGGAGCACTTTTTGTGGACATGACGAATAATTTGATTTATTTTGACAAGCGTATGTAGACATGTAAAACACATTTTCCAACTGTGAATAATTATCACTACGTGACTTGGTGCGCTCGAATTGCGTTAATATTTAAAAATCACCAATTTAGAAGTGCGAGTCGAAATATTGAGACAACTTCAATGGGATCAAATCATTTTACAAATTAGATGACAGTTACCCTGCAATCACAACGCCTTTACCCATGCTGGTTAAATTAATGTTCGTCCACCGTCTGCGAAGCTGTACCAACATTTATTCAGCATTGGGTCTACTTGTGTGCTCGATTGGAAAACACAGCGAGACAAGTGTGCATGATTCTTGCACAAGGCTCGTGTTACGCACGTTACGCTGCGTTTCGCAACAGGACTCATGTTAGTTTTACCAGAGTCCTGATTTGATCCGTGTCGAACCTGTGAGGTTTCCAGCCCCTCCCACCTACACACAGCGAGCTACTCTGGATCTGATCCTTGACGGACATTCGAGCCCCCCCCCCCCCCCACACACACACACACTGCCGTGGTCTTCTTATCACTCCTGTCAAGACAAAAGTTATGCCATATGAAGAACAAATGATACGAGCCCAATGGCGTTTCAATAAGGAGCCAACGTATGAACACGTTGACTCCGTATTGAAACAGCATTCTATCAGAATTACAGATTTACTTTTTGTGGGAGATTTTTTAGGATAGGCTCAATTAGACCCACGGGGTGGTGGTGTGTTATCTCGTCTATATTGTATTTCCTCGATACTTTCAGCAGCGGTTTCTTTGTTCACACCCTGACAGTTTACTGACAGCTCAGAGGTACCAGGTGTAACGGTAGACTGAAATAACAAAACAATTATCTAGGGTCTCGCCAAATTTCGGCATAATTAACCCGCAAAAAATGGCATAGTTGGTGAAATGTATTTCATGTTTTTTCATAGGCAAGCATTCCGAACGCGATTCTTGTTTAGCCTGCTGAGTAATCGATTAAAATTCGTGTAAAAATAACATTTCAAAAACAGTTTAGTTTTATGTTTTCGAAAATAACATATTATATACAATATATAGATACCATTTTAAATAACGCTTTAGATAGTACAAATATCAATTTTACTTTTTAGCCACCGTAATATTAACAGCTTCATTTATTTTCCCGTCCTTCAAATTGCAAGTAGACTAGAGATCCCATATGTATGGCATAGTAAAGAACAGTAGTGAACCTTAGTTCACATATTGACTGACTGAAACTTCAGTCCAATCACATTATGAGTTCAGAAAAACAAGATAATTAAAGTTATTTGATTCGAAAGCACTTGCTGTCCATTATATGTGAATATACACGGATGCTGTCGCATGTCCATTCGGATGTTTCCATGCCAACACCTTTCTGTCCGGCATACTGATCCATATTGTTACAGTCACATTTAATAGGCTGTGATCGCTAGGTGATGTTTTTCTCTTCTAATTCTGGCAAATTGGCCCAAAACTGTAACATAACACAGAGAACAATACCAGACTGTTTATCAAAGATTCCCCGAGGGTTTTCTTAGAAGACCACATTCTACGATCTGTTGATCTGTTTTCAAATTATTGAATGATTCCTATTTTACTATACGTCTTATAAAGACCAAAAATCTGCTGTGTATATCGCCTTATTTTCTATCCGGGTGTGAGTTATACTAAAACCATAGAGTTAATATTAACTCTATGTGTAAACTAAAAAAAAGATCAAATGGTTGCTAGGTATATCAAGGAGGTTATCCATATAACCTCCTTGGGTATATGTAGCTGTAGACAAATCACGTTGCTCATGATAGAATAGGCGACTCTCTCTCTACAACATTTAAGAAGAGGGCACATAGGATAGTCTGTCACCAGTCCACACCAACACTGACGACATAAACCCTCCATGGAGGTTTATGCTAACCAGACCTCTCAATAATCACTGTTCACACAGATTACTCCTCAGGTGTGATGAACATACGCAACTCGTAAAACCAAGTTTATAATTATGCGATAAACATAAGCTCTCGTATAGGAACTATGATAAAATAATGAATTGTCGTTTTAATGTATAGTGGTGTACTGGGATGGTTGTTAGTGGTGGTACTTTTTACCCCCTTCCCCACTTGACAGCTCATTATAGAGTTGCTACATGCTGTAAGACATGATGCGTCATCAACTGGTCTACAACAACCTCTCGATAGAAGCTGCAGCCTCCACCAGTTTGGCCATAATCTTCGGGTGGATTGTTAGCGGCTTACCCTGATACCTCCGTTCAACAACGGAGCTAATGTCGATCTTACATCGGTTCTCAGACCGTTGTAGGACCTTTATAAGCTAGCGATGATAGTGTTTGACATGTTAGTTCTCTCGTGAGATGAAACGAGCTGCCCTCAACTATTGTTACTCTGAAGACTCACCCGCGAAATGCGAAATGCCACTGTTTTTCAGCAATAAACTGCACAGCGAAAGGTTCGGTCTGTCTGGGCATTGCTAGAAGTATATCCACGAGACCAGTGGCGGATCCAGCATTTCTTCGCCTCGGAGCTAAAGGATCCTATCTGCCACTCTGACGAGTGTCAGATAGGATCCTTTAGCTCCGAGGCGACGATTTGACTGATAGGGGGGTGGGGGATTTTACTATCTAGATATACAAATAATGCATTTAATCCGCACAGCGCTGAAATATTTCTGTATAAACCAAGAAGACAAAAGGATGTTTTTTTTCAATTTAAAATCAGCATAAATGTCTTAGTTAGCTCTTTCTGTTTTATTTGAATACCTATGTTATGGGTCTACGGCCATTATAAATATTTAATTCTTACAGTGCGGGGATGGACATTTAACGTCAGAATCTGAGTCTACAGACGTCAGATTGTGACGTCTAAAGTCAGATTCTGACGTCTAAAGTCGATCCCCGCTCTGTATGGGTTTAAGTACATTTCGGCCGAAATATGGTACCGTACATTTGTTGTTTATGTGACATTGAACGGAAGAGGGGAGCTAAGTCGAGCTGCACGAGCTGCTGCACACCCCTCTGTATCCGCTGCTGTACAAAAGCGAGTGAAGGAAAACACTGATAACACGCCCGTGCTCTATCACCTCATCAGCACATCATCATCTGTACGCCATTCATCTTTCATCTAGGGATTTCATTAAATGTTGCCTTTTTTTAATTTGAAATGGTGCCCAGAGCGCCCATATATATTTTTTACGTTAGCCCTTAGGGCTGTTCCAGTAAAAATCCGGGCTCCCCCCATGGACAGCAATTGAAAACTTACCACCACCCTCCCGGGAATCTTGGTCCGTGGGCCACCACAGAGCCCGGATTTCCAGAGTTTTTTTAGCACCACAGTTCCCGGAATTTCCCCATGGCTTAACATAGTTTTTATTCACCACCCCGACAGATTTTTGAAATAGGAAGGAACATGAGACTAATATTAATCCCCAGGTCTACAGGTTTCATGTTATTTTTAATACAGAAACAATTCGATCGCCATTTACAACATCTTCCCTATTAATGTATTAGGCTCACAATACATGCCAGAAAGGCACCCACCATCTCGGATTTCAGTTTGCTGAGTAGCCTAACACCACCCACCTCGGAAATAGTGTCAATTGAAACCCGCCACCCCCTCCGGAAAAAAACCCGATTGCCGTTCATGGGGGAGCCCGGATTTTTGCTGGAACAGCCATTACCTTTACGTAAATCACTTATGTAACGTCGTTGATCTCCAAACTATTTTACCTTTTGATATAGATTAACCTCTAAAACAGAGTTATTCAATTAATTTTTTCAGTCACTTGAGGTCGTGCCTCGCTACCGCGATCCACAACATCAAGTGACTGAAAATCAAACTTGGATTTGTAAAATTACGTCACATCGTATATACGTTTCACAGGTTTGAACACATTTTTTTCGGTTTTAAAAACTGGTTGCATAAGTAGGAATCAAACTCAGTCATACTCGTGTGGTAAGTATAGTCGACATCAGTGCTCTAAGGGCTATTATTGTAACTTCAGAGCTACTCTTCTACTGGGTGTTATATTTTAATTGTCAGACAGATTGTGCGAAGATCCCGTAAGGTGTTTAAATTATGATCCAATTAGACGTTAGACAGTTTGGCACTTCCTTGATCTCGTCCTCGGTGACCAATGTAATCTGTCCAGTTAATATAGCCGGACAGCCTAGCACAACTCTGGTCAACGGATTGCCATGACACCCATTTCACCACGCCTCAGATACTCAGCTACTCTTGCTGATATCTCCATCTCTGACATAGGAAATCATCCCTTTGGTTATGAAGAGGTTATTACTTTGTTAAGTGGCAGGTACACCCTTTCATATCCATGGGAACAAAATGTTGTTGTTAAATGGATACAACTTTGTCTAGTGGCGGATACACCCTTTCATATCCGCTGGAACTAAATGCTGTTGCTAAATGGATATAATATTTCCCAGTTAACACTAAACGTTGAGCGAATTTAGACTCAATCCTTTAAACCCTCACGATACACCAAAACATTATTTTGCATCTCTGAGGAATGACTAAATTTCTTACATCTATGGGGTTTAGAAATTGTAATGGAACTGCTTTAATAATAACACATACTTCAAATCTTCTTCATCAAAATCCGCAGATATGCCTTATTCGGCGCTTTTATATCAATGAATCATAGCATATATTTTTTTTAAATAACACCGAAATTTCTTAAATTGACAGCAGTTTGGAAAGCAGAGGCTTTTCGAAAATTTGCCGGTGAGGTAGGCGCCTACTCGAAGGTATAGTTCCCTCGGGTAAAACATGAGTACATCGCTTCTAATCTATCCAATCTACATGAGAGAATATATAGTGCATTTAATTGTTTTTTTCAAAAATCGAAACTGAAACCTTTTACCCATGGCAGTCAACAAGAGATGTGACATGGAAAAAAATCGCTGCATTTCCCTCCATAGCTTACACACGACTTAACTTTTTTATACATATCATATATTAAATTAAATATTTTCCCTTGTATTTCAAGATTACAAAGCTTCATCCAGTTGTTGTCTCTGAACTGAGTCAAAAGCGTTTTTATAATCAATAAAACATGCATATGAACGTTTCTTACGAAACAGATAGAAGTCAATCAAAAAATTTAACACAAAAATATGATCTACAGTTGATTATTCACATCTAAGGCCGGCTTGTTCTGGTCCAATTATTTCCATATCTTCAATAAATTTACCAAGTCTAGAATTTTTTAAAGTTGTAAAGAGTTTGCCTAAACAGCTTGTAATTGTAATTACACGATAATTATTCATTAAAAATAGCTGTATAGACCTCCAATATATTTTGAGGTGAATATTTTAAAAACTCATTTAATATATTGTCTGGGCTTGGACATTTATTACTCTTCAATTTGTGTATACATTTTTCAACTTCATGACTTGTTGGGTTAAATGTGACTTCAGATGTTTCATCAGTGTTCAAATTTGTGAAATGTTGTTTAAAATCATTCAGTGTGACATTATTTTGGGGAGTTTTATTTCCATTCTCAAAAAGTAAATTCCAGTATTGTTTTGGATCAGATGACTTTAAGCAACGAATTTTCTTTATAATTGAATTTTGCTGCACTCTAAGGCCTTTTAAATTTGAATGTTATACTGTTTACTAGCCGTCACCATTTTCACCTCGTTTTTATGAGTTCTCAGATTTCTATATCTGTTTTTAAATTTAAAATACTCTCTTCGCTTGACTTCACATTCGTTGGTGTACCATGGCTTTTGGTCATGGTAACGCTCACGCGGTATGACATCTTTCTTAATACGCGTTTTATTCAACATATTAGATGTTTCTGCTGATTCTCTGATCAAAGTGGACACGTCAGTAATTTTTTCATTTATATCACTCAATTTTGGGTTCGCATTATTTGAAATGGTCTGAATCTTTCTAGTAACGGGTTAGCGTGTCTTTAACTGGTCGCGTTTGCTGTGTATTTTCCACTCGGGAGATCTATTTTTGTTCTGTTGCCATCCATGCATATCGTCGCCTCGGAGCTAAAGGATCCTATCTGCCACTCTAACGAGTGTCAGATAGGATCCTTTAGCTCCGTGGCGACGATATGGTTACGGACGCACTATTACGAGGAGACTATATCTACGCCGTGAAATCCTGATCCCCAGGGAAATACATACAGGGAATTTCAGCTGAATAATGTAACCTCACCACTTTAACTATCAATTACAAGTGTCAAACGGCAGCCTAGGTGCTAATACAATATTAACTGTATTCTGCTTCATGTCAGAAAAAAGTGTTTTTTTCTCCCGAAGAAACGCCAAGTGCTTACGTTTCTCATCTGCATGATGTTCAATTATGTAAAATATCTTTTGAATAAAAAATTTCTTTTTGTATGTATTTGTCTTGGATCGATTGCAAATTGGGGCATTAATCTCTTATCCATTTCTCTGTTGGTCCTGAATTAACTGCGGTGCGACGGATGGCATCCGGGCGCCAAGACACCCAGGGGCTCAAAGAGCGGATCCAGCACTAGGGGGTTTGGATGATTATTGTTTGAACTCATGCCGTCATAGTTGTGTTTTTCTTCCCTGATTTTAATAATATATAAATTATTTTGTAAGCGCAAGATTAAAAAATTTAAGACGCTTCAAAAAAATGTAAATAATTTGATGTTTACCGGGATGTTGTATGCCAAATGAAAGTCGCAATATTTGATATTGTTTCAGACTGAAATACATATTTCTCATTGCAAACGCGGATCTGAAGTGGTAACATTTTTTGTTGTTTTTTAGAACAAATAACGTCAAGAAATGGACACCCCTAATGGGCTATGCTTACTTCAAAACTTGTGAGCATTTTCAGACGATTACTTTCCCAGCAAATGACAAGACATTGAACCAGTGTTGTTTTAATGTTCCCGCGTCTGTCACTTTGTCCCAACATTAAAACAGCATTGGCTGGATGTCTCTTGTTAGCTGGTTTACTGTACCCGATACGTTCACCCAAGGTTGTTTCAATGTTGGGCCACCGTCTGCGACGCTGGCCCAACATTGAAACAACCTTGGATGAACGTCTCGTGTTTGCTGGGTATTGTCCACACAGTATCTGCACGGTACTATAGACGTGGTTGTCCGCGGGGAAATCCTGGCAGATGGTAAGAGGCAGCTTATCCCTGCAGGGTGCGGCACCACACAGTCTGACACCGTCTTACAGACAGGGACATAAGACTTGATTTATATTTATGAACCAATACTCGCCTCACCTAAACGTCCACAAAATAATTTAAACTCGGCCCGGATATAGCACGTCTTTAAAAGGTGAAAACCATGCAACGCCTTTAGAGACAAGTAGCCTTCCTTTTCTTGCTTTTATCTGTTTTTTATTCCGCCTTATCGTCTACATACTCGTAAAATTACTCCGTGCGCTACCCAGGCATACATTCTCCACTGTTTCTTTCATTTAGCGAATGTTTGCATTATTATTTATTAGGTTTCATTAATTGTGTCATTACTTGGACTTCTATGCCTATTCCTGTCAATAACGATTAGTTGTTACGTCACGTCAATGCATGCTATAGTTAGTTGCGTAAGCTTAACATACATTGTATATGTCAATGCTTTGCTGAATATATTGAAAAATCAATTCTAATATAATGTAGCCCACACCAATAGCAGATACGTGTAATATTGTAACCGATGTAATAATGAAGTTGGATAGTAATAAATAAAATTACAACAAACTTGTCTGGGGGTAGATCAACTAGACATGCCCAGAACCCCTCATCGGGCGAGCGAAGGAAAACGCTCTCAATAACCCACCATGCCCTATCACCTCCACCCTCACATCATCATCTGTACATCATTCATCTCATCAATTGACTACAAAGTTTTTATCGTATTGCAATGTCACTTAAAAGATCTTTTGTGCCGAAAAGTGACGTAAAGCAATGATTTACTACTACTACTACTACTACAACATAACAAGACTTAAAATCAAGGTAAACACTATTCCCATGATATGTAAATATATATGCTATGCAAAAACGCGACTTCCGTAGATTTTGTTTTATGCGTAGTACAATTAGGCCTTTATTTAAAAAAATGTAATGTAATGTAATGTGGCAGCATTTTTAGCTGAGTAATGTGGCAGCATTTTCAGATGAGTAATGTGGCAGCATTTTTAAGTGAGTAATGTGGCAGCATTTTTAAGTGAGTAATGTGGCAGCATTTTTAAGTGAGTAATGTGGCAGCATTTCGAGGTGAGTAATGTGGCAGCATTTTAGTTGAGCAATGTGGCAGCATTTTTAGGTGGATAATGTGGCAGCATTTTTAGGTGAGTGATGGGGTAGCATTTTCAGGTGAGTAATATGGCAACATTTTCAGTGTCATGTGAGTAACGTGGCAGCATTTTTAAGTGAGTAATGTGGCAGCATTTTCAGGTGAGTAATAGGGTAGCATTTTAGTTGAGCAATAATGCTGCATTTTTAGATGGATAATGTGGCAGCATTTTTAGGTGAGTCATGTGGCAAAATTTTCAGGTGAGTAATAGGGTATCATTTAGACGTGAGTAAGGGGATAGCATTTTCAGGTGAGTCATGTGGCAACATTTTCAGGTGAGTAATGGGGTAGCATTTTTAGGTGTGTAATGGGGTAACATTTTCATGTGAGTAACGGGGTAGCATTTAGAGGTGAGTAATGGGGTAGCATTTAGAGGTGAGTAATGGGGTAGCATTTACAGGTGAGTAATCCGGTAGCATTTAGAGGTGAGTAATGGGGTAGCATTTTTAGGTGAGTAATAGGGTAGCATTTTAGGATGAGTAATATTGTAATATTTTCAGGTGAGTAATATGGTATCATTTTTTAGGTGCCGTGAGTAATGGGGTAGCATTTTCAGGTGAGTCATGTGGCAACATTTTCAGGTGAGTAATGGGGTATCATTTAGACGTGAGTAATGGGGTAGCATTTTCAGGTGAGTCATGTGGCAACATTTTCAGGTGAGTAATGGGGTAGCATTTTTAGGTGTGAAATGGGGTAGCATTTTCAGGTGAGTAATGGGGTAGCATTTTCAGGTGTGTCAAGTGGCAGCATTTTAGGTGAGTAATATGACAGCATTTTCAAGTGGGTACTGGGAGAACACTATCATTCAACAATGACAAGAAATATAATGTTCAGTCATTATTCTGCGTTGAGTTTGATGATTACCTTGGGTTAATCCTTCTTCAGCCAGCACGATATCAATGGCCAATGTTGTTTGATTGTTGAAAATAACGTCTGCGACGCTGGCCCAGCACTACAGCAGCATTGGGTGAACGTCTCGCGTTTGCTAGTTCTAACTTACACTGAACTTTGGAGATGTGTTTGTGAAATCTGGCCCTGACTGTTTACGTTGTGATTCCTCGTTCGCGTCATTGTGAGCAACTGAAGATCAAGGTCGACCACTGTTATGGTTAAGCGCGATGCTGAATGACATCTCTAAATTTAGCAATTTGTAGTAATCTGATGCCGACAGAATCCACAAGGGCCAAGCCGCCACCGTCTTTAGTCTGAGGTTGGCTTGAAGAAATGTGGCCTCCTTTGCGCCATTGAATCTTTCATTTGGGAATTTCTCGAGCCACCTGAGCGGCAATAATGGCTCTTTCCCATCTAGGATTTTGTCCTGCGCTTCTACCAAGGTACTCGGCGTGTAATCTTAAATTATATCATTTTGTTGGCCAATTAAATTAATATTGATTTTGATGTTTTATAAAAGTAATATGGTATAATTGTGTATACTTTATCCCGTTTTTAAATAACTTAGTCAGGGTATTCTGTTTTGCAACATGATTTTCTTCTGAACCATCTACAAATAATGAATAATAGTCCAACAATGATAGCGAAAGCAGAAGAATTTTTTTTTTTAATTGTAGCACCTTCTGTAGCTGTTTGATAAATGAAGTATTGTCACGGCTATTGCTAAATGCGGGAATTTATGAAATAGAATATAACTGTAGGGTGGTTATCTGTCTCTCTAACCAAATTAGTAATGAATCTATAGCAGCGAATTGTTTATTTGATACAAATTTTTGAGGCGGATGACATCAAGAACGTGATTCTCTGCATTTCACGTGATGGTTTTGACTAAATATTCGCAGAGTAGTTCCCGAGTATTCGTTTGTCCACAACCAGTGTTAGACCTACATGGTGTATTGATTTTTTGTGGACTTGATTTGTAGGTTGGGTTAGCATCCATGTGTAATAACGACACGGGGACCACCACAGCTGGTCATCTACTGACCCTGATAATATATCATCACAACGGTCACCCATTATATTGCGTGAACGCTTTGAAATGTATCTACTGGCTAATCCCAACTGCTACCACTAGATAAACTAACTCTTCCTCATTTTGACCGAACGTGGCATCTCCTAACAGAGATGACCCCGTCAGCTTAAGAAATCGCAAAACCCAACACAAAAGAATCACACAGCTTAAGACATGGACAACACCCAGCACAGAATAAACCTGCAGCTCAGAAATGTTAGCTTCAAGCACATCAGACTTATCAAGCTCAAAACATAGCAACACCCATCACTGCAGACTCAGGTCAGGATATGGTAGCACCTAGCACAGAAAATCTATTTAGCTAAAGACAAGCATCTCCCAGCACATAAAATAAGGTTTATGTAATTCAGCCCAACACAGAATTGTATTCAGTTCAAGACATAACAGCTCCCAGCACAGAATATTATTCAGTTCAAGACATAGCATCTCCCAGCACATAATTGTATTCAGTTCAAAACATAAAAACTCCCACCACAGAATTGTATTCAGTTTAAGACATAGCAGCGCCCAGCACAGAACTGTATGCAGTTCAAGACATAACATCTCCAAACACATAATTTTATTCAGTTCAAAACATAACAACTCCCAGCACAGAATTGTTTTCAGTTCAAGACATAACAGTTCCCAGCACATAATTATGTCTCCCCCTCTATAGAGGTGTACTTCTCACCACACATTTGTTAGTCACATCAGTTTTGTGTCTGTGCGTTCTCTCCATCTATCATGCAGGCGGTCAAACACGAGGCGTTGACCCAATGTCGGGCTATTGTTGGCCCACCTTCTATGACGCTGAGCAAACATTAGCCCAGTATCGTGTCATGATTAACGATCACAGGTGTTCAAAAAAAAACAAAGCCCTACAGATTCTGATGGAAAATATTTCTACAATGGCAAATATAAATCACATGGGAGGTGAGTCATTTATTATGCCCCCCCCCTCTGTACTCAAGAGGTGGGGACATGCTGGTTTACTTCTGTCCGCTCAGTACGTTCTGTCCGTCTGTCTCATTTCTGTCAAGTCTGTCCAACGAAAAAAAAACCACATTGTTTTTCGCACTTCGGTGTGGGGTCAAACGGAATAATTAATTCCGCTTAATACATAGTCTCTACTGTCCACAGGAGCCATTCAATAACATTATTATCGTTATGCTGCTGGAGGGGAGACATCTCCAATTTTTTGTTTACAAAAAACTAGACCCTTCTAGTTGTATTCAGTCCAAGACATAACAGCTCCTAGCAAATAATTGTATCCAGTTCAAGACATGACAGCTCCCAACACAGAATTGTATTCAGTTCAAGACATAACAGCATCCAACATAGAATATTATTCAGTTCAAGACATGACAGCTACCAACAAAGAATTTTTTGTTCAGTTCAACACATACCAGCGCAGAATTGTATTCAGTTCAAGACATAGCAGTTCCCATCACAGAATTGTATTTAGTTCAAGACATAACAGCTCTAAACACATAATTTTTCTCAGTTTAAAATTTAACAGCTCCCGACACAGACTTGTATTCAGTTCAGGACATAACAGTTCCCATCACAGAATTTTATTCAGTTCAGGACATAACAGCTCCCAGCTCAGAATATTATTCACTTCAATACAAAACAGCTCCCAGCACCGGATTTCATTCAGTTCAAGACATAACAGCTCACAACACAGAATTTTATTCAGTTCAAGACATAGCAGCTCCCAACACAGAATATTATTCAGTTCAAGACATAACAGGCTCTAGCATATAATTATAGTCAGTTCAAGACATAGCAGCTCCCAGCATAGAATAATATTCAGTTCAAGACAATAGCTCCCAACACAAAATAGTATTCAGTTTAAGACATAATCAGGGCGGGGGCCCTGGTGCAGTGGTTAAAGCTGCCTGCTTGGAAAGTCGGAGATGGCGGGTTTGAAGGGTTCGCTGGTTCGAGGAAACAAAATTTTCTTCCCGCTCGCTTGTAAAGATTCAATATAGTGGGCAGCCTCCGTGACCGAGATGTAGCGTGCTCAGCCTCACACCACCAGCACTCGAATTTCGAATTCTGTGTCTGGAGGGCAGTGTCATCTCATTCATCCTCAGGAGGTTCTTCTGGGCCAGTGTAGCCTATACATGCACAAATGTGGCATAAATCCCCATTTATTTCATTTCATTTTGGGACATATCAGCTCCCAGCACAGAATATTTATCTGCACATTAGATCAACCCTGCTCAATTAAATTAAATTACAATAAATTAAATTTAATTAAAGGGGTACTGGGATGATTGCTAGTAATAGTACTTCTCGCACCCATCCGGGGAGGGATCTGTTTCGTCTTTTGGATGCTGTGTACGGCATTGTACGGAAGCACTAGTCTACAGCAATCATCCAAGGGCAGCTGCTGCCTCCTCGTATCTGGCCACAACCTTCGGGCGGATTGCCAGTGGCGTACTCTGGCTCCTCCGCTCAACAGCGGAGCCAATGCAACACCCGCATCAGTGCTGGCACTGATGTAGGCCGTGGTAGCCTTAAATAACCGACAATAGAGTGTTTGACATTAGGCCTCTCACGTTGGATGAATGGAGTTACCCAGAAGGAGTTATCCTTCCTATTTTTACTCTGGGGACTATCCGACCCGAGGATAGCGAAGCTGTGCGAAATGCCACGGTGTTTCAGCATTAGATTGGGGTACTGGGATGATTGCTAGTAGTAGTACTTTTCGCCCCCATCTGGGGAGGGTCATTAGGGATCTGTTTCGTCTGTTGGATGCTGTGTACGGCATTGTACGGAAGCACTAGTCTACAGCAATCATCCAAGGGCAGCTGCAGCCTCCTCGTATCTGGCTATAATCTTCGGGCGGATTGCCAGTGGCGTACCCTGGTTCCTCTGCTCAACAGCGGAGCCAATGCAGCACCCGCATCAGTGCTGGCGCTGATGTAGGCCGTGGTAGCCTTAAATAACCGGCAATAGCGTGTTTGACATTAGGTCTCTCACGTGGGATGAATGGAGTTACCCAGAGGGAGTGATCCTTTCTATTGTTACTCTGGGGACTATCCGACCCGAGGATAGCGGAGCTGCGCGAAATGCCAAAGAGTTTCATCATTAAATTGTACAGCGAAACTCAAGTCTCCGGCCGTCTGGGCATGTCTGGGGGTATATCCCCTAGACATGCCCAGAACCCCTTATCGGGCGAGCGAAGGAAAACGCTCTCAATAACCCACCATGCCCTATCACCCCCACCCTCACATCATCATCTGTACATCATTCATCTCATCAATTGACTACAACGTTTTTATCGTATTATATTGTCACTTAAAAGACCTTTTGTGCCGAAAAGTGACGTAAAGCAATGATTTACTACTACTTCAGCATTAGATTGTACAGCGAGACCCAAGTCTCTGGCCGCCTGGGCATGTCTGGGGGTAGATCCCTTAGACATTCCCAGAACCCCTTATCGGGCGAGCGAAGGAAAACGCTCTCAATAACCCACCATGCCCTATCACCCCCACCCTCACATCATCTGTACATCATTCATACCATCAATTGACTACAACGTTTTTATCGTATTACAATGTCACTTAACCCTTTACGCGCCGGTGTCGCATATATATTTTCATTTTTTATTAGCACATTAAGTACCTTATTTTAAACATGTTAAAGATAAAATATGACATCAATCAGCAATATTTGAAAACAGTTAACCTCCATTTTGTCAAATCTGAATAATTTTCACTCACTTGAAGTTGTGGATCGCGTCAGCCAGACACAATTTCAAGTGGGTGAAAATTCAGATTGAATAATTTGGCGGCTAAAGGGTTAAAAGACCATTTGTGCCGAAAAGTGACGTAAAGCGATGATTTACTACTACTACTGCTCAATTAAAAAATGGCTGCACCAGCAAAAGATTTTCTTCCAGCTCCTTATAGGACAGCACCCAACACGGAAGACCCATCCAACACAAGACAGACAACTCTCACTAGAGACGACCCATCCAACACCAGACATAACAGCTCCCAAAATAGAAGACTCATCCAACACCAGCACGACAGCTCCCAACACAGACGACCCTTCCAACACAAGACATGACAGCTCCCAACGCGGAAGACCCATCCAACACAAGACATGACAGTTCTCAACAGTGAAAACGATCCATAGCTCAAGACGTGATCACACCCAGCACAGAAGCTCGAAAATAAGACAGCACATAGATGTATTATTAACATTCATCGGCCACAGAAGTGACGGTTGTAAGCATTGGCTATGTCTCCTCAGTACATACATACCATGTGCTTATATTATATCACAACCTACTTATGTCGATGTATTGGGTCATTTTAAATATTAAAATAATGATCAAGCTTCATGTCATTAAAATAGTAGAATTATAAAAAATAAGTTGAAATCAAAATTGATGCTGTTACTCAGTAAGTCATATTCGATGGTGGTTGAATGGTGCTGTTCATTTAAGTTGGGGCAGCTCTGTTAAAAATGTTAATTTGAGACAATAGTCAGCATTCCTAGGTCTCTTAAAATTGAAATAGTACTTATGCTGACACTTAAATAATTATAATAAATGTATTTTGTGATGTTGTGTTTGCGTGTGTGAAGTGTGAATTATTACCATGATCACGTACATTTGACACGTCCATTGACACACAGCTGAAGTGCTTGTTTCGTCTCATTTATCATTTCTCCTCACCGTCAAGCCAGCTTTTAGTCCGCAGCCGTGGCGCGACCATTTCCTTTCATATTTATTTATGAGTTACGCAATTCATGATGACTACATTAATGTTTCCGCGTTTCTTATTTCCCTAGTCTGACACCTTTCCTCTGAAAATTATATTGCACCTGCATCCATTATGCAAAAGTCATAGTGACAGTATCAGCTCAGTGTCGTTGACTAGATGACAAGTCTTAATATCATTGTGTTAAAAACGTAGTAAGATGCTCAAATATTTTTTTATGAGCGAGGTACAGGTCCTCATGCACCGGAACAATCCTTATGTTTTCAGTTTGTCTCCATTATTCTTTACTATTTTGTGATTAACAAAGTGACTTTGCGTGTGTAAATACTTAAATTGATCTCTCTTCGTCAATTAATAAATCTTTTCTGGTCAGCCTCAAATCTATTGCGCCCACCGTCTTACAATGTTACATCTGCTTGCGAGAGAGCATCATTACCTTCTTTTTATCTTACAAATTATTCTTTCTGTTTTGTATATAATGGATGGATGGATCTGTAATTTTACTATACATTCTTGTAATCACTAGGATGAAAAGGACGGCTATCATTTCGAAAAATTACAGATACTTCAATTTATCAGGAAGGTGACTGATGGCTTAAGCTATAAATGGACAATAGTTCCTTGGTATGTCAGCAATTGCTTCGTATTTGAGGACTTTTGCTGAACAATTCTAGTAATAAGTGTAATGAAAACACCATACAAATGTTCAGTATGTAACATAATGTTGCATGCAGAAAACCGTCGATCCACCAGCGTCTTTCCAAACGTTATTCCGTGAGTTTGCTATTACGTGTATGCATGACAAATCACAAGGTCTCATCTCCTATAATCCCTACTCTTCACAGCTTACGTAAGGAATTAACACCGACTCGCATACACGTAGACGTACTCGTCATTTGAGAATGCATCTGATCGGATATCGATCTGGTTATTTTCGTTGTACCATTGTCGCCTCAGATCTACTCGGGAGTCGATACGAGCTTACTGTGCGGTATACATCATTGATCTCAGTGTTGATGACAACAATAGATAGGATCCTTCAAGTTCTCCACTGTTATTTTCTGTTTGATGTTCACCATTTCGCCGCCCAGTTCCAAATCCGTAACAAGTAAATTATACATGCCAGCAGGCGCGACGCAGGATTTCACAGTATTCCATCAAACACAGGACGTTCACTCAATGTTGGTTAAATGTTGGCCCACCGTCTACGACGTTGGTCCAACATTGAGTGTGCGTCCTGTGTTTGCTGGTTATATGTCTATTCAGGAATATAAGACGGCATAGTGGAAAATCTGGGTGAATATTAGTCAGTCACTGTAGCTATATATACTTATAAATAATTTTAAACTCAAATATCTCCATTATCTCTAACGGATTCCAATCAGCTACTTTATTTTATTGTATTATTTTGTGCTCAAAAGTAAGGATTTTTTTTAAATTCTGGTTTGTGATACATGGATTATGTTTTGTTTGATAGATGATCTTATTGATATCAGATCTGTCACCCTATGTAACGTATTAATAAGTGGATTAAAATGCATCACCATAATATACATCGTATCAGCGTCTAGAAGACAGAGTGTCGTATGTGTCACTAGAATGAGTGGCACATACGACACTCTGTCTGCTAGGGGACGATATAATGTTTTTACATAGAGGAATGATTTAGCCTTATATGTGACGTAATAACTCCCCCCCCCCCCCTACCTCTAGAAGCGTCCAATCGTGATCCAGGCTGATCATCTATTGATGACGCTCCCGAGTCGCCACGTGTAGACCTGGATCTATAATTGATCAGGTAAGCCTGCTCAGAGCACACGTGTATGCTCGCTAGAGGCGCCACGAGCGTCAGAGGTGTGACACAGGCATGACTGCCGTGCTGGAAGGGACATATTGACCTTAAACCTCGGGAGGTCAGGTGAACCGACCTATTAAACACAAGATGTTGACCTTATGTTGTTGTAATGCTGGTCCAGCGTCGCAGACGATGGACCAACATTACAGCAATATAAGGCCGACGTCTAGTATTTGCTAGAAAAATTATATTCCAAAATATTAGCAACGGGGGAAAAGCTCAGCAGACACTCTACCTATAGATCAATGCGAGATGTAACGTTACTCATGGCAATTTACCGAATAACAAATAATGCGCAAAATACTGAAGCTCTATATTTTAAGTCGTACATTATTATGACCTTAATAATTATGTCATACAGTCGGTAATGTTTCATGAGCTATCCGTATTTCCGAGTACGTTCTCAAACTACTGATCTTTGCATTCGTTGTGCTGTGGAATAAAGCCGTTTAACTCATAAATAACTGATGTTGACTATAGTTGTCTTTCTGTGTCTTTTGTTTAACAATTTTGTGATCATTTTTTTGAGGTTAATAATAATGATTTCTTAAATGTGTGATACTGATATACGATTTAATTTGAATTTTGAATAGCCGGGTTATTTCGCCACTTAATGTTGTGGGGTAGATCCCCTAGGTATGACCAAAACCCTTTACCACCCTTGTGTCATCATCTGTACAATTTTTTTCATTTATGGATTGCATTGTTATTAACGTGGTAAAAAACGTACTTAAACTTTCCGTTCCGGTCGAAAAATAATATTAGGCCACAATTTTTATTTTTTATTTTTTGTTGTGGATCGCGGTAGCGAAACAGAACCTTACGTCATTAAAATAAAAAAAAATATATATTTTAGATTAGTTAACTCTTTCAGTGCGGGGGCCGACTTCAGACGTCAGAACCTGACGTCTGTAGACGTCAGATTCTGACGTCTAAAGTCAATCCACGCACCGAAAGAGTAAAGTATCTATTATGGTCGTAAACCCATAACATGGGTAGTCAAATGAAGCGAAAAGAGTTAACTGAAACGTTTGTAATGATTTCAAATTGTTTAAGAACATGAGAACCAGTATTTAATCATAATTATTATGTTTCACACTTGCAAAGTCGTATATGTTCACAAGTGACAACATGTATTTTACTTTTTACAATTTGGAACTATACATGATATATGGCAAGTCATGTGAAAGATCACTAATAAGCCACTAATCCAAATTATACTATTATCACTTTATGTCACTGCTCTAAAACAGGATTGCATTGCAGTAAAAAAAAGGAACACTATTTCGTCTGAAGAGAGGGAACCGTAATTTCTAAAATGTGCATGTAAAATGCACGCATGCTTTATTCTCTATGATATATTTTTGTAATAAATCCTTTTCGTCTGGCATTTTATGGTGGGGTCTAAACGCCGATAAAAATGCACGCTCCGGCGCTCATCCGACAAATGTAACATGGGTGATAATGCCGCGTCCTGTTCAACATTCTCTACTGAAGTTTATTGGCCGTACAACAGTCACTGTTTCAACTTCTCGTATCTCTTGGGTAGACATCCATCGGTTCGTCTCCCACTGAAGCTTAACTCCCCTACAAGCACGAAAAGTTCATCCAATGATGGTGCAATGTTGGACCACCGTCACAGACGGTGGCCCAACATTACACCATAATTGGGTCGCAGTTTGCTGTTGGTAGAGATCTCTCAGTCTGGTAATGACGTGAATTCTTCAGACAGCAGCTCGGCGCTTGTAAAGCTCCAGTCATTTGTCATTCGCCTCGTGCCCCTTGTATTTAGTGTCTCTGAACCTCACGAAGCAACAAATCCACGGCTTGTGTTTCCCTTTAAAACCTCGTGTTATACTTCATCTTGGAATTATCCTCGCTGGAACAATGTCTCTTGTAAACAAGACAGCTGCAGCAAGAGAGCTGTAGCAACTTAGTCTTTTGATGTGGAGCTTCAGACGAGTCTATATAAAGGCGCATCGAGAAAAGACATTGTATGTTCATGTCTAAAATTTACCTTTTGAACTATTTTTTGTATAACTATGAATACGTTTGCCACACAAAGGTTGGCGTAGAGCATGGTTAACCCTTTCAGCGCGGGGACCAACTTTAGAGTCAGAATCTGACTCTTTAAACGTCATTTGTAAACCTATTAAATTTACACAAATGCATCTATCATCGGATTATGATCTAAAATGTCTAATGTACCTTCTATTTTACTGAACAAAAATTATACAAAGAAATGTACTTATTCTGTTTAGATATGGTGCAATTTTTAATAGCATAAAAACAAAAAGGCAATGTTTTTGATGTCGTTTCCCGTACGATGATAGTTTTTTTAATTTTTCTTGATATATCAACTTTAACAATTTTAAGTAATGGTACCAGTATCCTATACGATTATCCCAGTAAACATAAAACATTTGTATAACATTTGTACAACGTCGGCCCAACATTGTACAAATATTATACAAATGTTTTGTGTTAACTGGGGAATTATATTAGTATAATAAGTTTACGTAATTTACGTTCACGTCAAGTCGATCGTAATTCACGCTTCGATGGGCATGTATATTTTGACTGCTACGGAAATCATAGACTACTATACTATCCGGTGGATAAGGACAGGCGTTGTTTTATCACCGTCCAGGTGAAGTAATACGATATTGGTTGTCATCATGTCGATTACGTCCTGACACACATGGAGAGCTCGGCCAGTGGTAAATAACCCCAGGGGATATGTGCCGTACCATTTCTCCCGTGTCCAACGGTTTACTGCTCTGCAAAGACAGAAGGCAGTAACTGTTTAATTGACAAGTAAGCAGTTACTCCTTTTTTGACATTGCATGGCAGTACTGTAAAACTGACATATTCACATCAAACACTAAATTCACGAACATAATAAAGACATAGACGATGGCCCAACATTGATCCAACATGAGTCAATGTCTCCTGAAATGCATATTTTAAGCACACTCATAAAATATTGCATTTACAAAAATACAATCAGGATTTACGCTGTCCGTTGTGATTTAATAATGCATGCTTGGTTGCCGTCACAAATGTTTTTTACGCTTTAAAGTATCGTGCTGACAAAAACCTATAACTTTGTTATAAACTACTGCAGCAATAAAAATGCATTGTGAGATATCTATATATTTATATAGGTACGAAGACAAATTATGAATAAATCTTAGAAATAAAAGTGTGAAGTAAACGTGATATCACATCTGTTGTGTTAATGGACTCGCATTATTATTTCATGTCTGCCGTGTGGGAGGGGACTGCTTGGTGATTGTGGAATAACAGCAAAGTAATTTTTACTGTGTATATGATGAAAAGTTTCATCCTGGAAAATGAGAATTATCATCCTGAATGGAATAAAAGATACTGTTATCCAGGTGCTAGCATACTGTGGTCCCAGCAAACACAAAACATTTGTATAACATTTGTACAATGTCGGCCCAACGTCTCCGACGTTGGCCCAACATTGTACAAATGTTATACAAATGTTTTGTGCTTGCTGGGGTATTATATACCTTTTCTATTGTCAAGTAAATGTAATGTTACGGTATACGATATTTATATGTGTTTTGGTGTCACAGGCAGCCTTGTAGAGCATCCCCTCCCAGCACTGTCATTATGACTGTCACCAGGTACAGACGATCACACCAAATGATTGATTTACTGTAATCGATCTACGCCACCAAAGTCTGTACCCCTCCACAGGGTATCAACTTACACTAATACCTCCAGAGATTAAAATGGACTTTTTTTAAAGAAAAATGTATGTATAATTATTAAAAAAGGAAAATTAGGCCATTACCATCAGCAAAATTTGTCATTGTTTAAATAGGCCTATAAATAGGCTGACGTCTTCTTGTTTATTGTTGGGGGATTTCAGTTTTTTTGCTTTCTGCAGTTAAGCATGTTAAACGTGTTAAATATTTAAAGTCACGCTTATATCTTAAAACAACTTAAACAAAAGGACAATTATAACATTACCAATTTGCTTTGTAGCTTTGAGAGCATAGCGTACATGCACCTATTATATTCATATTTTGAGATTTAAAATATATTTGGTGACCTCTGGTTATTAGAATGTCATTGTGTAGGGTGTATTTCTGGTTGTTTTGTTTGTTTGCCACCAGGCCAGAACCCGGCGGATAATCTGTAACTTGATACGCTTTATAATAACTTGATTGGTGACATATGAACTTGATACTCGGGTCAATTAACCTTGTATGGGGCTCATGTCCGTCGAGTGACCAGTGTCCACTCACAATGCTAACCCTCTGATTACTGGGGTTGCCGTAGGACAAGACCTCCCCTGCCGAGCTGATCAGGTAGAGTGTATAATGTCTTTGTCCTGGATGACGTGCGGTCTTTGTACACCCGTGATAATTACGGCTAAGACGGCATCCATTTGTCACCCCTGACAAAAACAACCGTCGTTGAAGTCCGGTCGAATATCCCAATCTGAGCAGTGCCCCCTGCGGCTAAAATACGAACTATCTGGACCAGAAAATCACAGCTTTGAGACGACCGGCGTGAATGTGAACCTGCGTTGGCTGAATAGTGGGCCAGCGTCGAAGACGCTGGCTCACTATTCAGCCAACGCAGACGAGCAGCTCGTATGTTGTTTGCATCCAGAGGTGGTGACAATGGAATCCCGCTGGGCCGTGGCAGGACGGGGAACCCCTTATTAGCCGGGAACAATGACGACACACCAGACTCGTCTGGGGAACCCCCGCTGAGGGGAGCCCCCACTAGGCGGGGCAGTAAGGGGACAGGTACCCTTATTGGCAGGTCCAGTTTACCCGGTGTTAATGTCAAGACAGATTACCCGCCAGGCTGTTATTTGTACCCCTTTTCTGTCTCTTCAATGCCAAAGGTCATAACCTTTCGTGACCCTTGTAGATCTATTAACATTTTCAAACCAATTTTTCATTTATTTTAGTGTTCTGTTTTAGAAGTGGTGGGAGAAGGTATGCAAATAATTATTATCAAAATAACCATGATTTGGGTGTCAAGCCTTGTATGTTAATATTACAAATATAGACCGAATAATTAAAGGTATACAATTTTATCTGAGATTTATGAGAAGTTGTTCTTCTATCTCATCGCCTCGGGGCATGACCTGACATTTTAAACGTATTCCCTTGTTCATGTACGGCCTCATTATTAGCTGTTTTCAAACTGCAAGTCCTTACAAATGCGGCAAACAAGGTTTGCATATCTTTATAAATGCGCATCATTGCACTTGTGAGTGGAAATTTGAACCATTGTGAATAAAATACACGTCGCACGCATGCAGTGTGTTGAAAAATAGATCTGTACTGAGTATACATGTAGGTTAAGAAGACAGACGCATTCCTAGTGTTAAATTACTTCCTTATTCTGGTGTTAACGACCAGAATAAGGAAGCAATCTAACACTCGCAATGTCATTATTCTAATAACTCACAGCAGTTCAAGTGACAGATCATAATGACACGTTTAACCCTTTAACCGCCAAATTATTCAATTTGAATTTTCACCCACTTGAAGTTGTGTCTCGCTGACGCGATCCACAACTTCAAGTGAGTGAAATTATTCAGATTTGACAAAATGGAGGTCAACTCTATTCAAATCTTGCTGGTTGATGTCACATTTTATCTTTAACATATTTAAAATGTGGTCCCTTTTGTGCTGATAAAAAATGAAAACCCGAATATATGCGGCACCGGCGGTTAAAGGGTTAATGACATTTTACTGCTGACTTTCATTGAGAAACAGCACTAAGATGGAAGCAGAAAATGAGAACAACCTACACCAGTATAAGACACCTTCTCAGTTACAATGACATTTCATCTAGTATAATTTGACCATTGTGATGCCAGGTTGACAATAAATGTAGCTTTAGCATGACGCATTTAACTTAGCATGAAGTTAATATTGACCCCGTAATTCTAATGATAAATCTTGATTGGAGTCAGGTGAAAATGTGCCTAGATACAATGTATTATTATTCATAATCATCACGGTGATGCCCTATGCTAGAATTATATTTAAATTTAGATATAGATGTTCGATGAAACACGACTCTTTTCTTATAGATGACAAAATATCACAAGGTGTAGATATCTAATGACATAGTGTCTCCGCATATACTACTGAGTTGACAGCGTGCATTTTGTCTTTCATTGACCCATGCTACATGATGAACCCGTGCTAAACTCATATTGTTATACCTAGTTAGCCTTCTGTAATAACACTCTTCCATATACCAAACACATTGGTGAACCCTGATGTACTGTCATCATTACTCATTACATATCACAGCAAGGATTCAGTTCAACGATCTTTTATTTGAAGATCATAGTTTTATGATCCATGTGTATCTGTTCTACTTTAATCTGAAATAGCACTATATTAATTAGCAAGCTGTATGTGTAAACTTTCATCCACATCAGGTCATAAACTACTGGTATGATTTAACTGGAAATGGAAATGCAATGACCGCATTATCCTGCCTTATAGAAGTAACAGTTTACTTTTCAAATAAGCAGTTACTTCCTTTTGGCTTAGTAATATAAAGCAGTATACAGCCTTAAGGGAGGCAGCAGGCTGCGCTGTTTTCGTGTCATATATAATCAGGCCAAACACCTGATGGCAGTGCGTGCCTCTCTGGTGTTCTTTGCCCTCGGTGTGTTTTGTCTCGTGGGGGGGGGGGGGGGGTGATGGGGATAATTTTAAGTCATATCAGTGCTATAACGGATGTGCGCATTGTACCATTCTATAGGCCTACGCATGCATGTATAGTATATGTACACCCTTTTTGTACAATGGCTTATTTTTTAACCTCGCGGTTCGAGCCCTAGCATCCAGAGTGTCGTATGTGCCACTCATTTGAGTGGCAAATACGACACTCTGGCTGTTAGGGCTCAATATTATCTTCGTGAATCCCAGATTAGACCATATTGACGAGTGCCTGCAGCAAGAAAAATGTAGGCCTACTGTTATTATTATTGATTGTGATAATGATCTGATAACAAGATGTGACGATACCAGCTGCTAATGTCTAGATTATAGTTAACACTTTAACAT
Organism: Flabesymbios commensalis; assembly: GCA_964017125.1. NCBI lineage: Eukaryota > Metazoa > Annelida > Polychaeta > Terebellida > Flabelligeridae > Flabesymbios > Flabesymbios commensalis. The sequence continues at coordinate 51,451,005 of OZ024913.1, forward strand.
CTGAAACGGATTGCTTAGTGGTCATGCTCAACTTGAAATCCATATTATTACTCCTGTAATTGCTATATTTTTATATTATTGTACGACAGAGAACAAATAATTGGTGATAGATATTATTCAGATTTATTATATATTTCTGGTGATTGTAAGGTTCAGAGATCATAAGGCAATATATAGCCCCGCGGACTTATTGTCATGGTTACGTGGCAGGGCCTGTCACCACCCTCAGGCCGGGTATGGATGGCCTGTCTACCCGGCGGACCGTACCGTATGTAAAAATACCCCACCCCACCTACAGTAAGGTACCCAGCGTACAACCATTCTAGGGAAACATCATTCTCATACGAAGGATATCCTTGAAACCAATAATTTGTTCAAACTGAAGTATTGTATTCCTGTAGAGTGAAGTCTAAAAATAATGGTTTAACTAAAGGCAGAGTCTCACTACAAATTATTATGACAAAGCATTTCATTTATCTGGATTTTTCAAGTGCGAAATACTGTGCGCCAGAATTCTGATATTTTCTGCAGTCGTTGTGATCATTGACATCATATTAGGCGATGCTACATATTGCTACCATGCACCCCCCCCCCCCGCACAACTCAACGAAACTAAGGGGGGTTTGGAGCCCTGGGATATACTGAGCAAGAAATCGAATGTTAACATTGAAAATATAGGGATGCAAACCCTATTTTGACGACTTATATAGAGGTACCCTAAATATGTTATTAATAAGGTCGCGCAGTTTTTAAATAAGGGGGTAGGGTTACTTGAATGTATGTTGTTTCTGTTCTACTAAACCGATCTGCAGCTACTGTATAGCATATTAACGGTATTTGAATTCCGCTTCTTATGGTACATAAATCATTGCATCAAATATTTATCGCTCTATGTATGCCTAAACATAACTTAAATTGAAAAATCAGCGAAATCCATGACAAAAACACCTCGCTGGGAAACATCATTTCATCAAACGTTTTTTATATGTATCCACATTTAGGTCACGGTTTTTCAATCCAAATATGCTTATAAATAAGCTTGGATGTCATGTGTGCTTTTAAATTTTACACAATTTTGGTGAGAGACAAGTACAAAATGGTCGCCATCTGTTTTTTAAAGAATATGTAATTTTGTGCATTTTGCCTGTAACAATTGATTTTTTTACTTGACTTTGCATCAAAATAAAGGACATCAATCAAGATTAGAGCTATGGTAACAAAAAAAGTTATATTATATTAAAAATGACAAATAACAAAATGGCCGCCATCTGTTTTCTAAAAAAAAATAAGTAATTTTGTGCATTTTTCCTGTAACAATTGATTTTTTTCACTTGACTCTGCATCGAAATAATGGACATCGAGCTATATTTAATAAAAACCTTATATTAAATGGAAAATGACAAAAATACAAAATGGCCGCCGTCTTTTTGAGATTCATAATCTTTTATTTCTGCTAAATATGAAATGTACAACAAAGCACTAAGTTTGTATTTTATCCCTCTATTTCAACAATTTCCAACCTTTTTTAACGAATACAAGCAGGACTTTTCGCTCATGTTAACTTTATATGGTATAAATCTTTGTAATAACATTCTCGCGAGCCATTTTTCAAAAGTGATCTTGACCACCATAGAAATGATCACAGCCACTTGAGAATGATCTCAGCCACTACAGTAGTGATCTTGGCCACTGCAGAAGTGATCACAGCAACTGTTAAGGTTATCTTAGCCACTAAAAAAGTGATCTTGTCCACTGAGGAATGGATAACAGCCACTTTAAAAATTATCTCAGCCACTACGAAAGTGATCTTGGCCTTTGAAAAAGTGATCACAGCCACTTTGAAAGTTATCTCAGCCACTTCAAAAGTGATCTTTGCCACTAACAATCCTTTATCAACCCCTAAAAAGTGATCTCGGTCACTACAAAAGTGATCTTGACCCCTCAAGAAAGCACCACAGCCACATTATTAATCATCCCAGCCATCATAAATGTGATGGCGCATGGTAGCCATATGTAGCCCATCGCCTATATTCTAATTTATTCTGTGTTAATTGACAACTAAAATAGGAGCACACAGCAGCTGAAGTTTATTATGCCACGTGATATAGAATACACTTACTACCCTTTTTCATAATCACGCGTTGTTCCTCAAATGACCAGTGGCTTGATTACCTGCACAACTGATGAGTACTCATATAATTACCATCTCTGACTCACTTTAAAGAGCGCAAAATATGCCCTGATTGATCATTTGTGGATGGAGTTTATAACAGCGGTATGGGCTCTGATAATGACCAGCCGCTTTCTGAGACAAAACTATGTATTAGGTAAGGATTCCACCAGCTTGAAGTATCTCGCTGTCAAACTTTAAGCGGCTTGAAATTAGCAATATCTGTTACACGGAGAATTAATCATTCCCCCTGATAACAACACAAAACTGCTCTTAAACGCGGAATTCAGAGCAATTCACAAGTGATGATTTTCACTGCATGGATGTATTGCTCACTCGGTGACACTGGTCTTATTTATATGGATATTCACATTTAACGGTCACATCTGACGATGATGCTTGACACCGTGTACTCCGTGTTTGGTCACATGTTGCGCTGCACTATTGATCAGCCCTTTAAAAAAACTTAATTGGTAACGGCGATGAGAGAAATCCATTAACCCTTTAAGCGCCTGTTTTATTTATTTTTATTAGTACTTATTTGAGTACAGATTTGAGTAGGTGCAAATTCCAATTAAATGACTTGATGTCTAAAGGGTTAACTTAACAAGATTGATTGTTTCAATTCTTATTTGACAGTTCCAAAATATTTTTGTCAAATGCGTGCGTTGTGAGTGATATTTTCGATTAGGTAATTTAGAAAATTAACGATAATCAAATAGTGCTAATGCGTAATACATCATTTTCTGGTCAAAAAGTAGGCATTTGTCAAGAATACGCAATTAATTTGCCTGTAGCTATTATGTCCAGGGAGTAGTCGTTTATTATTCATAGCTGACTCACGTGGGCTGTTTATTGGCAAACGTACAAAACTAGAGACCGCTATGGTGTGGCTACTAATTGAACTTCATAACCGTCCACCCGCAGAAAACGTGGTCCATTTGTATTAATCTCCCTTTAATGTTATTTTAATTACGTATAACCCCCACTATTAGCTCTAATTAATCAGGGTGATTAGTTAGTTTGTTATCTCTAATTAAGGCTCATATGTCTAGAATGTATTTACATAGCCTAGTATATTACGTGATGTGTGTGGTACCCAATATGTCATCTTATTAATTATATATGAATACTGAAGTGACGCCTGTAGGTGATGGAGACTATACTTGGTAATTACCTGATGTGGTTGATGTTGCTTTCTTCAATCGCTTGTGTGTCCGCATGATCAGTGCGTAGAAGGGTAGAAGGGGAACCGACATTAGGATGGTATAAAATGCCACTAAAATCTTGTACAAAGCTTAAAATCGAGAACCACGTTCCAACCACCTTCAGTTTCCAAGTTGTCTGCTATACTTGCAGACTGTGGTCTGACTGTCTGACCTAATTCGGCAAGATGCGTTAGAACCGGCATTTTTCTTGATCTCCAGTCAACAAGATTAAGTTAAACATGGTTAGGGAATCACATGAGAGACGACAAGGTCTATAGGCTAGGGTTTTGCTGTAAATGCTTTAGGCTAGCCAGGTGATGAGTGTATGCAGCCGAAATCAATGCATATGTCTGATTTTGAAAAAACCGTCCAATATGAGGCCAACGACGGAGACGTTTGCCTGACATTGACCCAGCTTTCTATGCAAGGGTATTATATGGCATTTGATAAATTCTTATTATAGGTCAAATGGCATTTCCATGTCAAAACCTTGCTTTTTGACCTACCAATGACCTGTGAAATAGCAGAACACCAGTGAGTGTGCGTTTTTTTTATAAATCGGTATGAATAAGTAAAAAGGGTGAATTTTCCGCAATCGGATGTTGGCGTTTTTGTTAGGGTTGGGTGGTCAGCAGAGTCACACCTGGTGCTCTAGCCGTTTACACCGGGCTGCCCGTGACCAATACAGCTGTCATATAATTGTTATGCCAGACAAATTCATCAACTCTGTCACAAATATCGCTATAGTTTTTATCAGTCCTCAGCATATTGTCATACGCACCATCCCCGTGCCGTGGAGAGAACAGCAGCCGTATTCTCGTACAAGTTACGATATATCGTAGGCTTCTGATTGGTCGAGGGCGGGGGCCCTAGGGTAGTGGTTAGCACCGCTGCCTTTCACACCAGAGTCCGGGGTTCGGTTCCCGGTCTCGGCGGTTTGAAAGAAACAAAAATGTTTCTTCCCCATCCACGTGTGAAAGTCAGTATTGTGGGGAGCCTCCGTGACTGAGAGGTAGCGTGCTCGGCCTCAGACCGCCAGGGCTCGAATTTCGAATCCTGTGTCTGGAGGACAGTGTCATCGCAATCATCTCACCAGCCTCAGGAGGTTCTCCTGGCCCAGTTTAGCCTATATGTGCACAAAGGTGGCCTAAAGCCCGATTCATTTCATTTTTTCTGATTGGTCGAGATGGTCATCTCGACCAATCAGAAACCTACGATATATCGCAACTTGTACGAGAATACGGCCTCTGTTGTCCTGAAAGCTGCGCATGATAAATCGTGGTGAAGTGAGAACGTGCGGTAAGCCATTTGATTCAATAGAGTGATCGTGGATATGGTATAATTATTGAACTGGGTCATTAAACAGACACCTGGTCACGTCTGCCATGCCGTGATCAAAGGGGTGCGGTGGACTTCCTGGATTCTGGGTGAAACGCCACCCGTAAATTTGATATGATAGTATATGCATGTTACCAGCACACGATAACATCAGATTAATGCTGGGCCAATGTTGGGTCAGCGTCGCATACACGGTACGGTTGCTTCACCTTACGTTATCCGAAACATAAAAGGCTGCTGTATAGCGCTAGTATGTGTTTTAATATAATGTACGTGAGATTCTTAACCCTTTGACCGCCAGTGCCGCATATATTTGGGTTTTCATTTTCTATTACCACATTTGGAACCACAATTTAAATATGTTAATACCATGTGACATCAACTAGCAAGATTTGAAAAGAGTTGACCCCCATTTTGTCAAATATGAATAATTTTTACTCACTTGAAGTTGCGGATCGCGTCAGCGAGACACAACTTCAAGTGGGTGAAAATTCTAATTGAATAATTTGGCGGTTAAAGGGTTAAGCTTCTTGATTACCACTGTCAATGTGTTAATTTAATAGGGAGCTGTTCTTAAATTCGTAATGATGATGTATATATTATGGTGATGGAATACATTAAGTGTGTTGTTTTTTTACGTTATGTATCTGTTATTAACTATTACATCCCCTATTTCAGTATGAAGAATGATGTATATAATACTAAGTAGGTATAATTACATATGATAGGCCGCCTATACAAAAATATATATTTTCACACGCCGGCGATGCCTACTTGAGACGAAGTGTGGATAATCCCACACTGCCGGCTCACGCAACATCCCATTCATCATGCAACATCCCATCCCATATGTACCTCCACACTTATTTGTGATATAAAATGTATAAATATCACTCGAGCCGTACCAGTGCTGAAATTTCACAGTTTGTTTTCATATAAGTCCTCACCCTCCCTGCTTGGACTGGAGAACGAGGTCAAGGTCATTATATCCACACTGCAGTCCTTGGCAACTTAGAACATGTATGTATATCAATATTCCTTTTTTAATTATGATAGTTATAATTATTATATTTATTATTTTTAAAGGTGGTCTATCACCCCTTATATAGTATAAATAAATTTGTGACAAATAAATCAAAGTTGCCACAAGATGGGGCACAAGTGTTTCCTTATTTCCCCCCACTGGAAGATATTAAATTGATCAAGAATTATTTACGTTTGTCAAAGGTTTTCGATTGAATACAATTAAGCAAACAGTTTAGCATCATTTCTCTGACTAGCCACTACATTGTGAGATATGTACATGAGGCTGTTTGTTAATGGTTTACCTGCCATCATTATACCAGATGAGGTCATTATGATAGAATGGTAATGACATTATACAATAACCTCATACACTCCTCTGTAAAGCGACAACGCGTTCATTACTCGCTACATCTCGTTTGGCACGGCAACATACTACAATAATACAATCAAGTTAAATGCCTTTTCCAGTATGCCCCCGCAAAAAACTGATGAACACGATATATTTTGAACCATTTTTTGACTTGCATTCACTCTTGACGTTGTAGTTCTCTATTTATTTGGCATGATATGATTGGCGGGGGACGGGGGTAAATCCATCAAGTAAAATGAATGACGGCAGCCATCTATGAAAAAATGAGCACGGTGGTGGTTGTGGGCATTTTGTTGAAAAATATTCCAAAATTTATTGTAGTGTTTTCCATCAGGCATAAAAGTTAATAATTCTAGGGGGTTTTTTCGAGTAGAAGAGGGATATATGTAAATGAAAAAATATATTTTGCTGACTCAAAATAGTAGAAGTATCCTCTACTTTTACCCGTGTGGCGCAATACTCGGTTAGGATAACTCCAGGGATGTTTTTAGCCCTTTAAACGCCAAATTATTCAATTTGAATTTTCACCCACTTGAAGTTGTGTCTCGCTGACGCGATCCACAACTTCAAGTGAGTGTAAATTATTCAGATTTGCCAAAATGGAAGTCAATTCTTTTCAAATCTTGCTGGTTGATGTCACATTTTATCTTTAACATATTTAAAATGTGGTACTTAATGGGCTAATAAAAAATGAAAACCCGAATATATGCGGCACCGGCGGTTAAAGGGTTAAAGGGGGTGCATCTCTCTGTTGCGGCGTGAAGTGATAAACATTCTCTTCAGGTGGAGGGACTCTTGTACATCCCACTCATTCTGCCTAGCCACATTCTCACATATGTCGTAAATATATCAAAATATCAGTTAAAGGTGAACTATCACCCCTTATATAGTATGAATAATTTTGTTACAGATACATCAAAGTTGCCACAAGATGGGGCACAAGTGTTTCCTTATATGGGGTGATTGGCTATCATGTGACCCTCTGAGAGGGTAACATAATAGCCAATCACCCCATATAAGGACATAATTATTCATACCACATAAGGAGTTATAGATCACCTTTAAACTGTGCGCACACGGGGTAGTATCTCTTTAATGTTTTAGTGCCAAAGATAGCTGCGTCTAATTTTTTGGTATGTATTAAATTCACATCAATTCAATTATGTTTATTCAATGTTCAATATACAATATTAATAACAGTTTGATAACATATACAAATAACGTATATAAAGGTACATAATGATAAGTAATAATATCACTGGAATATAAAAAAGTAAATGTAAACAGAATCCATTGGAGCCACATCAGAGTAAAAAATCAAAAAAATCGTTAACATAATTACCGTATAAACACTTCCAGAAAAAAACAATGTCAGTATATTCACGATGCATAGTTAAAGATAGGATGTTCGTCATTAGTAGTCAATCTGTATTAATCTACTTTAGCATAATTGAAAACATCTGGTCATTGACCTCTGAATTTTCTCTATATATATTTTTTATATTTTTACGACTGGTGTCACTCCATACTACAGTACAAAATTCCAGTAATGGGTGGACTAGTGAACAGTAAGTTATATATTTAGTTTTCGAAGAAGCATGTCATCCTAATGTACGTTCAATCCAACCCCTTATGTGAGGTGATTTGCTTATAATTGTACTTGATAGAAGATAAGATTTAATCCGTTATCCTTGTATGACCTTATAATTAACATGCTTGTCGTAGTGGAAGTGTGTCCCAATTTTTTTAAAATTTATTCATGATGATGACTAATGAAAAGCTTCAAGACTGGTATCATAAATTAACTTAAGATTTTATTACAATGAATAATACACGATCGAGTTGAATAGCGAGTGTGAGTAAAAGTTATTGGTAGTATTGAGTTGAATTGCTGAACTGCCTTTCGAAACCGCGTACCACAGGCTAGGATTGCTTTAGTACCGTGTCAAACATTTTTACATCTGAAAGGTGATCTATCACCCCTTATATGGTATAAATAATTACGTCCTTATATGGGGCGATTGGCTATCATGTGACCCTCTCAGAGGGTCACATGATAGCCAATCACCCCATATATGGGGTGATTGGCTATCATGTGACTCTCTCAGAGGGTCACATAATAGCCAATCACCCCATATAAGGAAACACTTGTGGAAACTGTGATTTATTTGTCACAAAATTATTCATACTATATAAGGGGTGATAGGTCACCTTTAATATTCAGATTGATTGTAACGGTCAACGAGAATAAAATGTTTCAAAATCACACAACGCTATGTTTTTGTTTTTTAAATGCAAACACTTCTTCACAGCTGATTTCAGTGTGCTTAGAAATACTTTTCTTTTGATTTTGACATCATGAATCCTATAAAAAAATCATTTCAGAGCGTTAAAAAAGGCGTTTTTTAGTTTTGCAGGTACCGAGATAGTCATTAGATTATAGACATACAAGCTTTTTTATTTACCGGGAACCTTCGTTAGTCGCCCTGTACCAGAGCAGAGAGTGTTGTCATCAACAAGATAATTAAATTTGTTTCCTCCTGAATGAATCGAGTTTATCCCCAAGTTGTTTATTTTCTCCCGGTCTACTGGGCTCTCCTACTCCTCCTGTTAAGCATGCAGGTCATTTTCTTGAGTTTTTTCACACCAGCATTAACAAGATTTGTTCCAAGAACTGGACCATGAGTTATTTTATACGATTTGAAAAGCTTTATGTAAAGTTAAGCAACACAGTACCAATTTAATTTATGTACATAATATTCTGTAGACCACTAAGCATTATCAAATTATGAAACTGCTTGTCATTCTTACAAATTATCGCTATATAATGAAAAACTACTAGGTCTTTAACCGGATAATTACACTACTTACTTCCAATAAGAAACGGATAATTACATTACTTACTTCCAATTTTATTCTTAAGAAACGTGCACTGGCTGAACACGTGGAACTGGTGCGTGTGATAAACATAAGTGCATTAGTATAACTAAATTAGAATGGATTGTCAGTTTGATATTTGAAGAAATGTGAATTAATATAGCGGTACCTACGCTAGTTGTTTATGTCAAACCAGCAAACAAAGTAGGCCTACTGTTGACTCAATGATCATTTCTGGTCCAATGTCCACGATATGGGGTATGTGAACAATCATGCGCAAGGTATGACTACACACTCCCATCTCGTGGGATTAGAATGTTTTTTTTCCGTATGGCAAGTTAGTATGATATTTATTGATAAAACTGATAAATTATGTTGAACGTCGGCTTCCTATTGAACTTGGCTTTATAATTGTGATTTACATAATTATGTTCCTTAACCCTTTAACCGCCGGTGCCGCATATATTCGGGTTTTTATTTTTCATTAGCACATTAAGTACCACCTTTTAAACATGTTAAAGATAAAATGTGACATCAATCAGCAATATTTGAAAACATTTGACCTCCATTTTGTCAAATCTGAATAATTTTCACTCACTTGAAGTTGTGGATCGCGTCAGCGAGACACAACTTCAAGTGGGTGAAAATTCAGATTGAATAATTTGGCGGTTAGAGGGTTAAAAATGGTTGGCATACGTACTCTGATAGGCATTATAAATCTTACTTTAACTTGCATGATCATCGTGTTGACGTATACATGTCTTTTTTAAATATTTATAAATTCCTTTTTCAAACAGTATAAATTTGTATTGGTTTATGACTGAATCATAACCCTTTTCAAAACTTTTCTGGTATGTTACTATAATCATAAATGTCTGGTGACATTATTTTGGTTACGAGCCATCACTGTTTGTTTCCCTGGTCACTCCTGGTAACACCATTTGAATTGGGGCCACACGTAGTCAGTTTATCAGATGCCCTTAAATCGCTGTTCAGACAGATAGCATAATAGTCTTCATTGCACATCGCAAATCGACAAAAAATCGAATGTTCGAGACATCTAAAAAAAGAGTGCTCTTTTTAAATATCAATAATGAAACTACGTCTGCGACGCTGGCCCGGCATTGAGGAAACATTAGCCCAGCGTGTTAACCCTCTCAGCGCTGGCCGTACATCGATGACCTGGGTGTTCCAATGAAGCGCAAAGAGCTAACTGAGACATTTATGATGATTTCAAATGGAAAAAATACCCTTTGGTCTCCATGGATTAGGCCTATGCACCAATATTTCAGCGCTGTAAGGGTTACCTTCTGCTGAGCGTTTTGTAGGGAAGTTTAATGTTATGGGTCTACGGCCATTAGAAATATTTTTACTCTTACAGAGCGGGGATCGACTTTAGACGTCAGAATGTGACGTCTAAAATCGATCCCCGCGCTGTAAGGGTTTAGATCCCAGGATCTGACCCAGCTGTAATGGATGTCAACTCAGCACAGGACCTGGTAGTTACGACTAACACAAAAATAACTCTGCGCTATAGCTAGTCAGCTATAGTCAGCAACCAAAAGACATTCCAAATGTTGAGGTTCGGAAATCGAAAAAAGTTTTATTCCATGTTTTTGTTTGTCAGATTTAACAGGAAGGTAGTTTTCGCATAAATGCGAAATTGGTAAAGGAAGAGTTAAATTTAATTGACAAATAGTTTAGCCCTTTCAAGCCTGAATTTACCATTGTCATCTTCATCCACTACAAGCCGCGAATTTCTGTCGCAATTCTCGACTTGCAGTGGATGAAGATGACTTGAAGTGGGTGGTAAATAAAAAAAATGCTATTATTAAAACAGTTTCATTAACATTTGCGATCGAAGACCTCCTAGATTTTAGGAAATTAGGTCATTCTTCAGAGATGCAAAATTATGCATTAACGCATTGTGAGGACTTAAAGGGTTGAATAGTTCAAATTATATCATTTTTTTATATAAGAAATAAAACTAGTGTATCTTCAATATTTTGTACTTATATTGCTTTAAAGTTGTATTTTCGATCAGCGTTGAAAAAGACAATTAGTCTAGCAAAAAAATATTATTTTAACAAAACATGGCCATAACACAAAATCTAAAGCTCCGACATAGATCGGGTGCTGATGTGGCACGTGACATGAATGAATGAATGGATGTCTTTATTGCCTCCAAAATGAAGATACATTTCGCATTATAATAATAGCAAGAATATGTGGGTAAAAAAGTACAATAGTAAAAGTATCACACATAATAAAGATTAATCACACATGTACATGTCGTATAAACATATATATTCCTATTGAAAAAATAATAGAACCATCTATCTATGATAATAATAATAATAATAATAATAATTAAACATATAATTTCAACTTATTTGCAACTCAGTTAAAACAACACGAATGGCGATACAAGGTGATTTCAAACAACATCAGTTACCCTATTTATTTTAATCCATGTGTAACAAATACTCTTTAATTAGGTACATTATTGAAAACTGTCGTTTAGTAATACATTTTTCTCCTTATTTTATCCTTCATATTATTGAACCATGTCGCCCAGTAATAGATGCCACTCGACGCTTGGACGACCCTGGATTTTTCTCCAATACACAATGACGTGTTCATTCTTATGTGACTAACGTTTTGGCCGAGAGTGTGAAACGTGTTCTAAGGCGGCCGCCATGTAATGTAATTTAGTTTAATAATTTAAAATAATGCAATTTTTCCGTATTGAGCATAATAATCTAATTCAATTTCCTATTCCATATGGAGATTTCCGCTGGTGTGACGTCATTATAGAAGCAAAGCAAAGCTCTTCGTACCTCGAGGGTTTCTCCGTTTCAGATGACACCTATTCTGTTGGAGATATTAGGCCACGTGCGCCTGCAGGCTTTTATATAGACGGCAAAATATTTTCTATGCATATTTCATCCGGATCTATAGAAATAATTTTCAAATCCAACTGCCACCTGCCCTGTGCGCATGCTCGGTTGTCTCTGTGCGCATGCTTTACCAGTCCCCCCAGGAAACGGGAGATAATGGTTGAATGCTGGTATAATGCAGAGTTGGTCCGGCTAAACAAGAGAACACATCACAAAACGACACAAACGGGGCGTTGAGCCTGCCCCAGCAAGCACAGGACCTAATCCAATGTTTTTTTGATGTTGGGCCAGCGTCTACGACGCTGACCCAAAATCAAATCAGCAGTGGGTCGATGTCTTGTGTTTGCTGCGATGTTTTATTAGTGTTGGTCCATTGTCTGCGAAGATGGTCTAACGTATAACCCGCAGGGGCTGCACATCTCATGCAGGCTGGGATGTGAGTGGAGTTGACAATAGAAGAGTCAAACAAAAAGAGGCTTATACTAACCCCTCGTCACATAGAGTGTCCCCTAACTTGAAACTGAAGAAAACGAAAAAAGTCAAATTAATGAAAATTATTAGTTCAATTTTATTTCTAATGCTGTTATAACATTATTAATAATGTGTGAGTTTTCAATAGTTGTATAAGCTTTGTTTTTATATACGGCATTTGTCGTGGACAATTTGACACATTAACTTCAGTAATGCTTTAATAGCCCTTTCCTGCCCAAGTTTTTAACCAGAGTCACAATTCACCAGCCACTTTGGGCCGTATAGGCATGAAAGGTTTCATATTGCAGTCTCTAATGGTATGTGATTCTTCATAATGTAACTCTGCGGACAGCCTCGTTTGTAGAATGACAGGATTCCATTGACTGCAATTATAACACTGACGTACGGATACCTATATTTTTTCTTAAACGCCCTCGCGAAGATTATATATGTAGGCCTACAATCTAAGCGGGATAGTGCTGTGGTGATTTCATATCAATGTCAATTTCAAAGTGGTATATAATATATTTCTAGTCATGTTATATGACTACATTCTAGAACATAACATTAATGAAATACGTTATTAACAAGTCGTTTTTGGTTTAGATTAAAAAACAATAGGCTTGCAGACTAATGGCCTGAATAAAGTTGAATGGCTTAGCAATCAGAAAATATGATTGAAAACACATGTGGCAGGAATGACTTTCAGTGCACTTCCTTCCACCGTGACATGGGGGAGCCTTTCAACTTGTAGGTGTCGTCACACATGAATGATTTAGGTAGAGATGTGAACATCTGTGGAAACCACGGGAAACCAACAGAAAAAATCAAAGCAGGGTGAATTAAAAGTAAAAGTAGAAAGCAACATGCAAATTTGAAAAGCATTAGGTCTGAATTACAGAGGACGTGAAATAAGGGATGTCCCGATGGACAACTTGACCAGTGAGTGACCAGACGGCCTAAGGGGGTTCTGGTCACTCATAATGTCATTAACACTTGACATGCAGAGGCTTCGACAATTTTGTTTATTCAAATGTGTTATACATACTTAGATCAGTATTCCATTAGGCATTCTTTAATACTTATATGTATTCTTTATTGCCGCAGCAAATTTCATATACTAGATGACATATTTATATGTGGAGCTACATCACTTGACACTTTCTTTATTATTTGTTTAAATAAATAGAAACAACTATGAATAGTATATCAGCCCTGTGATGTGAATACTATTCACTTTAGGTTTTGTATTATTAGCCAAATGTGACCGTAGCTTGTGAAAAACACACAAAATGTGCTTGTGCCATTTAGTAAATATGGAACCTTCGAAAAATATACAAAATATGTTATATATTTCATTTATTTTGAGATCTGTTTTAACAGTCCATGCCAATCCCAGCTTGACAAACGAGCAACACAGAATACTTCAGTGCCTCAAGGGTTAATGTAAGTAAGTCAGCAATGTAAATTTCGCAGTTCCCCGTCTGGCCCCGCCCCTTATCGTTCCCCGCCAGGACACCAGGGGTCCCCATAGCGCACCAGTCAGGGAATTCATCTGCTCCCTGGCCAGCCGCTTGCCCCCACAGGCATCCTAATTCAATTGGCTAATTGAGAAATTTTGAATCGGTTGTTTCCATGTGTTTTTTGTGTTGGTGGTCTGGCTGACATTTCTATGTTCCCCTGAGGGTTCACACGGGTCTGCTTTCTAATGGTGGTGAAAACTGGTTTGCCTCTGTTAGTAAATTAAATAACAAATATTTTTATTCCGGATAATCAGCTGGTCATTCTGAATAATTATCATGTTATATCTCGACAATAATAGATTTTTATTAAAACATTAAACAGCGGTTTTAGTATGAGAAAATGAGTTTAATCAACACTAATTGCAAGTTGTAGGTCACAAATTGATCAACTGTAAACAGTTACTATTTGGGGTCAAGGTACCTCAAATTGGTGAAACATTTAATAGACATATTAGCTGTTAAAGGGTTAAATTATAAATTAACCATATACATGTATTGGTAATCTATGGGTAAATTTATTCACAGCTTTATATACACGAATTATGTTCAGCTATATTGTTATAAGAGTTACATGTATACACTGTTTCAATAAAATATGCACAAAATAAATATATCTATTTCTAAAAAGGACGGATGTAAGTGATTCATGTATCAAGTGCGTGCTCAAAAGTAAACGGACTCAAAAGTCAGGCGACATAATATTATTTATAGCCACCTGACGTCGGCGTAAGTCGATTGTCTGAATTAACTCTTTGAACACCCAGATGTCATTTTGGTATTATTCTGAGAATATTATAGCCTTCATGTACATATATTTCTCTGAATTGTAATTGTATTGAAATGTTCTCATTGTTTGTCATTTTATCAAATGAATTATTAATCAAAATATGATAAAAGCCAGCCAGCAGAGTTAAGCAAAAAAATATGCTAGAGTCAAATAGGCAGATGATGTATGTTTGTATCTGGTGGTCAAGACTTGCAAGCGTGCCGTGGAGCCATAACGCTAAGATGAACAGGTGTGTGCATACTGGGGATTCGGGGCACAAAGCAGATCCGTCCATTTCCTATAATTCACCACTCCCGGGCGCACGCCAGAGCCCAGCATCTGTAATTTAAACTTCCACAGGGGATAATACCCCGCCCATGCATTTTTAAGCAGTGTAATTATTTTCAGCTACCGGTGCTATTTAGCGGCGATCTTGACCATTGTGCGCGTGCTTCCAGCACGCGAACAATGGTCAAGATAGCCGCGCTGGTCAAGCGATGCCTCCGATCTTCAAAGGGATCTCGACAAAGCCTTCGATCGAGTGTGCGAGCGACATTCTTATGACAATGCCTGGTAAACTTGTCAGTTTTGTTACGGCCGTCCTCCTACGTCACACCTGGCCCAATAACACCATTCACATCCCATCAACTCATTAATTCCTTCTGAATCACCCCCATACTTTTCTTGTAAGCACTTATTGATTGCGTCAATTGCTCTTTGTGCTTTTCACTTACCCCAGTCTGGATGTCATGACCTGAAGGCATTGCAGGTCTCAGGCTATAATTAAATCCCGTTCTAGGTGTATGTACTCGGCGGGTCACTTTTTATGGGAAACATTTATAAAACATTATAAGTTGTTTGATTTTTAATGATGGCTGTTTAGAGCCACTATAGTGAAATTTATTTTTTCGCTCTATGACAACATTTCACCTGAAAAGCTACGTTTTAGTTCAACAGCTACGTTTTAGCTCGCTGTACGTAGTTGTTGTGAACATATTTATTTAACGAGGATTTACCAGTAGCTATTACCTTGGTGTGGCACAATGCCGTAAACGCCAATCATAAAAAATATCAGCAGCCAATTGATCGGTCAATATGTCGTCTGACGGGCAAGGTGTCTGAACTAATTCAGTGCCTCGGCGGCTTACAAATGACATGATGACATGATATGTATATGCTATTAGACTATCAGATTTTAAATAATTGAATTTTTAACAACAACGTGATAATACACAAGGTTGAAAGGGCCATACATATTAATAGACTGATCAGACAAAACGTCGTAATCGCCAGCCTGATCAGACAGAAGATAATAAGCGCCAACGTACGACAAGCTGTCAGCTGAACAGATAAAAGGTCATTGTTAGAACTATACTAATTAGTTAAATGGTTTTGTATGACTGTCAATTAGGAAGTAAAAAAAATGTATTTCTAAAAAATAATAATATGCAGTATTCCCCACCCTTAAATAGCACTACGAAAATGTTACCTACAATCGATAGCTACAATACGATTTTTCTTCTAGTGCCAATTTATCAAATATATTCCGATTATTGCGTTAAATAAGTAATTAAATAATAAGGTGCATGGCTTATATTATTACGACAAATGCTGTTACTCCACCTCATTTACTGATGACATTACTACAGTTGCTTGTGACACGATTTTCTCGTGAATTAGATTAATATGTTTTTTTGCAACAATATCTGGTTTCGGTACTTGTGATTTTACATGTGCTACGTGATTAGACTGTATACAGCCATGATCAGATAAATGTCATCACAAACTTTACTAATAGCTCCTTGTAACCGAAAACCTCAATTTTATAAAATGTGTCTATATATCGGATTTGAAAAATACCCCGTGTACGTAAACCTACCTACTTTTTATGGAGCCACGATATGTTTACAAAGTTTGTCGATGATGTATTTTCCCTTCGGGGTTTTTTTCCGATCAGTCATATGGGCGGAATACTAATAGTTCATGGATCGACAGAAGCTTATTTTTAACAAATGTATTCCATATTTTAAAACCCAAAGTGATACAAGGTTTCTGGGATGTACATATTTTTTTAAGAAAGCGATAAATAAAATAGTAGTAAAATAAAAATATGCTGCAAAATGATCATAAAACTGGCACTTGCACGGCCTCTTGGCTGGACGGCACTGCTATAAGTATAGGATAAAGCCCGAGGAGCTCTACATTCTTAGCTGTGGGAAAGACCGAGGCCGAAGGCCGCGGCCTTTTTCACAGCTAAGAATGTACAGCTCCGAGGGCTTTAACTGACTTAAGACACATCCGAACATAATCAGGATCCCTCATAATCAACAGTTCGGTCACACCTGACTGATTATAGCACCATAGGCCTACCATGATAATTGGTCTGTACTTGTTCAACACTAACTCTTCATTCCCGGCTTAGAATGTAGTGGTCGGACAAAGAAAATACTGTAGTAGTGTGTTTTAATAGAACTAACCATTCTAACCCTGCTGTACATATTATATATATATAACAAGAGTTTCAGCATTAAATTGCACAGCGAAACTTAAGTCTCCGGCCGTCTGGGCATGTCTGGGGGTATATCCCCTAGACATGCCCAGAACCCCTTATCGGGCGAGCGAAGGAAAACGCTCTCAATAACCCACCATGCCCTATCACCCCCACCCTCACATCATCATCTGTACATCATTCATCTCATCAATTGACTACAACGTTTTTATCGTATTATAATGTCACTTAAAAGACCTATTGTGCCGAAAAGTGACGTAAAGCAATGATTTACTACTACTATATATATATATATATATTGGTATGACCAATAAGTCAGCAATGACTTGAATTATTGTTAAACATCTATCTATCTATATAATATCCCATAATGCCTCGTATGCGTATTAATTGTCTGTCCTAGAAAAGAAACAAAATCAGACTTCAATATATATAATTAAGTTTCGCTTGTAATTAATTAATCTACGGCCGCGCTCACCATTTCCAATTTCATATGTAAATTAGAATTGTCTGCAAGTTTTTTCATTTCATCTCGGAAAACACGAAACGTCGACTGTTTATCTGATATAAGCCCATTCACAGTTTACGATATTGCCCAACATTGAGCCCACTGTGGGTCAACATCTTAGTGTTTGATTGGCTGCCAGTGGCAGCAAAATCGGTCCGACACAAATATTGGATTGCATGCGTGAATGGTCCAGTTTTTACTGATTACATGCCTTGGCTAACGAATAAGTTTGACTAGAGTAATTGGTTACGTAAGCTATGTTTATCATCATCTCTATTGCAATTAGTGAAAAGTGAATACGACTCGTGTCGCATAGATAGTACACCGAAGATGACATCATTTCTAACCCCCCTATGATCACACCGTCTGTATTGACCACGCTGGTCAGTTAGATCAAAGACACCGCCACTGTCTGTGCTTGTCTCTGGTCGGCTCACCAGTTAATGCGCGACGATGAACCAATGTTGGTTTACTGTTGGGCTACCGTCGCAGACGGTGGACCAACAGTAAACCAACATTAGTTCTAAGTCTCTTCTATTTTCTGGGATTACAGCTTTGATTTGCGCGCCTGATTGCTCTTTCTCTCTGCTATAACTGATTGCCACTATCGACAATCATTGATCAATCTTTGTCAAGGCAAACAACAGCGCCTTCTCACCAAGTATTCATCATTTAAACGCTAGAGACCACAGGCGTCCAGACGGAAAAGCAGCAATTGCTTTATCCATGGTTCAAACAATAAACACTCCTCAGTAAACATTTAAAACTATAATCCTAGACGCATATTGGAAATTGCTATGCAATCAATCACACGAATGTTGATTATTTATTAACTTTTTGTCACGCCCCACGTTATTGATATTAAACAATCCGTTCATCGAGACAGAAAAGATGCAATTAATAATTTGGTTTCGTGTTTAAATCAAGAAACAAGTAATTATTGGTGGAAAACATCATAGACATATAAAAGAGCCTATATTGCTGTGAATATTGGAAATACAGTATTATTTTCCACTCAATGTTTCATGGTAATAGCTCTTTATAGCGACATCATTTTCTAAATGGTAGTTGATTGAATAATTAATTGCCACGAGAATAGCACAGGTGAAATTTTGTGTATTTGATATATAAACTATTAATGTTGCAAAGACCTGACCTAAAATAATAGCCAAGTCAATCTAGGTTTAAAATGTTCGTCTTCGAACTACGACCACATCTGGACTTCCCCGAGTGCCTACCCACTGGGCACACGACGTTGTTGCGACGTTGAATCAACGTCGCAACAACGTCGTGTGTCCAGTGGGTATAGTTTCCGGACGCTCAGTGTGTGCATCAGGAGATCTTACGATGTTTTCACGACAAAATCAACACGGCATTCACGAGTGTGAACTCCGGGGATTTAGACAATCTACGATGTTTGTACAATGGACAAGTGCTCACGTCCACATGACATGTTTACACCCCCCAGGGTTACACGTGCTTTACATCCGACACGCTTTGCATTCCAGGGATGATCCTGATTGCGATTACATAACTGCTGTAGTTTTGTTAAGTGCGGTAATGGTTGAAAAATGATCGTTTTGTCTGGATTAAAAATGTGCACAGCGAACGTCAGACCATGGAGATAGTATTACCTCCATTATCAGACGTAAAAACGATGTTGTTTTAATGTTTGGCCCAACATTATAACAACTTGTATTGGTCTCATAGTGTTGTATAACACGTTGAGTTTGTTGACGAGTCTCTGGCTTGGTCTCTCTCTTCCATACATTGTATCTCTAAGTCCCGTGTCCTAATATTTATCCTGTTGTGCAAGTGAGAAAAGCAAACAAAACCGCAAACACGACGCCCAATAGCTTAACCCTTTGATGCCAAAGACCTGCTTTGTCTGGCTTGTCAACGCAATCGTGATTTTTCGTTTTTAAAACTTATAGGGATGTTTATTATAATCATTTGAATTCTGAAGAAAACACAATCGTATGTAGTAAATACAATATTCTGCGTATCGTAAAATGACCATTACGTAGTTCGCGATAGTTAGCCTATTCTCACCAAAAAATAAAGTGCACAAGCATTACTCTAATTATTTGACCCAGCATCATACAGAATTTGACATACTCAACTTCTTCAGGAGGCTCCTCTGACTGCTCATGCTATACCTAGAGCACGAGGTTGCTCAAAATCTGGAATTATCAATCTATCGTACGAAAAGGCTTGAACTTTTGAATCTCCCGCCTTTGGTATCATATATATTATCTCCGGAGAATTCTGCATAACGTCTTGATTATATGAAGTGGAAGGATTTAACAAGCTGAGAGGATTTCAAAATGATCACGCTTTATTATCTATTTACTGATAAGACATACACGAAGCACACTCCAGATATCTATATTATCTGAACGGAGGATTATTTGTATGTGAACTATGATATGAACATTTTTAAATTCTTGAACCATTAGGCTATACTTATTGTGGATTTATCAAATTATTCTTATTTATACATATGAAGCATGTCAAATGAGATGTAGATTCGTTTATTTTGAAGATGATAATTTTTAATTGTACTTTTTCAATGGAATATAATTGAGCATTGGCCATTTATTAAGCCTTTAAGCGGGGACCGTCTTCATATGTCAGATTCTAGCGTATAAAGACTGTCCCCGCACTGAAAGAATTAAAATATTTTTAACAGCCGAGCGTAGACCCATAACATAGGTAATAAAATGAAGCGAAAAGAGGTTACTGCGATATTTATAATAATTTAAAATTGAAAGAACCCTTTGATCTCACTTTTCATACTAAAACAATTCAGCGCTGAAAGGGTTAATACACCTACTACTGAATAATTATTATAGATAAAGCGTATCTGAATCGTATGATTGTAATCTCTTTTTTGTGGTCGGATTGTGTTGATATACGTCTAATTTCTGTGAGAGAAAATAATTTTAAAAAGTGTTTTTGTTTAATAATGCCCACCATTATTTGAAAGGTCAACCCCAACATGTTGCCCTTTATCGTTATTGCTTTATTACAAACTCGTGACCAAATGTTATAGTAACAGAAGCGGAAATTAACAATTACTAGCCTCTGGAAGCAATACATATTTCATGGAAATGTAGTTGTCTCTTTATTCAAGCGGAAATGATTACTTATAACGGGCATCAACGTGACGAAAATGTCAATTACATCAGACTGGTGGTCAGTTTCCGTGAAGTAATTGTCCATGTCATAATTAGTCAGGTTGCTTTCCCCTTGTGTTTAATCCCTTGGGGTATCCAATTCCTGGTTATCCTGCATACTCTGGGGGAGGATCCAACAACATGAGAAAATAACACTTGACTACATATGCCATACTTATTATACAAGTTATTATATTGTAGTAGCAGTGCCATATATAATCAATATGTGAGGAGATCTATTTAAATGGTGTCTCTGGGCCAGAGAGGGTGTTGCTGTTGTGAGTCATTTCACACAGATCAGCTCTCACAGGGAAGAATCGGATTGGGAAATAATAACTAACCTGAATATTATTATCTGCGATTAGGGACGACTGGACAGTGCGGGGCGCCCCCAGCGGGTGTCGGTGACATGACGCTGTGAGATATAGTCCTCCCCCGCTGACAATAATGGGACGCTAGGTCTGCAAATAGCACCATACAAGTCCTACAGCTATGTCATCTGATACTAGACTATATAGACAAGTGGTCACCAACATTCTCTCTGCACAGTCTCAATAATTCTAGCATCATCTTTTTTCCATTGATACTATGCATTTTTTTAAATCTGGATATTACTGGTAGGCCTATAAACTATACCTCGCCCACATTCTTGTCATTGTGGAGAAGCCCCACATTCTTGTCATTGTGGAGACTCGTCACCAATTCTGAATGATAATAATGATAGAAAACTAGCACTTTCAGAAATAGGCGAAAGATTATCTGGTATTGCCTCTCTCAGACCCGTGTTAAATAATATGAAACATCAATATTATAAATACTTTCAAATTATAATTGGCACATATTTTTTATTGAAGCTAAAAAAATGTATATTATTGACTATCATTTCGGTTATTAATAAACACTTTATTTACGTCAGCGAGAATTTGATAATTTAAAAAAAATATATTTATACGGGACAACATTTAGATATGTTTTCTGTCGGTCCACCGTCTCCGACGCTGGCTCAACATCAATCCAGCATCGGATAAATGTCTAATGTGTTCTATGTTGTCCAGTTTAAATATCACAAATGACGTACTTCTGGTACTGTTAACAACCTGTTAATGTCCTGCCATGCTGTGCCCTCTGCATGGATCAGCCAAGTCCCTTACAAAATGTTCAAACGGATCATAACTCGCCTAATTAACTGCTCTTGTTCTAATTGACTTGGCAGGCGCGGAATCATGCGTAATGATCTTTAATCTTACCACCCACCTAGTACACATTGAGTAACACGACAATTATCTTATTAACACCGATAACTGACTGGACTTGCATTTTCAACTGCCAGCAATTTGTTCGTTCTCAGTCTGTGAGTCTTAATGTGTTTACTTGCCATATACTGATTTCATCACAGTGATAAACTCGTTACGCGTTTAATTGGAATTTATTGTATGTATTTTAACTTTATGCACGTCAACATCATAACGAAGTGCATGATATCCCAACTAACAGACGACGCTCACGCAAAATTTTGCGTACATTGCCAACATTGCAAGCGAGAGTGCGGCTTTTGCTATAATAATAATGCTGTTTGTAGGATGAAGCATTAACAACTCTTCAGTGCTTAAATTTTAGTCGTCAGGGTCCGAGACTATAATATTGTTGCGGTTCCGAATGGGAAATATTTAGCAAGATTTGTTCAGAGTTTTTAGTTGGTATCAGACTAATGCAATCAAATATCTCTGCTGCACTACCTTTCGAGCCACATCATTATTTGAATGTCTCCACAGAAGTATAAATAAATTTAATACTGGAATGATTACCGGATATATTTACTTATTGTCTCCTTGGTAATTGAACATCGGCATAAGGTAACCTAGAAGTATCCTGTTATAATCTTCTCTGCAAAGCCAAAAGGCAGTAACTGCTCACTTGAAAAGTAAGCAGTTACTGCCTTTTGGCTTTGCACGGTGAATCTCAATGGGTATAATCTCAAGGGGTATAATCTATCTGTCTATGCTCCGTCATTATAGACGTCTGGTTTCGGTGGTATCTGTTTTTCAGTTTGACAACAACACTTCCAGAGTTTAGGCAATAAATACAAAGGTCAACATCAACACGACCTCTGCGCCGCTAATAGTCGCTTTATTGCCAGAAAACGATAAAAAACGGCACCGATCTCTCGTCATTTCTACCCCAGATCGCTGTTCCTTTTCACTTTCCTGGCTGGATCCACATCCATGGGGTTTGTCTTGTCAACATGTTCTGGTTTACTTCAACATGTTCTGGTTTACTTTCCTGTGGCTATCGTCGCTCAAAATTCTGGGGCTGGGCGTAAATGAGAGATTTATTATACCGGATTTTATGTCGACACGTGCTGTTATTGTGCTACATTCCTTACCTGCCAATTCAAATAAGTAGGACACTATCACCATGAGATCATTCAAAAATATCACATTCTATGATCTAAGTGTGGCATTCTGCCACTAATCAATGATAACAGTACATTAACTCTTGAAAAAGGATGTTTGCCTGAATATAGGCATGATACAAAAACATTCCAATTTTGTTAGTACGTTTACTAGAGACGAAATCACTAATTCCACCAATTTAACTGTAAATCATTACACTCTAAATATATGTATTATAACGTATAATAACATGTATAACTAAAATATTGCACACCATTTAACATTTTTTTAATGTTTATGTCACGATAAGCTGGAATGCTTGGAATTCCGTAGAAAAATCTAATTGAATGTCCAAGTTTCATGGTATGGTAAATAAACAAAGACACATGTATGTTATACATTGAGGAGTTTACTGATATGCATACAGTGAGGAAGACGTTTATTTAAACGTTTGGCCATGATTACGTGAAGGATTTTAACCTGGTTTGTTTCTATAGATGGGCCACATATTACACTCAGCATAATCTCTACTTTTTTATGCCTCAAGCAATAAGCAAGATGTAGCTAGCTGCGAGAGAAAATTAACGATTCCTCTTTTATTGGAATATCTTGTTTTATTCCGCCTCCGGAACATCACCGCATTCCTTCGTTTAAAATGGTCTGTATAAGCCTCGCAGATAACTCGGATAGTGAATTATAGATGGATGTATTCATATCCGTACAGTTTTCATGGCTTTGTCAGATATTTAGAAAACAGGCATCACATCTTGAGCTATTCCCTCTGGCGTGTTCAGGGGATAACTTCAACTTTAATTCTCAGATTTCTGTTGTGGGACCACATTTATTTCCCCCCCTGGTGATAATTCTCCCAGCAGAAGTTTTTTTATGTCAGCATATTTGTTTGATGGGTACTGAAATACCTTTCAAATATGCACATTACTAGAAAGTCATGATATTATCATGGTAGACCATTCGTTTTATTATTAGTATAAAATAATTTGTATCGGCAGATAAGCCAAACTTAAGCATCGGTTCAATTCTCGTAAGCCTATTATTTGATGAGAGAAATATGTATGTTTTTGTTAATAGCCTTCATGCAAGAGATTACAACTTCCACAACTTCAAGTCAGTGAAAATTACAATATAAATACAATCAAAGCAATATCAATACCCGTTAATTGATTTCAATTGATTTCAATTGCGATTCAGCTTCAGTGTAACTTATCGTGATCGCTAGGCGTCTTGATTTACCCTCGGCAAAAAAGAGACGTTCATCCAATGTTACTGCAATTCCGGACCAACGTCTGCGATGCCGAGCCAACATCGGGCTAATGTATCGTGTTGCTGAATCTGCTTGTTGCTGATGTGTAGCACATTGATCATGTGAAGGTATCTAGAGGTACATGTGCATATCCTAATCAACCCGTGCAGCGCTAAAATAAATAATCAAATTTTCAACCACGTGAAGTTGTGTCTCGACTTCAGTGGGTGAAAGTTACTCATATTTGTTCGATTTGGGACCGAACGTTTGCAAATCTTATGTTTAAACACTCATTTTATTCACAATAACTGTAGTTCAGCCTGTTTATAAAACACATTAACCCTTTAACTGCTGGTCCCGAATATTTCGGTTTTTCATTTTTTATTACCACATTAAGTACCACATTTTAAACATGCATGCTAAAGATAAAATGTGACCTCAATCAGCAATACTTGAAAACAATTGACCCCCATTTTGTCAAATCTGAATAATTTTCACTCACTTGAAGTTGTGGATCGCGTCAGCGAGACACAACGTCAAGTGGGTGGAAATTCAAATGGAATAATTTGGCGGTTAAAGGGTTAAAACGACGATAGTCGCGCTTAGCGAGTTGAAGGTTACCATGGTTACCATACTAATGACTATGACGTTATTCCAAACTAGTAGTATCTGTAGATGAAGCTTTCTGATGCCTAATCTGTGGTTTACACGCCATCTAGTGGCAGTGGACCTCATCACTATAATCAATCAGTTGACGGACTAATCTGGAAACCGGCGCCTAAAATGATTTAATGTAATAATGTCTGTGCGTGTTTGTAAGCAGTTGTAGCTGAGACTGTAAGGCCATAGAAGCATGCCAAATGATCGGCATCAATTCGAAAATTAACCAGTATGGTAAAAAATGATGATAGATATTAAATGCTAGCAATGGCTGCAGCCATGCTAAAACAAACACGACTGAATGTCTATTTATAAAAACGAGCTTTTAGATGAAATATGCTTAAAGATTGCGAAATGCACCCATACAATCTGGAAATTATAAGTTATTATATCGATAGAGAAGTACAGACTTTCGCGTGAATAGCTCCGCCAAGGTTTTCGTACTATTAGGTACGTTGAAGAATCCTGATTCGGCATAAATGCTCATCCGTTGTGTTTTCAATATTTCATCACCAGAAAGTAATTGCATTATGCAACATGCGTGTTTGTAAATCAAATACAGCCTTGAAGGACTGTGACTTTTGATGCAATTTAAAGCATGGTAATTGTATTTGTCGTTGCGCGTGCTTGTAAATTGTCTGTCGTCTGCATTGTTTAATAGTTATAATGAGAGGATCGTGCATTATTTGAATAATAGCATGCACCAATATTTAAAAAATCAGTTCCTATTCTCGTCATCAGCATTTAAAATAACTTTGATCAATTTCACAGTTGGACGTATATGTCTAAGGTAATCTCTGATTAACATTTAAAATTCATAAGCGAAACATTACATACATTAGAGAATGGCGTACATAAATATAAAATGGCAGCTTCTTCGTGCAAATCATCGTCTGCTACCAGAAATGACAACATTCATGATGCTCCTCCTGGGTAGCCAATAGGCAGTATCTGCTTACTTGTAAAGTAAACAGATACTGCATTTTGGCTCTGTAGAGCAGTACACTCGGGTGATATTAATAACCTGGGTCAATGGCTAACCAGCATATTACAATATCTCCCATTCAGATAGGAAACAATGTCATATGCAGTATTAATGTCAGATACGTGCAGATGATTATCTGAAGACCATTTTTCCTGGTGTCCTATTCCGAAGAGAAAACATCTTGAAATATGAACAACTCGGCCTTCACTATACTGCCGTACAAAGCCAATAAGCTGTAGCTGCTTACCTTTCAAGTGAGAAGCTGCTTACTTTTCAAGCATGGACATAGCCACGTACGGACCCCGTGAATGCTCCTGTGAGATTCTCCTGCTCTGTAAAATGCATGCTCCCCTCCCCCTCAGTCGGCGCCTTCCGTGCAGCCTGTCATCAAGGTCCGAGGACTGCTTTTTGCCGCCTCTTGAGAATCCACGCTGTCGTCCTTGTGTCTAGCAACGGCTTAGAAAAAAGTGAAAAGCCACGTCGACTGAACGTGTTATCAATGTTAGCCCAACGTCTTCGACGTTGGGCCAGCATTGATAACACGTTCAGATGTTTCCGTTTCTAATTTAGGCGTATGTGGCCGCAAGCGTCATCATACACGTACAGACCATTCTAGGCCTATATTGTTCACTACTAAAAGTATAAATGACCATATATTATCGCGTTTTCCTGATCCACAGGTATGTATTAATATCTGCTTATCCTTATGATCCAGACATTCACCCCATTATAGATGTAAATTGTAAATCATAAGTTGACGTGAAGTATAAGCAGTCACGTCACTGTCCTCTAATGATGTCATGCTCATCACGCAATGTAGGGCTATCCATCCTGGACATATAGGCTACTTATTTATTCGACGTTAGTGCTTATAGTTACGATAATGCTGTAGGCCTAATAGGTTATAATATCATGTTATGCCACGTTACGTCTGTTTTATATATTTGTCATCTGAAAATGTGATAATTTTCTTTTTTGACTGCTGGTTTGAGAGTGTCTGGGCCTTGTGTGGTGAAGCAAGGATACTAGTATCCCTGGGTGAAGTGAGTCTCTGCTGTTACTATTGTATATCTAAAGCATGATAATGAGGTTAAGATGCAATACTATGTAAGGGTTTCCCATCTCTCATTTCTTCGTTATAAATTATGCCTGGTGAACAAGAAATGCCAACCCAATTTTGCTGCTGGCCCAGCACTAGACGAACATTGGTTCACTCACTGTATTTTCTGTGATTGACATTGGCGTTTGAAGTATAGTAGGCCTATGGAGTTATATATGTGTGCTTTTTGTCTTAAATGTATCTCAACCTTGCTTTCTATAATTATCTTAGCAAACGCTGAGCCGAGGCTGTTGTTTTATTGTCACAATGTATACAATGCAGGTCCAACATTACACTAACACCTGGTCAACATGTCTTGTTTTCTGGGATTGATTTATTTACATCCAAGACGTCCAGAGACATACATGTTCCAGCACTTCATGACAAGACTGGTGATGTTTCATTTCTGTTTTTTTCTGAGCACCTGTAGATAGTGTGTGTGTATCTTCTTTGTGACATACAGCACGCAAACCCTTATGATTCTTCAAATTTTCACATTTTGTATCACTTAAATCTGACTTAACCTCCCACATCGCGTGTTTTAGAACACAAATTTAAATGAAAAAAATTTTAATAAGCCATCTTTGTCCACTACACGTCGAGCATTGTGACAGCAATTGGCGGCTTCTAGTAGATTTACATTTCGATGGTAAATTCACACTGCAAAAGGTATTATTACTTTCCATTGACGCATATATTTTATTAAAATAGAAGTGAGGCATAGCCTTTCGTGGAAAATAGCAGGCTGTTCATTTGATGATTTATTTAATCTTATGGGCACTCAAAAACATCTGATGCGCTGAATATGTATCCAACTCGCAGTAATCGAGCAACTATCTATACCTTTTCCAGCATCATCCCCCGCAGTGCATCCAATCACAGGGAGAGATAGGCCTGCCCATACAATGTTATTCACCAGGTGGCGCTTATCCTTGGCGCATCTTAATTTGGACCTATCAACCAATACCTTCATGTAAAATACTCATGTGCACGAAGGTTTATAAAAAGAAATTTATATCTCCCCATATGGTATACTAGTAGGCAGGAGCCCTGGTGTAGTGGCTGCGCCGAATGTCTGTCCCATCGGAGCTTGTGGGTTCGTCACCGACTCTAGCAATTCGTTCTTTCCTGTAGACTGGTGAAGATTTAATATAGTGGGTCGCAACCTTGATCGAGACTAAGGGTGCTCGGCTTCGGACTGCCCCGGCTCCAATTTTGAATTTTGTAGTGTCTGTAGGACAGTGTCGTCTGATTCATCTTGCCATCATCACATGGTTCTCGTGGCCCAGTTTAGTCTGTAAGTGCACATAGGTTGTAAGGCCGCATTCATCTATTCTTTCAACATAATAGGACAGCTTTAGAAAACATCACTCATCAGTTTTTAGATCATTTCTATATGTTTCAAGTCATTTTGTATTTGCCTTAAAAGGCGACTTTGGAAGATATTGATGATGATATAAGCAACAATAACACGGAGTCTCTAATCTAATTCTCTCAAATATATCGGACAATCCTGTCTCACTTGAGATCTTGGTGGTCAACTAAAACTTCAGGTGCAATTTGTAATTTGCTAATTTGCAAAAAAAAACGCTTTGGGTATCATGAAGATTGAAGACGCACCGCTACATGTAGTTTTTGGTTGTTTTTATTGCCCGTTATTGCCCGTTATTAGTCATTTTTATTTGTATATGTTTTGTGGATGCGGCGCTATGTATGTCGGTTATAATGTCAGTTTGGGTCACTGTATAAAATTATGTGTGCACCAAGGAAATATATCGGCCGCAGCGGGACTCGAACGCTGTACCCCGGGCACTATGTCAACCACGCTCTCAATAAGCTATCCTGGTGCCATGTATATTATACACAGAAGTTGACCTTTTTCTTGCCAGCCTATACAGACCTGTGGCTGTGGAGACGATTCAGGCCATCTGGTTGGCAAGTCATCAGCCATGGTAACCTGTAACAACAATAGATTGTTAGGTTCTAATTTATGTTCGATTAGCACCGTTTAAAACTCATTATCCTGCAGCATTGGAGTATGATGACCTGATCTCACTCTGTGAGTGCGAGGACTCCCCGCCTCTCAGGCGAAATACCATTGTCTCTGCTCTGCAAAGCAAAAAGGCAGTAGCTGCTTACTTGAAAAGTAAGCAGTTACTGCCTTTTGGCTTTGCCCGGCAGCATTGTCTCTCCCAACAACCGTCTTTACACCACTACAAGACAAATTGAGGTCAGTCAGGGCAAGGAGTGAGCAATAAGGGTCCTTCGTGTGGTCTAAGCGGTTCTAATTTGGATCAATGGTTTACTAAAACATTACGCCAACACCAACTAAACCTGAAATTAGGTATTTCGTAATTAAATTACCGCATCGCAAATTTCCCGTCAATAAACAGGCTTTGTAATTAAAGCAAACAAAAAACATTGCAATTAACTTTCTTCTCCTCTTTCTGGATGAGTAGACTTATTCCATTTTTTTGTATAAATCACCATATCAGGTGCATGGGAATGCAATACTAGAACTAAACCTGTCATAACCTAATTAAAAAACGACGTTAGACCGTTTATGTTTGATGTTTCTTATTTTGGCGTGATATTCCGACTTATCTCATAATATAATATAGCGCAAATCGTTAAACCATTTTAAGCAATTTAACCAGATTTAACTTATGCAGATTATATGCGAATGAGGAGGTTCACCATGACAAATTAGGAGGTGTGAAGGCAACGTGGCAGATGTCAGGGGGCAAGGTGAACGCGGGCCGATCCCGACCTGGCGCCTTCCTCTGTAGGTGATCTCGTCCACGCCCGAACTCTGTTACCGGGGCAGCGGGACAAGGGTGACAAATTCCTGCCGGGAATCCGCCAGTCCATGGACGCTGCTGCAGGGATCGCGGCACCGGTCCAGCGAACACCAGATATCGATCCAATGTTGGATTACATCGCAGACGTCGGACCTACATTATTCCAACATTGGATCAACATTTACTGGGGAAATGCTTTCCCCAGCCAGACAGGCAGGGTGGTGAGCCCATCTGATGGCAGGTTGCATGCAGAAGGAAATCGTGGTAATTGCTCTGAAGCGTTCACGGGACCTGGCTCATTGCCAGCGACTCATTAATACTGCATGGATGGCACAGCCATACCGGTAATTGCCCAATGAGCCTCTCCCCTCCCCCATCCCGGTGTTACGATACCAGGTCCATGGTCTGTGTGAACGACATGAAAAGTTAAACATTCATACCAGGCAAGATGTGACTTGTTGGTCTTCACAGGTGCTTCATCTGCACTGGCTGCACTGCTTCACCTAGGCCTATATTACATCTGGCCGGTGTTCCTTCGTGTTGCTTGATCTTCTATATATATTGCTCATTGTCTTCATAATAATGTTCTTACTATTTTGGTTTTCTAACTATTTTATTTCTTCTTATCCTTTGTCAAAGGTTTTAATAATAAAACAGTTTTAAGGTTGCCTTTAAATATGATACAAAAACAGAAATTATGTCGATTTGACTTATATTATAAAAATCATCAGTATACAGCACACTCCTCATGTGCCTCTCTAATTTTCTACGCTCGTCTCCAGATAAGCTACGAAATGCAGGCTAATCCTGTGCATGTTGTACATATATGTAAAAGGCGGGGTCCTGGTGCAGTGGTTAAAGCTGCCTGCTTGGAAAGTCGAGATCGCGGGCTCGAACCCCGAGCTGGCATTCGAGTTTCAAAAAAAGAAAGTGTTTCTTACCCGCTCGCTCGTGGCCTATAACCCCATTCCATTTTATTTACATTGATGTGAAACCATATCGTGCCACTGTTTAATTGTACGCGGGCACAGATATTCGACTAAAATTATAGTGACAAGATTCTACAGAAGAAAACTGACGAGACAGCTATATACCGATATCCATGTACATGTAGTTGGGGAATATAACTGTTTTCACACCAAAGTATAAAATTACAATTTCTCGCGTTTCAAAATTGGTCTCAAACGCCTTACTGTATATCATTTGGCAAATCATTATAATAATATTGACCTACTTCTACATTGTATCGCATTCTATGTATTATAATACGAGGCTATTCTGGGTCTGAAAGAGTCTGCTTGTGACATTTACATCAGTGTGTCGTACCTTGGGGACCAGAAACTTGTCAGTGAATCCATCGAACAGTGATTTGTCACTTTCTGCGCGATGGTCAGCTTGGCGGTTGTTTTGTTTCGACGCGGTCGGGTGTAAATTCAGCTGATAGTTTTACCCCCATGGTCAGTTGATCACCATGGCGCTTTGATCTGCAAACAAATTAGAAGTGTACGCAAATGAGGGGCCACCCAAAACCCCATCTCATGTGCACCAACAAATACATCGTAATGAGCCAACATTGGTTTAACGTCTGTTGTCTTCTAGGAGGTGGCTGGATTGTGGATGGACGATTACACAAACCGATCATTGTTTTCACGCGGATTAAACCAAACAGTTAACCCTTTACATGCTAGTGACGCATATTGCATATAATTATGCGTCACTTGGCATATTTTGAGTACATTTTTTTTAATGCAAAGTGCCGCTACCCATTAGATCTCGGGACGTCTATATCATACCTTCAATTTCATATTATTACCTTTAGTTATTCCATCAAATTTGATAATTTTCATTCAATCTGAGGTGGGAATTGTGGTAGCAAATTATTAACAGCTTACAGAGAAAGAAAATCCGCAACAACTTTTACATAAGAATACGTTATGATCCAGAATGATATTAGAAAGGGATTTGCATGCACCTAGAAAAAATAAACAAATTATTTGCTCCCTAGAGATAGTGTCCTCGATCCAGGTATGTATATACCTTAATCGTCACGGTGATGTAATTTGAAATGCCAGAAATGCTGATTATAATAAAATATTAACCAGCATTACTTACTAATTATTTTCAAATGTCCTCTCTGTTATTGCATGCACACTTAATATAACACAATCACTTCCAGTGATGGGCAAGTTTTGTATAGTGATATTGTTCATGGATAATTAAAATTTAATGTTATTGACTTTTTTATTGCATTGTTTATCTGATTACCATAGTCAAGGCTCGTATCTTAATTATATTCACTCTGCTCCCAATGTGTGTGACCTTAAAACAACGATAGAGGTTGTGCATATACAATGCTCCGAGCTATTCAAAGGTGCAGTGTGCCAATCACTGACTGACTGACAGACCGATTGATTCACTCACTCACTCACTCACTCACTCACTCACTCACTCACTCACTCACTCACTCACTCACTCACTCACTCACTCACTCACTCACTCACTCACTCACTCACTCACTCACTATATCCCAAGATTACGGTAAATCCACTTGTTTATAGCATGTCAATGGAACATATCACTGTCGCTTTTTATGAAAACATATATCCGTAAGTAGGGGGTGTATATCGTATTCATACTTATTTATGCTATATAAACGTCTCATCAATTATGTATGATCGCCCGTATGAAAAGTGGGTGTAGCGGTCCAGTTAACAATGAGAAGTAGCCCCAAAGGCTATTAGCCCAATTTGCCATGAATGGAAAATCAATGTCGGCGACGGTTTTTGCCTTCAAAAGATGTCGGCGATTGGGTGGCTGTTTATGTGTAAGGTTAACCTCGGTTAACCTTCATTTAAAATTGCAGCCCACAGCACCCACGGCGTCGTGGTGACGGGGTGGAGAGGCTGGACTCTATCTGTCAGCACGGTACTTAGGGATCTTGGTACACCCGGGTACGTTCGTGTCCTGTTGGCATCAGGTTACACATTGTGTTAGTCTGATCTAGGCACTCTGGTCTCTATATTCGCGCTGACCAGACGCCTCGCGCGCGCGCGCCTTTACTTGCTAATTCACAGTGTTTATGTTATATCTTACTTAATTTTTTTTTCTCTTTTTCAATTGGTGCTTGTTATGTTATTACTTCACTCTGGTCGCATTGCGCGCGCTTGCCATTAGTTGGGCTTTGTAACGTAGTTAGTATTGTTTAGTAATAAAGCCTCTTTACCCCCTCTCCTGGTGTTGTTGTTTTAACCCCCGAGATACTGTTCTCAATAACTAAGTATTGAAAGGGATTCGTTTCACCAGTCTTTTGTACACGATTTCTGAGGGATGTACTCCCATTACAGTGATAGGGGTGCACGGCCCAATGAACAACCCAATAAATACGATACGTTGGGCCGGTATTGGTCTAATGTTGGGCCAGCGTCGCAGTCAATGTATGTTGCTCGTTTTCACTGGGAACACGGAAATGCCCAAAATTGCATCACAATCGGTCTAACGTAGAAGACTTGGCCCAATTATGATCCACTTTTGAATGATCAATTCCTTGCTACAACTGAATACTGTGAAGACAGTTTGTTTAAAATCGGGATGCATATCATTTCTAGTGGACCCAGTGACTCCTATATAGCGGTTTCATATTCTAAACAATGACGAAAGAAAGAGTGTTTCAACCAGTATTATATTTTGAATGAAATGCGAGTCATTGGTGTATTTTTGACAGTTTTTCTTTGCTTAAAACGGCCATAAAATATATTTTAAAAACTAAGTATTCCTTGTGGCAGTGGCTTTCTGTGAACAGCCTTTGCTTGCATGATTTTCATCTAAAATAATAGATGATTGTAGTGATAAAACTACAGTGACGTGAAGGGAGAACAGTGCGTCTGGTCATGTGTTGCTATTCTTAGCCCGGTACAATAGGGACTACTAGACTGTCAGGTTGTTTTTTGGCCTTAAAACGTCACCGTAGAGTAATGTGTTGTACATACACCTGGATTACTTTGCACGCGCGTGAGAGACGGGACCATTCATTTGCCAAGCTGACGATCTATTATTGATGCCCCTCCCCCTGTGTATAGCTGAGGCGTGTGATTGACAGGCCAGTAGGCGGGGCTTGAGCCTGGCCAAGCGTGGCCCAGGCAGCTGTGCGCACTGCTCAAGAGAGCACAGAACCAGTGCTGCCTGCCATTGCCAAATAAATAGGCGACTGAGGCTGACCGACAGCCAGTTAGCCCCAGATAAGGGGAACACCGCCAGGCAGTTTACACTCAGTGGTTGCCGGGCGATAATACATAGATAGACTGCCATCTTCAGACAAGTATTTTCATGTATGTATTCATTAACAGAGCTCTTATCTCATAGTTTATTACAGCAAACATATATCCCAGCAAATAAGAAACGTGGATTCATTGTGATTGCAATGTCGGTCCAGCGCAGGACCAACATTGCAATCACAATGGGTGAACGTTGTTCTCTGTCGAAGTTTTTTTTATTTTCGGTTTGTGACATAAGATGTGTAAATAGCTGTCGCTCATTCTGTTTACTTACCATTTTTTCTCTGTTTTTTTTCCAGACGGTGAAATTGGGAGGATTTAAAAGGACAATTAAAGAAGATCCCCACACTCTGTCAGCACCAGCTGTGATAACACGTTAAGGACATTGGGATTAGCAGATAAGCTTCACCAGGACACCAGTGTGGATTCTGTGATTACAATACTTGGCTTTCTCGCACATCTTGATGTCTCAGTTTATTAGGTATATTGGTTCAGTGATTGCCTGATCGGGGGATGTGATTACACCGTCTGACCTCAATATAGTGGTCCAGTGTGTAGGTGGGGGTCGACGCTGACCAGTCAGTACTCTGTACACGCCCAGCTGACCAGTACTCTGTATGTCCATCACAAGCTGACCAGTGGGTTAGAAGCAGACAGTTGATATTAGATGAGGATGGAGTCGGACAGGGACGAGTGCTGTGGATGTGGTAATGTTTATGACGCCACGGAGTATACGTCACTTCCTGGCCGCACGATCCCTGCACGTCACAGACAATCCCAGGATGTGCCTTCATCAACACACAGGCTGCCAGCAACTAGGACTTTACTGTCACAACGATTACACCACCAGTCTCAGCAGCATTATCATCACTGTGTAAGAAGACACTCACTGCTGTCAGGCCGGGGATGGTCAGCCATCACTGGCCCGTTAAGGATGTTATTAACACCATGTTGGTTGCTGATGCTGGTGGTGATGTTAATGATGATGGCAGGAGGTGCGAATGCCCAGAGTAACCTATTACAATACAGCCTCCTAGAAGAACAGTACACTAACACCCTGATTGCCAATGTTGCTCAAGACTTGCCCATCGCTGATATCTTTCCTGCGGGGTCCCAGGTGCGCTACAAGTTTATGACTGGACCTATGATCCCTGTGAGGGTTCATAACGTGACCGGATTACTGACCACATCCGGTCGTATTGACAGGGAGGAGATGTGTCCCGGAGCGTCCGAGTGCTCCATTAAGTTAGATATGGTCGCCTTTACAATGCCACCGCACCACGATACACAACTCTTCAAAGTCCGTATTGCCTTGACAGATCTCAACGACAACTCTCCTCACTTCCCGTCTCCAGCCCTAGGACGTGATGTCCTGGAGTCTGCCAGTGTAGGTACCTCTATAGCCATCCAGGTGGCCGAAGATCCAGACAGCCCACCATACAGTGTACAAAAATACATGCTGGTCGATAGCTCCAATAAATTCCGCCTTCAAGTTCGTGGACGAGAAGATGGAGGTGCTCCATCAGTGAAACTGGTGCTGACCGAGACGCTGGACAGAGAGAAGGTAGATTCCTATACAATGAAGGTGGTGGCTTCTGATGGAGGGAGTCCTGCTAAATCTGGATCCGTGGACATAACAGTGAATGTGGTAGATGCCAATGACCATGCTCCTGTGTTTGACAATGTGTCCTATGCTGTGACGATCCCTGAGAACTATCCCTTACAGACCACCATTATACAGGTCCATGCTTCTGATCCAGATGATGAACTTAACGGTGAAGTGGTCTACACATTCTCTGACCTCACTAAGGCGGACTACGGCCATGTGTTCGGGATCAACAACAGGACTGGGGAGATCTACATCCAGGGAGTCGTGGACTTTGAGGAGAATTCCTTATGTCATCTGATGGTGATTGCTCAGGATCGTGGTCCGGACTCTCTGCCCGTGGATAAGACTGTTACAATCCGTGTCCGGGATCTGAATGATCACTCTCCACAGATCACCGTGAACACCCTGTCTGCTGCCGGGACAACCAAAGCGTTCATTGCTGAGAATTCTGGATCTGGTAGTTTTGTGGCTCACATCACCGTGGTTGACGGGGACAGTGGAAAGAATGGCCAGGTAAACTGTACACTCAATAATCAACACTTCCGTATGCAACATCTTTACGAAGCAGAATATAAAATAGTGACAGTGACGTCACTGGATAGGGAAACCCGTGCTGATTATGACCTCGCTTTGGAGTGTCGTGATTCTGGGATTCCCCCTCAGATCACGGTGACGCACCTCTCTGTGGTGGTGTCTGATGTCAATGATCATATCCCTGTGTTTATAGACGGACCATATACAAGCAGCCTGTTTGAAAACAACTATGAGGGATTTGACATCGTGAGAGTGAATGCCACAGATGAAGACGCGGGTGCTAATTCCGAGATAGTGTATGAGCTGGAGGGACCTAAAGCTCACATGTTCAACATTGACTCCAGGAGAGGCATCATTACCGCGGCAGTGATGTTTGACAGAGAGCAGGATGACAGTATAAGTGTGAATGTGATCGCCAGAGATCGAGGTGATCCTCCTCAATTCAGCAAGACTCAGCTAGTGGTGACTATCCTGGACACCAATGACGTC
Source organism: Flabesymbios commensalis (assembly GCA_964017125.1). Taxonomy (NCBI): domain Eukaryota; kingdom Metazoa; phylum Annelida; class Polychaeta; order Terebellida; family Flabelligeridae; genus Flabesymbios; species Flabesymbios commensalis. The sequence goes on from OZ024913.1 coordinate 51,487,952, forward strand.
ACCCCCACCTTCTTCCCTCCTGGTTATCAGTTTGGTGTCCATGAAGGTAATCCTGCTGGCACGTATGTAGGTATTGTTACAGCCACTGATGCGGACGCTCCACCATTCAATGACTTCTCCTACTCCTTAGTGCCCAGTGGTAACTCCCTGGAGAACTTCCTCGTCGATCCAGAGACTGGTGAGATCACCACCAGACGTGTTCTGGATCGTGAGTTCCAACCTTCTTACCACCTGCTGGTGGTGGCCAGTGATAGAGGACTACCTCCACGTGCCAGTACTGCCACGGCAACCGTCATCGTCGGCGATATCAATGATAACAGACCCGTGTTTGACTTCCCAAGATACGACAATAACACTGTGCACGTCTCGAACCTGGAGAGTGTGGGTTACGTGGTGACCCGGCTGCGGAGTCATGACATGGACACTGGTAATAACGCTAAAGTCACGTACCGGATTGACGGGGGAAACGAGCGCGGATACTTTAGTCTGGATCCCAATCTGGGGACAATCCAGATTAACATGGATTTGACGGAGCGTGAGAACGAGGTATTTGAGCTGATGGTAACTGTGCGGGATCACGGATACCACTCTCTGGAATCCTCACAAATCCTGCGGATTGTGTCTAACAGCTCTGCTGAGCTGGCCTCCACCATGACAGGTCATAACGTGGTGATTGTGATCACTCTGGCCTGTGCCTCTGGCGTGGTCACCGTGGTCCTAGTCATAGCCATAGTCATTATCAGGAGACAGGACAGCGAGAAAAAAACACACAAATATAACTGTAGAATGGAAGCACTGAAAATCCTCGCGCAGAACAAGGACGCGTCCAGAGACTCTGACGACAGCGCACCGGGATCTGCCGATCCTGGCAAGAAGAAAAAAGAAGTGAGCTTCAGTTTAGAAGTAGAGCTGGATCAGAAAATAGAACAGTCTCAGAATCATACCAATAAATCCTGGCCTTCTTCTATAGACCCGCACCATTTACAGGTCAGTGGCTCTCTCATATTAGAAAATACTGCATCAATACCCTGTATAATGTTCTTGCTAGAACCGAGGAATGTTAGGGTCTATATATTCCTTGCTAGAACCAATATTGGTGATACGTTCGTCGTTGTGTAGTAATCTGATGCACACAATTTTCAAATCCCATTTTCCATTGCTTACGTAATGCATTTTCATTAAATTCAAACTGTCTATTCCTCTCTGAAAGGCAAAAGGCAGTTACTGTTTTTATTGGTTTTCACGGCCGTATTATTGCGGGAGAAAACTAATTATGTTTGTCATATATATGCAACGTCATTCTTCACGCCACAACATAATGACAATCGTTATTTTAGCATGTTTTACGAAGCTAGACATACGAATTTGAAATTAGAATTTAGTATTTACAAAACAAATTAGCATGGTTTAGTAAACCACCTAACCATAAAGCGAGTGTACCTGTACATTCTCTTACGTTTGTCTGAGCCGGCTGGATGTTTCGATCAGCTAAGTGACATTTATAAGGAGATGTCGATGACAGTCATGTTTTTGTTGTTTCATATTGATCGCGCCGTTTCAACAAAAACAAGAATAATCTCGCTGATTATCCATCGATTACTATGAAAAATAAGAATGTTGGCACTTGACGTGGACGCAGTGTCATTATGATTAATGATTCCCCGCTGGAAGCGGAGGTGGATATCCTTGTGCGGATTGTCCTGAAAAATCCCAATCAATATCGTAATAGTGAAATAGCTTTTAAAACATTGCACGTTTTGTATGTCGTCCCTCCTGGATTAAAGAGATTGATCAGCTGCTATTAGAGCAGCTAAAGACGAGTGATTTATGGGCCATGTAGTACAGGGGTAGTGTACAGAATCTGTAAGTTATATGTAGAGGATAAGGAAAATCGAATAGTTACAAAGGAAAATAAAACTGTATTTGTTGCAACCAAGGAAAAAAGAATCTGATGTTATTTTTCTTGTTGTAACCATGGTAAAGTCCGAGTATTGAGGAAAATCTTAGTATCCCACCAAGACAAGACGTTCACTAAATGTTGGTTTAATGTTGATCCAGCCTCGTAGACGTTGGGCATCGTTAATCCAACATTTGGTTCAACCAATGCGTTTCTACCTGCAAACACGACACATTATTATGTTGGGCCAGCGTCACAGACCAACATAAAAAAAAACAAGTGACCAACGTATGCATGGTATGTGTTTGTTGGACAATGTGTTAAAATATTTTCCGGTTCACTAGAAAAAATCTGATATAGCTGTGATGTACTTAAAAATAAACCCGGATCTGCTGAGGGACCACCTGTGAAATCCACCTTGACCCTGTATCCTAATTAGCGGTTGCTGAGTTGATAACAGGCTTTGAAATGCCCCCAGGTTCCTTTACAAGTTTTCCATGTTATGGTGTACCGCTACACTATCATGACTATCGCCAGCTCCCAGCACACATGAGACATTGACCCAATACTGGGTCAATGTTGGCTCGCCATCTACGTCGTCAGCTCAACCTGTATGGCAGGTTAATAGGTACCTAAGTCGTTTCGTGCCGGTTTTTTTTTATACCAATAAAAAACGTGGCAAACATGGTCAAAGAAACTCTCTGAACAAAGTACACAGTGCGTAAAATCATGGTACATATACCATGTATACGTACCATTTCAAGCGTAACATTGAAATGTCACCATAGTTCTGAGGAAATGACAACAATAATAAATAATGCTATTATACCTATTCGCCCGACCTGCTGCTTTATGTTTGGCAAATAAAAAGTAACAGCATAATGATAGGATTTAAAGTAATCTTCGGAGGTATAACAAATTGGTTTATGTATGGGTCATATACATCGTAAAATGTGCATGTCGTGCGGAACATTTGTGTGCATGACCCAGGAGGGTGGGTTTATAAAGCAATGATAGTTAATAGTGGTCATAAACGGCGCAGTTACATGGCGTTCCCATGATTTCACCAGCATCCACGGCCTTGATGTGGGTGTGAGACGACATGGACTTTATCACGCCCGATGGGTCGTAATAAGTATAACTTTGTGTGTGGATACATAAAGCATGTATGTCACCATGGTCACCGGATACGAATACTCGTGTAAATAAGTGTTACAGACGCAGACTTATAGGAAATGTAAACAGTACACATGGTACAGGAGTAGGCATACCCAGCAAACACAAAATATTTGTATTACATTTGTACAATGTTGGCCCAACGTCGAAGACGTTGGGACGACATTGTACAAATGTTATGCAAATGTCTTGTTTTCTTGTTATATAAGATGGGAAAAAATATATATTTTCATAACACTTAAGCGACTGTCGATGTCGCTTCTATAACCCTCCCCACGTGATTAGGTGATGGGATATATGAACTTCCATGAAAAATATTCATGATCTACATTGTGAAAACGCTATGACTTATAAAAAAACTACAATTTATTTTGTTTCGTGAGAATGAAAAAGAAGTGAAACGTAACCCAGTCGACACAACGTTCAGTCGATGGTGGTTCAATGTTGGTCCAATGTTAATCCAACATTGGCTGAACGTCTCGTGTTTGTTTGGAAAGGGACAATCAGTGAAAGGCTGGTGGGCCGCCGCTGTGGCGGAAGACCACAATCTGGCCAATTTCCTGCACGCCAATTGCTGACTACCCCTCCACCCCCTCTCTTACTGTAATGCCTATTGCCATCAATGCTTAAAACATACGTAGTCAACTATTAAACAAGTTGTAAACCTTTGAGATACGGTTAGAGCGATTTATAAAATATACGTCTACTATCAGAAATGCATAATACACGTTTTTTGTATAATGCATTTCTGCTACTACATATAAAATAAATGTCCCCACACGAGGCGTTGAATATGTGCTGGTTTAATGCCGCAAACGATGGATAACCTTTAAACAACATTGTTTTGTATTTGTTGGGGACACAGTTTAGTTTAAGCGTATATTGAAGTCATAATCAGATGTCTGATAATAGGTTTTGACTAAAACTTATGTAAATTGTTTAGCAAGTTTAATAAATTGAAAACACGATTACTCTTGTTTCAACAATTATTCAAATATTTTTCAGTCGATTTTGATCACTTTTCTATGATCACTGTGAGAAAAATTATAAAAAAAACATTGTATTCTCAGTACATAACACACACAAATGTTTTGGCTAATCATACCACCCACAGTAAAATTATATATGAGTAACAAATCTGTGAACAAGTTATTTTAAGAGACCATTGATGATTTGTGGTTGAGACTGTCCCATGCAGCTGTGACCAAATTACTTCTCTACATTATACAACAGAAACGTAAACCAGATAACATATTCTCACAAAGCTGCGATTCCCTACTACTGTCTACATGTTGATGTATTTACATTATCTACTACCAGTTTCAAATTTCGTATAAAAAAACAAGTGTCCAATAGATTAAAAAAAGTATTATCACGTTCGTTTTGATTAAGATATTTAAAATACGTTAAATTGGAGCAGGATCGGTTTTCATGGTTTTGGCGTAAAATTGTACTCTTAATTATGATCCTTTTATTTACTGTTTGATTTGATTGCTTGATTGATTGACTGATTGACTGATTGACTGATTGATTGATTGATTGATTGATTGATTGATTGATTGATTGATTGATTGATTGATTGATTGATTGATTGACTGATTGACTGATTGATTGATTGATTGATTGATTGAATGATTGAATGATTGATTGATTGATTGATTGATTGATTGATTGATTGATTGATTGATTGATTGATTGATTGATTGATTGATTGATTGATTGATTGATTGATTGATTGATTGATTGATTGATTGATTGATTGATTGATTGATTGATTGATTGATTGATTGATTGATTGATTGATTGATTGATTGATTGATTGATAAATGGTAGTGGATGTATTGATTGATTGGTAAGCCCTATAAAGATTGATTGATTGTATGGTAGATTGATTTGATTGATGGGTTGATTGTCAGATTTATTTACTGAATATCATAGCAGTCTCTCTGTATATTGTGAAGGCAGTGAGATGACTTTTGTAGCTCGGTTTTACATTGATATTTCAATTACCACAGTGTGAGCCATGGCTTCTACTAAGGTGGCCATTGATTTTGCCGCCTAAAATGATGCTTATAAATTAGCCACTCGACCTTCTCATCAATCTTCATTGCCCATCGTACAAGAGCAGTCTTTGGGAGCTTACGGCACTGTCGATTTCCTTCCCATTTTCCCATCCTCAGCTTTACATATGTATACAGCGTAAACGCTGATGTTTTACCGACATATAATTTATGGAAACACTTGTTTTACCTTTTACACAGACTACACTCAAAAGACCCCTGAGACGCTGGCATATCATGCACGGAGAGCTCGGAATATAGATCCGGCCATAACAATATTTTTTCTCCCTAAAGATGCTAAATTGACATTAGGCCTAGATAATATATATTTTGAATCAAGCAAAATTTGTCAATGATTGTGGTGTCGTGGTGGTAAATCAGTGAGACAGACGAACATACTGGTGCTGATCGAATGAAGACTTATTCGGAATATCTCGGTGATTAAAATCGCATTCTTCCCCGCGTCTAAATTTTTTGTGTTTACTGTACATAGTTCTGGGGTTTGATTTATGGGTGTTCGTCCCCGCCGGGACCTCCCTGCTAAAAAACCCACCACACCCCAATTACGTGCGGACTGCTAGTGTGGCCCCAAATCACGTCCCACCTAAACGGCTCCCCTAAATATTGACTCACTCTGTACATCTGCGTTCAGTTGACACCCTTTTCTATAGTGGACGATCTGGAACAACACCAAAATGTGAAAGTGATTGATTGCCGTGTATCACCAGTGCATTCTGTGAGGTCAGCTGCCAACCAACGTGACTGTATCGTTTTTTTAACCCTTTAACCGCCCAATTGTTCAATTTGAATTTTCACCCACTTGAAGTTTTGTCTCGCTGACGCGATCCACAACTTCAAGTGAGTGAAAATTATTCAGATTTGACAAAATGGAGGTCAACTCTTTTCAAACCTTGCTGGTTGATGGCACATTTTATCTTTAACATATTTGAAATGTGGTGCTTAATGTGCTAATAAAAAATGAAAAGCCGAGTATATGCGGCACCGGCGGTTAAAGGGTTAAATATTAAACGCAATGCGAAAAACCCCATCACATAATGCAGTATTCTGGCGATCAGTCATGGACGTGTACGTGCGTGTGGGGTCATAATTTTTGACTTATAATAATGAAGATGTGATTGTCTAAAGAAAAACCTGGTAGTTACACTTAAGTTGTCGGGGCGTATTTAGGGAGGTCACGGTGAATTGAACACACCTGGGAAAATTTTAAAATAAGACAATTCCACAAGCATGCACGCTTTTTAGTGCATGCGTATGGCGTGCACGCGTGGTAGTGTCTGAATCCACAGTAGTGACACAATATAGTATTATAGGTCTATATTATACTAACCCTTAAACCCCCATAAAATGACGTCACATTATTATTATTCACTGCGCATAATTTTAGAAGGGCTGTATTTGTATATCTTCCCATCTATTCCAATGTCTATCTCAAACGAAAATTATTCAGATTTGACGAAATGGAGGTAAACGATTTCGAAATCTTGTTGATTGACGTCACGTTTTATCTTTGTGTTCTAAAGCAGGTATTTAATGTGCTAATAATAAAAAGACGAATATAATCGGGAGCGGCGGTTAAAGGGTAGATAGATAGATCACTTATATTTGTCTGATATTTTCTTTTTCGTTACCTAGGCTTAGTGCTGTAGTCATAAAACAAATTATACTGATTGTGAGAATCCAATAACACACATACTATAAGATGTGATGGACCGACTAATATTGTTTATGGATCAAGTAAGCTCAGAAAATTTCCCTTAAACTTGTGATGAATCATGTTGATGACTCAAAACGCCTCTATCAATGGTTGATCATGTTGATAAGCTGAAACGTACATAACAATGCTCACTCACTTTTTGTTTTCCCGTTTGTGTAAAACTTTGACAAAACATAGGGGAATTCAATTATGACTGAGAAGCTTCTGTGACGAGACCTGTTTCATGGGGCATGGCATGAAAACACGCTATAACAGGAAGCCGCGGTATTTCGGCGTCACATTTTCACATGCCGTCATGCCGTTCTTTATGCCAAAGTCACCGGCTGGCGTTCAAATTTCCCAATTATCGCTGCGACTCGCACAATTTTCACCTGGATAATGGGCGAGGAAATGTCAGTCATGATATGTGCTCAATCAGCTGCCCGGCAAAGCCACATGGCAGTAACTGCTTACTTTTCAAGTGAGCAGTTACCATGGTTACTGCCCTTTGGCTTTGCATGGCTCAATTCTTTAAACACTATGTGCAATGGAAAAAATGGAAAATAATATTTATGACATTTTGGGACGTGTCAATTTTCTACGGTTCGCTTTTTAAATGGACGATTGTCACGAAATTTGATAAAAGCATTCAACATGTTTAGGTTATATAGAGTGTTTACAGTTATTTGCTCGTGATGTCCATTAATAATATTAAAATTGAAATGTCATCACTTCCCGTGTAAAAAATCGTCCGCTAATATATTTAAATTAAATAAAAAAACGTCTTTTTTCAATTAAACTTTTTAAATCATCCATAAATATTGTCGTAATGATTACCATACTAAAGTAACAGGGGTAGTTACAGTATTAGCCTATGATCATGATAATTATCTCAATCCCATGTCTATTTGTTCCACTGATCATAATTTATAATCCTATTTCCATACAATTGTTTTCGTGCATGAACAAAATAATGAATGATTAGATATCATTGCACTATCACCTAATACCTATCGGTTTTACATGCGCTATGGTAGAGTAAACCTCTTATTTATGTCCCCCCCCAGCACTCTCAGGGTTAATGACAATAGGCAGGTGGGGGAGTTGTCGCCTGTCTCCCCTAGAGGGCGTGCTGTATGACATCCCGGTGCGCAGGGGATGTTTAGCCGCTCACCAGATGTCCCGCCGGACTCACTTCCGGTCAGCGGCCAGCAATTAAAATCTGGCTTTTCCCGTACGCGTGCCTACATTGTGACCAACACGTGACAATAAACAACGTCATCTCAAAGATGGACCAACGCCCCCAACGCTGGCCCAACCTTTAGCCGTCGCTTGTATCCGGATAAATACATAATGTGTAACCTTTATTGTGATGAAGTGGTGCGCATGCGCGTGTTCAACACTTGATAGCTCTCATAAAACTGTTATGCAACAGATTAAGCAATGTACATGATGTGTGCTGTTTGGTATTATTATTGTAAACCGTATGACATTTCCGATCGTTGATATATATTTTCCCTCAATATTCAGGATAATCTGTTAAATTCAGTAAGCAATTAAAAAATGTGTATAATTATTTTTATTGAATGGCCTCTATTATAACGATTATCACAGCTATAGTAAATAATGAGCATACTCTATTTAATTCATTCATTAAACATGTTAAAGTTTGTATTTCAAATGAAAACAAAATATGTTCTCTATTAAACATGTTAAAAAGCTTTGTAATGCATACAACTAAACTGAAAACATTTATATGACATAACTGTAATGTCACCATGGCTACTGGTACATTGTCATCACACATGGCATTAACCAGGTACTGAAAAATACACAATTTCCTAACCCTTAAAACGCTGAATTTTTTATGAAAATAATTGAGGCCAAAGGATTATTTTCAATTTGAAATAATCATAAATATCTTAGTTAGGTCTTTCTGATTCATTTGAATACCTATGTTATGGGTCTACAGCCATTAGAATTATTTTCACTCTTACAGTGCGGGGATAGACTTTAGTCGTCAGAATCTGACGTCTACAGACGTCAGATTCTGACGACTAAAGTCGATCCCCGCGCTATAAGGGTTAATTTAATTATTTTTAAATAAGTGCATCATAATATTCCTCATATCATTTTCACGAGTTCCAGAAGAGACGCGAACCCGATTCTCTGGGAATGTCGCCTTGAATGAGCGGTTGACGCGAAACGCGTGCGGCACTTCAACTATTGAACACGAATACGGTATCCATTTCATTTTGTAGATTCTCTCTCCTTTCAAAGCTTGTGGTTTGCTCATCTTGCTCACCCACTTGGTCTTCTTTCTCCGGGCTCTTTGTTAAAGGTCCGATTACTATTGACCCTCGTTAGCCATGTTAACCCGATGGAATCTACTTCCATTTTAAAGAAATAGCTAGCTTAGTTTTAGGATAAAAAGTGTTTGATCGAATGTGGTATTTCAGCCACAACAAAATATGAATCGATACCTTTTTGTGTATAAAATGCATTTGAAACTGTGTAGGCACTGGTATAACCCTTTTGTTCCCACATGGAGTGGGCTTCGTAAATCTCTGAAAAAACCACCTGGTATTATAAACAGTGACAACCAATCGGAATGCTGAACGTCCAGGGAGTCCTGTGCATAAAGGTGTCTTTATCCGGTTTAAAAACAGGATCAAGTCCCTGAAGTGGGCAGGAATGGCGAGTTATATTTTTAAATCGGCTTCACAGTGTAACAGTGAAAGAGAGACTTTGTTCAGCACTTGACATTGTCAGGACTATGGGTCTTCTGAAATTCACTTGAACTATATATATACATCGACTCTGCTCATTATAATACATGGATTTAAATTAGATAGATATTTGATATATTGTAATTTATCCTCAAATGTATTTTTTTTTTTTATCAGCTTCTGTGTATTTTGTAATGATTCTGGTTGGATATTGATCAAACCCTGTGACCTAAAGGTCTACTAATGCTTGTTCACAGGTCTTGTTTGCCAGCGATAATCCTGTCAGACTATTCACACTCTGACACCGATCTACCATGCAGTCAGTCAGGAAATCTCATAAGTACGAGCAAATTTACCTATGCAAATCAGCTATTATAGGGTATTCAGAAACAAAAAAGACCAGCAATGAACACCCAACACCTGGGGATGACCACCTGATTGACGCTTAGGGGTCTACAGGAGAGGAATTAAATTTACACTTTCCGTTTTTGCTTAAATGTTTACATTGAATTATTTATGATTTTGTATTCGATAAAAATAGTTAGTAACGAAACACGTTTTTATTGACAGTAAAAAACTCATCTTATAAAAAATTAAATGAAACCATAACAATAATCAGGCCGACTAGTATTTGCTAGTATTCGGGAGATGTAGTGTCGCTGGAAGATATCACTGTCATAGTTGTGCTTTGTCACTGAGAGGAGTTTGTGCTCTCTCAAACAAATTCCATGTTTATTGTCCGCCCTGTTGTTCCTTAGTTCTATTTGATGAGTGTTCACACAGTACGAGGTGTATAGGGTTGTGTGTCGTCTGAGTGTGCATGTTAAAGATGGACAACATGCCACGTGGTGATGGAATGCCTGCTCTGAACACAACACCCACAACCAGACTTATTTGTGCGCAATCTCGCTCACAAATAGTCTGGTTTTAGGGCGTGCAATCTAACCGTTGAATCTCATTTTTTCGAAACGCTAAAGCCAATGATTGTCCCTTTAAAGACAATTAAGACAATTATTCGGCCGATTCCTATTTAATTTCGTTTTTAATTTGTTTCTCTGACATTTGACTTGTTTAATGCAAAATAAAGAATTCTGCTTCAGATATAGCTCGTGGCATTCACCAGTTTTATTTTTAAATTCCACTTTTAAAGTTTGCTCTCTGATCGTTATGTCTTGTACACCAACACTAAAATAACGGTTATGAAGGTTTTTTTATTGTCTTATATATTATTTACTGCTAAACAAATCCATTGCTATACCTAGTAATAAACAACTAGAGAGAAATGGTGCGTTTAGATATACTATTGATTTTTCTTGTGTTACCTTTACGTTTTTTTGCGAAGACGTACATGCGAGGGATTTGAGTTCGAGGCACGAGCAGCAGTGTACTTGTCTGTCTGGACTCGACCTCATCCCTCTTCACACTGGACACCATCTGGACTTTATGTCTGTGCAAAGAGTCACAGGTGGAGGGGCCGTAAAGCATCTCTTGACACCTCTGTTCATACTGATGTACTATACGCATGTGTCCAGGGGGGCAGTGTGAACAGCACTCGTATCACTGCAAATACCATACATTGAACCTGTGTTGGTTTGGTGTTGGGCCAGCGTCTGCGACGCTGGCCCAACACCAAACCAACACAGATTCAATGCCTCGTGCTAGCTGGATCACTCTCAGCAAAAACTTTATATAGATAAAGTTGTTGCTCCTAGTGATCAGTGCTTTGATCTTGATACTCTCACCCTGCTTCCAGATCTAATTTGATGGCATTTGAACGATTTGAACAAATCAACTTTTAAGATATAGATCAAGCTATTCGTATTCATGATATTCTAGCTCAATAACGGTCTCTGTTTCGCATTTTCAACAATCTTATTTTACAACGTGCGACCATAATAACATAACGTATGTTTAGTTGTGATTTTGTATAGTTGTGATTTTGGCATCTGTATTTTAAGCATATTAAAATGGCTCGATACTGGCCTCTTCCCACTAAAATAAAGCGAGAGTCTCTTATCAGTACCATAGTCCCATTTTGTGTGCGACTGACAAATCCATTGCACGCATTTACAGCTAATGATACTTTTATTCGTCAAACATGCCCTTGGAATAAATAGATAAATACATACATAGTTGATAGGTTTACATTTACGTCGGTTTGCACTTCCATTTTAAGCCACTACTAAATTACGCCTTGCAATGTTATATTATGGGAAATAATTAGCATGATTACGTACAATTAATTATTTCTTCAACGTTATGTTGTCGAGTTTTCAATGTTGAAAACGTCCCAATTAATTTTATGGCAAAAAAACATAGGCTCGAGCAATTAGTGTTTTTGTTATCTTTTTTTGCGCTTTAACGAGGACTGCCATCTTTAATTGGTGCAATGTCCTCATTACACGACCTGGAAAGTACAACAATTTCCAACAAAATATCGTGTAAAAGGCGGAGTGACCTTTCATTTGCAACAATCACGCTTAATATGTATATTTCATGTATGATGATCCTATCTACATGATGTGATTATTTGTGGTGTCGGAATCACTCGGCGACAACAGCTCAGACAGCCTGCTTTATTTCCCATGAGAATCCCCAGCCGGGTCCGTAAGCTACATAAGTGAGAAGTGAGGACAGAAGATGAAGAGGCGCACCATTAAATGTGTATGGATGAGAACAAAGCAGAGTGTCGCACTGGACACCGGCTGGACTGGTCACTTTGACGAGTCACGGACCCAATGCCGGTATAATGCTGGGCCGGAGTCGCAGACTGTGGCCCAGCATTATACCAGCAATGTATCAGTATATCTAGTTACTAGACACAGTGGTGACTATGGTCATCGTGTCACACATGGACATAAACCAGGCGGTGTGAACATTGACACTGTGGTCTGGTGAGGGATGCTCATTTTTTTAGCTCAATGCCGGATCATTATCGGCGACATTGACCCAGCATTGAACCAATATTAGGTGAAGGTCCCTTCTTTGCTTTTGAGTTAATGATAACCACACACTATGTTAATACGATCCATATTGCCTGCAGTGAAATTGATATAACATATTTTGCGAACTGAATATCAGTATTATTCAACATTTAAAATTATTACACAAATGATAATAAATGTTTGAATTGCTAAATATTTAGATTGCTAGTCAAACAACCAGATTAAAAAAAACTGCAATTGCCAGCGAAATGTTTAATTTGCCGTAATCAGGTAATCCATCTACAGTTAGATTATATGACAATATCTTTTTCGTCAAAACTCCATGTCATTATAATATTTGCTGATCCATTATGCAAGCCTTTTGACCATGGGAGCTAAATTCGTTTCCCATGACAACTTAGTCGCCTAGAAATGACAGTTGGGACGACAGCTTCCTTATGAATATTTCAGAAAGATCAGGTGCTTACAATTGCACACTAGCATAGACACACCATTGACGTGGAGCCGCAACAAATCATTCTGATTTTATCATTCGTATTTGAAAAAGCCGGGGACAGGAAATTATGAGATGACGAGTCGAAAACGAGGTTTGATAGAACTGGATTTCTTTTTTTGTCGGACAAAAAAAACAATGGTTGGTGAAGCCAGTCAGACTGTTGAATCCCTGGCTTTAGATCATATTGCAGTGGGCTGCCCTAGTCACGGAATAGTAACCAAATGAGACGATACGCCCTTCTAATGTCAGCATGACACGCTAGTACGTCAGCCATCCGTCAGGTGGCGTGTAGTTCACGGGATATATCAAAGCGAGGCTCAATATGGCGGGGCTTGGTGTATTCTAACAACGTTAACCTCATGTTTTTATCTGGCGGCGGGCATATTAAATATGTATGTCTGCGGGCGATGTACGACTATATCCATATAGCCAAATGTACACATGTAACACTGACCAATGCTGCCTAAACATTAGCCCAACAATTCATACTTCGTCCATCATCGAATTGACATTTTGCCGCCGTACCCTGTCATAGGAGCGTAGGTGTCTGCAGTCTATTATTGGACAGGTGTTCAAACCTATGCCTGACATTTGATGACTTTTTGACAACAATTTGTAAGCTCAATTATATTGTTATCAGTCATTGTATACGTCGACTATACACTTCTTAGAAGTCAATAAAATTACAGTTGTCATAGTTTAAAAGATACAGCCATTTGTTATTTTGCTATAAATTATCGTCCGCCGCATTGAATCCATGTAATAATATTATAGCTTTATCTGTTACATTTGTTCTTTTCCAAGCCTATTGTTATTAATTTAAACTTGCGATAGAATAGTTTTTGAAATAATATCACTGTTTCAAATTGAAAAATAAAATTATACCGTAAACATGATAAATAATAGGCTAGTGCAATATCATGTACATGTTTTTGTTGAAATCGTGATCAAGTAGAAAAAATATGTTGAAGTGTATTTTTTTACATGATAAAATGAGACATAATGACGCCCGATGCAATTGTATTTTTTCTTTTTTTATTAAACGACAAAAATACGTTATCTACACTATTCGCTAGGCTGTATACTATATACGACAAAAATATGTTATCTACACTATTCGCTAGGCTGTATACTATAATGTGTGCATAATATTGCATAAAATCGACGCTGTGACAAACACATCGGCCAGAAAATCTCCTTGGTCATCAAATTGTCCATCCATCTATCCTAGCTGTCTACACTCCCTATCTGATCGCATCTCACCCCTTTCATCACCACCGCCATCTTTATTCCAAATTCTCACATTTACCACATGTTCGACTGTAACCACTTAAGTCCTGAGCTGTCCACACAAATATTATAAAAGTAACACGCGATGACACGTTGTCCTCATGCAACATCTTACGTAATCATCTTAATTATTTTTTTACATTCCCTTTTAAAAGCTTTTAACGCTGCTGAAATTGTCAATTACCAAACCAACCAAACGCATGACACATTTTAAAAATACAATCGCAATGACCTTTACACTGCTAAGTTAATATATCTACTTGAGGTTGTGTCTCGCTACTCATTGTTTAATTTGAGACCAAATATTCACAAATCTTGATGTTTAAACAGTAATTTCGGTTCCAATAACAGTCGTTTAATCGGCTATTAAAACTGATTGAAAACGACTATTGTCGTGATTCGCAGGCATTGCTAATTTGACTCAAAAATTAATGTAAGTTCACAAGCTCACGCGAGACATAAATTCCAAGCATGCGATGGCGCCCATTTTATGATTATGTTCGCATAATATAACGTCCTATAGTACTATATCGTCGCCTCGGAGCTAAAGGATCCTATCTGACACTCGTTAGAGTGGCAGATAGGATCCTTTAGCTCCGAGGCGACGATATTAATAATGTATTATATATAATGCAGCTTGATGGGTTTCAATTGGTTCAACTTGTGTGGGGTTGGCAGTGGCCCAGTGGTCACACTTCTTTTTGTTGGTTAGGGACGACACGTTGTTGAAAATGGTGGTTCTCTTCTAGGTTTATCATGTTAATGAAGCGTCTTGTTTTATTTCTGCATGGGATGAATCTATTGCTATGTACGGATGATAGTTCAAATGGTTGTCTCAACGTTTGCCAAAAATCAGAAAGTAATAGTTTAAACTTTGGGGTAGAGCAGTTAATAGAGTCGTTGTCTAACCGATATTAAGCAAATGTTGATTAATAGTTACCTTGCGTATGTCATACAGAGGAGGGTTGTGCGACATATTTTCAATTATGTCGGCCGTGACATTCTTCGACAAGGCGATGTGAAATATCAGTCACTCAATATTTTCAGTATTTTTATCTTGCAAACGAAAGTAATTTAATTTGAAAATGAAACTGCATTTCAGTTTCCTTTCTAATTAAAATACAGCTGCTGCTGAGATAATTAACGTTTTTATTTATTTTTATCCTCATATGTGTAGTTTCAAACGTTGTAGTGTCAGACACTTGAAAATGACATGCGTACCACTCTATCAAAGACATGATTATTGAACAAGGTAGGCTCAAGCTATTCTAAACCTACCTATTGGCTCAACTACCCTTATATTGTTAAAATTAAGAACCATGTAAAACTGCTCTTAAATACGTTTTTTTGTATATATCAACCAATAAATTATTGGGTTTTGTAGTAACGAATTTCTATAACCATTATGTTCTGTATAGAATGTTGGTATATATAATTATCTTCCCATAATGTGGCTCCCTCTTCAAAGTTTATCACTGACTCGGAGTATCTTCCGTTGGCTTGCACAACAGTTTTTATTTTAGCTTGAAGTTTTTGCTTGCATTAAACTCACGATCATAATGATTTGTGTATCATAATAATATTGTTCTAGTGGTCATTTGTCAGATGAGGTCACACGCTGGTTGAAGCATGAAAACCTGAGCGTTTTCAATCTGCAACCATTGCCTCTTCATGCTCTGGTGGCATGAGCTTGGCGTGACTTTCGTCACACTCCCCGGTCTTGTATGACCTACTTGAGAGTTTATGGTGGACCTGGAGTGGTGGAGGGTCAGACAAGAGTGTTGTTGACCACTGTCGAGAACATGCAAGTACGAATTGGTTTAATGTAGTTTCAATGGTGGGCCAACGTCTCCGACGTTGGCCTACCATTGAAACTACATTAAACCACCGTCTTCTGCCAGGTCTCACTCGATGGCCAATGCAGTCTTTGACTAGTGTTCTTTTCCCGGTGAAATCGCCGTTGACGACCTGCCATAACGACCATTTCACAGTGCGCTGACAGCAGGGGTGAACATGTGGAATTACACAATGAACGCCATATTGCACAAACCAGTCGAGCTTGTGATGTCATCTGCATCCAATTCAGTCCATGACCGCCGCCCAGTCACAGTGACCATGCTGATGACGCTCAGAACTCGGGCAGGACGAGCTCAAGTCTATTGACTGCACGTGTAATCTGTGAAGTGCAACACATGTATATTTGCGAGTATGAATCGAGGTGCTAATATATCTACCTTTGTCATAAACTGATGCAATAATCCAGTTCGCCTAGATAAATAACTCTGTTTGAAGTCGTGAAGAGGCTGTTGTTGTATACTGCAACTGGAAATAATACCGAGATAAACGTTATCGCGTATCATATTATGGGCTCAATTGCTATAATGGCAAACATAAATCATGTTGCCAACGTTCTTTAATTTCCTCATGAATAAACTTCCTGGTTGGTTATTATTTTTAAACTACAGTGTATGTGGACATGTCAAAAAATATATGTAATTCCATTTATTACAATATAAGTAGGTATACATGGTATAGGTATTATTTGATTTAGCATGTTTACTTCAAATCTCGATTTATAGCCTTAACATAATTATGTAGGCCTACTCATGTTTCACAATTTCTTATTTTGTGATCTGAATTCGTTGTCGATGATCTCGTCTAAACAACTAACTTTTGATTAGCTTTGGCCCTTCAGTATGTAGGTTATGTCAATATATATCTGGCTGAGAATGCTGGCGTCTAGAAGGTAATCTATGTGATCAAAATCACTATCCTGTAGTCTCTCGCAATATACATTATATTGTACAGAAAAATGATATTTAAAACATTCATGTTCTGTACTCAATGCATACACACGACTCTCTCGTTTGTGCATAAAATTATGATAGGTAGATGACAAAAACACTTTGTTTCAGACATAATCGGTAACATCTATTTCAAACAATATTAATGTCCGAGAAGGGTGTTGCGGGACATGGAGGATAAATCTTCTTGAGACGAGCAAGTCAGAAATGACTGAATAATCCGCCCAGGAATCCTGTCGGATACTGCCGAGATGGATCCAGCTATGTGAGGTGGCAGGTAGACTTCCGGCCAATTCACCTATTCATCAAACCCATTTAATAACATAAGTTCCTCTCATATTTTCTTTTGATGGAATTAGTGTGAGACCCGAGCCCTGTGATGTGAACATCCGGTTGTCTTTTGTGCTCGGTGATTGTCCACGGGGAACTCCTTGAACAGTCACTGAACGAGAGACTCCCCACGGATGAGTCACTGAGCGAGTTGTGCTTAGCCAGCACACAAAATACCTGATGATGATTTCATGTTGGGCCAGCGTCGCAGACGCTGGCCCAACATGAAACCAACACCAGGTAAACGTGTTATTTCCCAGGGATCTCCCCGGGGAACTCGCTGAACGGGATACTCCCTACTGTGGATTCACATAAACAGTCTCTGGGCTGCAGTGAGATCAGATAGATGATGGTATATCATTTATTAATAATTGCAGTGTTTTGTCGAGAAGCAGAGTCGTCAAGGTAATTAATTGATTTGGTGATGTCATTGAGCTGATAAAAGAAGCAATGTCCACTCAAATTCCGCAGACATGATCCACGTCGATCCTATTATTTAATATCAACTAATTGTATTTTAATTCATTTCACCGGACCACGTTATTCAAACCGTCGCTACATATCCAAATGTTCTATTGTGCCAATCTGTGTTTAAGAAAAATATAGTTGTTTTGACACCTGCTCCATGTCGCCAAATGCTTATGTTCATACGTTTCAAGACTATTTTTGTATCATATTTTTTGTCTTCAGTTTTGCTGTAAATTGTCACTATGTGCTTGCCCGGCGTGGTGGTTGACGCATATTGTTGCCACCTTCACAATTTTATTTTGAAATAAATTCATTGCGTCCCTTCTTCATGTTTCTTTTTTATTGTTTAACTTTGTTTTCACTATTGAAATTTAAAACAATTGACTAAATAATCCGACGATTATTTTCTTTCCGTTATAATGATTATTATTCCTCGTATTTATTATTATCATCACTATTAGACACACATTATAATTAATGTGCCATTTTACAATCACTGTGACGTGGCTCATTCTATTCCCGGAAATGACCACACATGTAATATTATTTTCTGACTCGGGCTGTTAA
Source organism: Flabesymbios commensalis (assembly GCA_964017125.1). Lineage (NCBI taxonomy): Eukaryota > Metazoa > Annelida > Polychaeta > Terebellida > Flabelligeridae > Flabesymbios > Flabesymbios commensalis. The sequence goes on from OZ024913.1 coordinate 51,506,428, forward strand.
AGAGGAAATTACGGCATCCGTCAAGTGGATCATTGTGGGAGTTGTCACCAGTTGTGTGTGGGGGGGGGGGGGGTACTATAAGAGTCATCAGTTGATAGTCCGTCCAGCTTTGGGCAAATTCTGGTCCGACGTCACAGACGTTGGCCCAGAATTTGTCCAAATCTGGACCAGCGCCTTTCATTTGCTGAGAATTGCAAGAGTACAAGTCATTCTGATAAGTCCCCACCCTGAACAATGCGTGAACACGTTCATCAAACAATGGCGGCTATCTCACTGCATGGTGGCACATTTCAAACAGAGTTAAATCGCGATTTAAATCTAGTGCCCCAAGTCCTTTGTCCTTTGTCCTTGCCCGGCAGAGAAATGGATTTATCTCTCATTTATTATTTCTGCCACTTCTTTGTCGCATTCGTGCATATTTAATGCACTTTTGAGTAGATACATACCTTGTTTCTCTATCTGCTGTAGAGAGCTTTTTTGTTGAAGCTATTCAGCGGAATAACACGGAACAGCTAAATAAAAGGTGGATTATGAATGCCATTTGGGCCTCCATTCATTGTTGCCTATTTTCCAAAGCGTTTTTCACCGCGTGGTCACTCAGCCATTTGTGTCTTTTCACTTTGTGTGCTTGTTCATCTCTCGCATAAAGCGAAGGTTCAATGCTGTAGAAATCGTCTGTTTAAACACGAAATGTATCGTCTACAATGAGCACTTGACAATGTGAAATGATTCTTGATATTTTGTTTGTGTAGGCCTACCCTATTTGTGAAAAATATACTTAGTGTGTAGTCTATGATTATTGCGTGTAGTATTACGAAGTGATCCAGGCATTTTTTTTTACCGAAACACGATTACATTTATCATGTTTATATATGCACAGTAGCGTGAACTGGAAATCGCTGTATGTATAATTAGATGAATAATTGGTGTTCCTGACAGTTAAAGTGTCCCCCCCCACAAGCCCTCTCCCTTTCACGACATGTGTGAGTCTCGTGTGTTTGATGAGATATCAAACGATATCCGAGTGAGAATAACATTGGCGGACACGTTTGTAAAATATGATTATCCGGCACGATCCGTTACTTTTGCCCCCTGGCAAATAAGCCGTATTATCACCAAGAGACGTCGCCGCAGTCCAGACTCCATCCCTTGTCAAAATATTTATTTGTCACTTAGCACCAGACATGGCGCATAGGTGACCCGAGGCGGACCACAGACGCCCATTGTGATACACCACTGACCAGTGACAACATCACATTGATCGCGAGATGTTGAACCAATGTTGTTTTAATGCTGGGCCATCGTCTGCGACGATGTCCCAGCATTAAAACAACATTGGGTCAACGCCTCGTGTTTTCTGGGATGACCATGAGAGCTGTTGCCAAATGTCCTCTCTTGGTAACTTGACACCAGATCCTATGTATACTATAAGTGAAATAAAATTACCAATTCTAATATACGTTTAAACTAAACTTAATACTATGTCAATAATACATAAGACATGTACTTTGCTGCAATGGAAGTTTATAATCTAGTACTGTGTTAATGATCTCGTCAAGTGATGAAATATTTACGTGTCATAATTATAAGAAGATTGTCGTTGCCTAATACAGAATTTAGTAAAGATAATGTAGTCATTGTGCCTCGCGATAATGTAGTCATTGTGTCGCGCAGCTACCAGTAGGCCTAACTATGCGATAACGTTAATGGCGGCCTCTCCACGACATGCTCTGTTGTCTCTGTGTCTTGGCGTCCACACGATCCCGTCACATCAGCTGGACGGAAATACAATGGCGGGAGGATCCGGATTTTGCTGGTCTTTTGAATGATCAGGCTTTTAGCATGTCCTTGTTTGATCAGGACGTACACAGATTTTAGAATGAACATTACTTTCTAATCTGTGCATTTCTAATCTGTGCATTCAAGAACTGTTCATATTTCAATACGTCAGTCCTACATGACAATCAACACCTTTTAGAACATTTCCGCGATGTCACATTCCCATTTTTTAAGTACCACACAGTGAAAATCCGCGCATCCGCATACAAACAAAACGCATGTTTTGTTTGCCATTATTAATCATGTTTAACCATTTCAAGCCTGGATTTAGCATTGTCATCTTCATCCACTACAAACCGCGAATTGCTGTCGCAATTCTCGACTTTACTTGGATGAAGATGACTTGATGTGGGTGAATAATTAAAGAAAATTGCCACGTATTGGGAAAAGAGTTTCAGGGAAATTGTCCTTCTAAAACCGTCAGTTGTAGGAAAATTAAGTCTGTTTTCAGGAATGTAAAATGATGCTTTAATGCATCGTGAGGACTTAAAGGATTAATGCGTGGCTAATTTTGCTGTGATGGGAGAATTTTTGCTAACATCGACATGCATGCAACCTTACCTTTTTGCAGGACATGTTTTACATCAACAACATGTCCTGTCTTCCTATAGTTCCACTAAGCACCGGTAATTACATTTAAGTGGACGACATTGATTTCCTTTGGCGTCTACCAGTTCACTCTCCAGCTAATCATACGCGTCAAATGCTGACTTTTCATACCACCACTATGTCTTATATGGTGTCAGATATGGTAGAAAAATGATGATTTAAACAAATTAGTCCTGCTAAAATAACTAACATAAACATATTATTTTATTGATTGACTCTCTGATTCCAACAACCTCCTTTGGAAAATGAATTAAAAATAAGAAATTCAACATGACCGCTGATCGGTTATAGGTCTAATGACCAGACATCCCTTTTTTACCATCTAATTTTTATGCCATAATTATAAAGTCAAGATGAAGTGCTTGTAATAATATATATTTACTGTTTATTAATAAGATAGCGAATGTTGTGTTAGCTGTGAATTACTTAAATAGCCCAGGATATAATCCATGTGTAACTTCGCCACCTTGATTTTGAACGGTCGTATCTGTTGCTTCATAAAGTGGCATATGCGATCATTTAACACCAGGATGGCGACAATGGGACATGAGGTACTGTAAATCTTGGTATCATATCACGTTATTATGTTCATGTATGTTGTATTGACCTATGTTGGATACATCATGCTAAAAGTCATAAATTTGAAAATCTCTTCAGATTATGGCACAGAAACTGTTAGCGGATCATGTGACCAAATGTCGTGTCTCACTTGACTCACGGTGAAGGGAAAATAACGCCTTTGAAAGGTCATCCATTGACATTATCATCCTGGCGACTCTAGTAATGCACGACCGGTCTCTATTATCAAAGCCAAGATCTCAGTCAAATGATTGGTCGAGATGGCCATCTCGACCAATCACTTGACTACGATATGGGTCAACCATTTTTAGAATATCGATCCTGCTTATTAACTCGAGAAAACCCAATGTTATCACCATCAGTTAGTAGCTTATAGTATTAAATATGTCGGACATGAGCCGTACAATATGATTTATATTCCCCTTATTAGAAGAACATTCCAATTAACACAAAACATTTGTATATCATTTGTATATTGTTCGACGTTGGGCCGACGTTGTACAAATTTTATACAAAATGTTTTGTGCTTACCGGGATACACTGTATCAGGTAGCGTGGATTTGTAGTATTTCGTCGGTTCCAGTGTTAAGTGCACACACACTTATGACGGCCACGTAATCAAATGCAGATGGCGAGAACTGCGTGAAGGTAACATTTTTCCGCCACGGAAAAAACCCTTTACGGCGTGCTTTGCACGGGTGATTGAAGAGGTCGGAAGTCATCTCAATCTTTCTCTGCCCATGCGCAGTCAGCAGAAACACTTTCCATGTCGCAGTCAGGAGCTGGAACGAAAAGTGGTGATTTATCTGGAGAACGCTATTCCAGTTAGGAGGTGAAATGAATCAATGGTTCTCCTGCACCGTATGCTACTGACAACGAGGCTACATTTTGTATAAGTATACATAATGTATTAAAAGTGATAAGACCATATAAATATATTTTGCACCCTGTACTTAAAAATAGAAGGCCATATTTACTGATATTGGATATATGTTGTGACCTTTCAAAAAACGAAGGACAATTTTTCAAAGTTGTCGTCGGTCTTTCGACAGGAAATAAAAAAATAGAATAATGATACTGATACTGGTTGCTTTATTTTTACTATGCCATGGATTGCTATAAAACTGCCACACACGCGACGTTGAGCCAATGCAGGATTAATATTGGTCCAACAGTGAGTGAACGTCTCGTGTTTGCTGGGACGATGTGAATACAGCATCACTTGGTGATCAAGCTTACATTAGATCGCCGATTGTGCCCAGTGGTATGCAATGGCTGATACAGGATATGTATCCCGACACTGACAAACGTATGGTATTACCACGGATATCTGGCGGGGCACTCAGACTCGTAATCCCTGCCACAAATCCGCATGATAATAGGCATCCCGACATGGGATAGAGTAGCTTGCCATCCCAATCATCCTCCCAAACGGAGATGTCGGTTCTCGAGTCGTAGAATGCTTGGTGGGATACGTGGAGGGATTCTGTTTGTGGCAGCTGTGATGGGGTTTGAACGTCTCGTGCCACACCCATTCCCACCAGGAACCAGTGTTGTTGTAATGCTGGTCCAGCGTCGTAGACGCTGGACCAGCATTACAACAGCACTGAACCAACCCTTAGCCTTTACCGGGATTAATACTCCCCAAATCTATTGTCACACTGCTACAAATTATACACACTAGATGTATCCATAGCAAAAGCAGCATGTTGATTATATATCAATCATGGACGCCGGAGGTGTATGTAATAGAAGCAGCGTGGTAGATTATCTTCTGGGGTCCGCAAACATAAAACTCTTGTATACTAACTGACATTGTTATTACCGTTATCCAATTATACGTTTACATTGTATTAAAAGCTGGCCAAACATGACCAGTAGGCATTTTTTTCTAATGCATTTTGATTTGTGCTTTGCAATTTAAATGCCATCCAGCAAATGAACGCTACATTAGTTGAACATCCGAAGCAAATGAAAACAATCAAGGTGTAAATTCCCTCATAAATGACGACACTTAAAATGTCATTTTTTCTTGGTGGGACGTTGATGAGATCGCGGAAACAAGCGCTGGTGGTAAAATCTGGATCGTGATCCGCACGGCTGACGTCATGGTTACAATGTTGTTATGGTATCCACGGGACGTCAATGAATTCATCCATTTAGAAATTAGAATCCATAGCAGGAAACCTAGGGGATATTAGCTGCCATGCTTGCCAGTCAAAGACGCTTAACTTGCTTTCCATTTGCAGCTATAACTGTTGCTATAACTGTTAAATTGGACAGAATAACATTTATTTTATATTTATATTTTGAGTGATAACAAAAAATATTACAGCAATTTATCGCTAGAGGGCTTTATTTTGATTTTATTCCAGTTTGACATGCCTTAGTGACCCGGTGCACAAGACGTACGCCCAATGTCTGTTCAATGCTGGCCCACCGTATGCGACGCTGGCACAAGATTCAACCCACTTTGTGTGACCGTCTCGTTTTTGCTGGTTCAGCAGCTTTGCTCACAGTCTACGCTGGCCTGAATCATGAGAAACCGTTGCTGAAGTTCCCCATTTAAACTGCATGGTCGGGTCTGTGACGACATCAATACTGCATACTAACTCGTTAATATTACTATCACGTTGCTGCATTTTTCATTCCGTGATGGACGGAGCAGTAGAATTTTCCGGCATCCGGAAAGCACCCACGGGACCATTGCTCACCGCTGGAAATGCGGGAACTCCAGACATTAGTGGAGGGATGTACGCCTACGCTGTGTAGACGTTAGTAGGGATCACTCGGGATACGCTCCAAGGACGCTCTATCTGACATGGGACATGACTGCTGAAATCCTGGTTAGCACATCAGCTTGCAAGCAGGATCATTCTAGCAGCCTATAAAACCAGTCGTTTCCCCAATTAACAGGGCATCTGGACCATGTGCTGACTACAGAACCCCACTAACGTTAGAGAATCATGTACTCCAGTCTAGGTTATTGAAATCATCCCTACATACATAAGAGCTTGCAAAGCCGAAAAAGAGTCATTGCTTACTTTTCGATTAAGCAGTTACTGCCTTTTGGCTTTGCAGAGCAGTATCCACTGTTAACCACATATCGGATAGCATAACAATTTTGAGCATAACGATAATTGTGGCTTTTAAACTACCTAGGCAAATTTAATTTAAATTACTCTTTTGTGTGTTAAATAAAATTAAAATAATTATTTTACGCCACTACAAAATCGATTTAAAAAATAATTTTCATTATCAACCACAACATATTTCTACTCGTTTCTCTTTTATACTACTATTTTCGATGTCCTGTCACAAGCATAATTGATGGCTGCTATTCTGATGGCCATTGCTATCTGTTAAGATAATAAACAAATGCACTTGAAAGAGGAAGAGAAAAGAGTGCGCTGCGGCGCAGCACATAGTCTTCTAAGAACATGACTGATGACACCTCCCCGTCCCATATCTCATCTCTCACAGGGATCTGCCTGGCTAAGCCGCATATAGAGGGCCACCGGTCAAGCTCTCTTAGCCATACACGTCACCCGTCAGCTTGCAGACGGGGGACCGCTGGATAACCTGCATGCAACCAGGAAGGCATTTAGAAAGGTTTCTAATTTGTAGCTGATCCGGTTAACATAACTGATTATGTATTTCTGAAGGATAAAACCTGTCAACGACCACGACTTGAATTAATGTGTTCCTAATCGGCAATAAACACATTCAAGTTACACAAAACAGCCTAACAGTCAAGTGCGACTTTGGGGTGGTTACCTGGAGATAAAAACTCATTCTAAAGTCTTAACCATACGTATACGGTTTCTAGGATGTGCGTTGGATTCCTTTATTGGAATCACCCACTGACGTAATGCCAAAGTACGGAAATTAACGTTTATATTAAATTAATATCTTACAAAGGAAATACGTCAAATGTGTGTTTAAAGTACCTGCTGATGTTACAGGCATTGTAGACTGATGTGTGTGATATCATAGAATTATTAACTCTATGGTGATATTAAATAGATTTGCGTGTTGAAGTGTTGCCGAGTATTATCCTTAATTTATCATTGGTAACAGAACAAAAATCAACATCAAAGACATGCACTACAAACTGGACGTGTAGAAAAAGCATTAAGGGGTGTGTAATTTACAAAGCTTAGAAATCCGCTTAACTACAGAAGATGAAAGATCCCTGGTCAGAGCAGATCCCGGTCCAGTAGGCCACCTAGCGGTCATTTACGGGACACTGGACAGCTAAGCCTCACGCCGGGATCAATGCAGCAACAACGCCAGCCAAGGATGAGATCCATTAACCTTGTGCAGGCAAGAGAGACTGCAAATTGCTTTACTTGCCGAATTCGAATCTGTTCACCAAGTACGTTAGATCTACTCAATGTGGAGCAGCCATCTCGGACGCTAGAGCAAGATCCAACTGACGTTTTGTGCCTGCGTCGGAATTTTACGATCCCGACATACGTGTTACAAATACATCCTTAAATTGAGGCATCGGCCAATAGCAGCATCTCGTCTGCAAAGCCTAAAACTTTTTGCAGTTGCTGCGTTTTGATTTGGACCTTGGACTCTGGATCTTGAAGTGTTAAGAGGGAGTGTCCATGGCAGCAGACAGTGACACATGGATTCATCTGCCCAGCAAGGATTCTACCAGCAAACTGGGTCGAGAGGGGGTCGGTGTACGTTCCACTTAGTGCGATAAGCTTTTGACGGTTTGATGCCCAGCCTGATTACCATCTTATTCGCCAATGTTGCTGTCCCAATTGATCACTACTTCCTTTTCCTGTACAATTTTATGGAAATATCTTTGGTTTTACTGTAAACCGAAGATAGTAAATGAGGGCATTGCCAGTGATGTTTATTTTTTCCACAGAGAGTAGTGACCTTCATCTCGCTTCCTGATCAGCAAAGAAATGACACCTTCATTGGATCTGTTATAGATTAGTTGGGTTTATCAATGAATCCATTTCTCCGTTAAATTGACGACGCAAATCTCATACTAAATTGGAAAATATTATGTCACAATAGTAGGCTATATTAGTGAATAATGTTATTTAGGTGTGTTTGTTATAATTATTTTTTGTGAATAGATCACTTTTATTCGTTTGATAAATTTCGTCGATTATTAAAGGAATGAGAGTAGCTTTACTGTTGATATTTCCAGAACTAAATGGTTTGGACCTATGGTAACAAAATATATTGTTTGTCGATTTACTCATCAAAAACAAAGTAGAACATGTCGTTAGCTAACTTGATTTACATATTTTGTAAAGTGGATCACCACGTCTTTATGAATTGATGGAAGGAGAGTCGCCTCTCCCTGTAAGGATATGGTCAGTTGGGACATCAGTGGGCAATAGGGCAAATCAACGATTTTGTACCAGCTCGCTTCTTCCGTTGAGTGAAATAGCTTCTGCGCATGCTTAAGCTGGACACTTCCGGTGAATGGGTCCAGTGGTGCATCCACCTAAAACGGCTGTCATGCTAAAGTAAGGCTGTATAAATACAAATGAATTGGCGACAACGCAAAGTCTCCCCAGGACCTCCGCGTACAATATTTTCTGTATTGCGTATCAAAACAACATCTATCCATAAATATACAATTTATCCATTTGGTTGAGTATTTGCGATCAATATTATTGAAATTTTTCTACGACGCTATAGTTCACTGTACATATTCACTGTATAAAATTCTGGCACCCTATCGTGTTTATTTCAGACTGGTTAAGATCCCTATGTATCATTATTATCAGTAGTATTACATCTACAATAACAATTCAGAATATCACACGTTTCCTCATCATAAGCTTAGAATGTGGGCACATTGAATTGAATTATTTAATTTTAACTTGTTCGTGACGATAATCGACTCTGTTCTGAATTTCACTTCGGCTACATTTAATGAGATACATTTCTCAGTCGTAGATCTGGACACAGTGGCTGGCACAGGGTTTCAGGTTACTGTAAGGGATAACGGTTGTCGTATGATATGCAGATCCAGAGATTTACTCTGACAAACACTGGATCACATGCTGATCCTGACGGGGTCGTGGATGGACACGTTAACATCCCTCCTGTAACACTATGCACTGCCACAAAGCTGGCTCAATGTAGGGACAACGTCTACGACGTTGCCCCTACATTGAGCCAGCTTTGAGTTCCGCGGCCATAATGCTCACGTTGGGGTCAGAGGATCTCTGGCGGGGTCAAGAGGTCACATTTTTAGGATGGTAAACTGGCCGGTCATGGATACTTCCCTTGCAGATATATGAAGGTCACTTGATGGGGTACAACATTAATGGAATTGGACGCAGTATTTTACGTGTGTCGGGCACGGACTACTATATATAAAGTGCAATCTTGTTTCTATTACATTATCAATATATTGAGAGGAACAAAATAGTCGTTATGTAACAATTACTGTCTTTTTCTTTTTTATTTGGCGAGTGAAGGAAACGCCAAATAAAATAAACCTCCACACCCACTTTACTCTCAATTTTGTAGATCACTTATTTTTCATTTTCAGATTGTACTGATGTCAAGTAATACCAAGGATCAGTAGAACCTCTAGTATTATTGGCAATACATGACCAGACAGACTGACAAATGTTTTATTGACCTAAATAAAAATAGATAAATATGACACTTTCTTGTGGAAAATGACGTTAAGCGATATTTTCTCCATGGCACTTATTACTTATTTTTTATTGTTTGTTATCAGTTATGTAACTCAAATGGCGCTCTAATAGAAAACATACCACTGAGAGTTAACCCTTTAACCGCCAAATCATTTAATCTGAATTTTCACCCACTTGAAATTGTGTCTCGCTGACGCGATCCACAACTTCAAGTGAGTGAAAATTATTCAGATTTGACAAAATGGAGGTCAACTGTTTTCAAATATTGCTGATTGATGTCACATTTTATCTTTTAAAAGGTGGTACTTAATGTGCTAATAAAAAATGAAAACCCGAATATATGCGACACCGGCGGTTAAAGGGTTAAGTTTAGAAGACGGAACCTCTGTTAATAAAGATAACTCTATGCCTACACCAAGTCTCTCTGGGTTCTTTGGTTACACGCAATGCTCCCACATCACGCAACCAAATGCTCACATATCCCATTTCTACCACCGATGAATTTGAACGTTGAATTATTCACTATCGCCCTACCTTGGGAAAGCTACAGGAAAGGTCGAAATGGCGTCGAGTTTAGTGGGGTTTTTACTGTAAAGTGACACACGTGATGTAAGTGTGAACATACTTTGTCTGACTGGTGACAATAAGTGACATGAACGGCGCCTTACGTCTGAAAAAAACACTTAAATGACACAAAAAATATTCACATAAATCCAGCAAAACACAAAACGGCTGTACACTTCTTTTCAAAGTCAAAGGGCAGTAACTGCTTACTCTTCGAGTAAGCAGTTACTGCCCTTTGACTTTGCGCATCTGTAACGTGGTGTGATTTTTCGGGACATTTTGTCAGCTGAGACTACGTGTGGTGGCAGGTGAGGAGAAGCTGTGTGATTTCACAGTAGATCGCCTGTTCAGGCAACCGGGGATATACATCAAGGCCTCCCCCTGAGGGAATGCGCGGCCTTACCCTGGGAGTCCCCCATAAAACCAGCACGAAAAGGGATGCCCAATCCCTCGTTTGACGTCATCAAAAATGCATGAGAATCATAGCCGCAGTGACACCCAGTTTATCAAGGCTGGGGCGGCGATATAAATGACCGTCACCCGGAGAGGCGATTTAATTAACTATAACTCACGGCAAAGATGGCCCCTGATTCTATTGCGGGGGATTTAGTTTGGGGTTAGTCAAATAAGGGTGACGGAAATGGGAAGGGAACTGGCGGCAAAATTGGCCCGGCATGATATATAGTGGGCGCCTTGCTAACGTGGGGTATTCTTACAACACTGTCTGGATATTGGGCCAGTTGATGTGGCGTCGACTCAACATGGAGACAGATTTGGGCCTACATTCCATGGCCCTACAGCCCAACAAACACGACATCGACCCGATGTTGTTTTAATGTTGGCCCACCGTCTGCGATGTTGAGTCAGCATTAAACCAATTTTGGTCAATGTCTCGTGTTTGCTGGGAAATATTCTGCCTGACCAGCAGCTGCTGCATCAGCAACCTCCGTATCAGCTGCCGTCTCCCCATCTACCAACCCATCTCCTATAACATTATAACTTCTACATGAGTTGTTTGTGTGGAATTTCAATTAGGTTGGGAGTATCGCCGAGGTATACAGTTATTCTTAGTTTTGATGGGATTAGAAAATGTGTATGAATAATCTTGCAAATCGTGGGCATAAGTTCTCCAAATCCAAGGCCACCTTCACGTACAGTCTAAGCATACTAACTAGTGTATTGGTATCTGATACTAAAAAGACATAATACCGATCTGGACTTGGCGGATATTATTTTGCCATCAAACTCGGATGGACGAGTTTGTCCCTATCATTCTGGTATGTGTTGTAAATCGTGTTTTATGTCGCCATGAAAGCTGCTGATATAATGGATGGAATAGACTGCCATAGCACGTATTGGGCACCGGGATGGCTGTACATGGATCAATGAGGATCCTGTTACGCCTTGAGAAAGCCTCGCCATAACTAGAAAACACAAGACATTTACGCAATGTCGGCGACGATGAACCAATAATTCACTAACATTGCCTTAACGTCTCGTGACCACCTGCAGGCTGCTTGAAAAGTGTATCTTCTAAGCGTCCTCGAAAGATAAACTACGTTTTAATAACATGTATCTCGGCTACAGATTTTTATAATTATAACACGCCCAATATAAAAAAAAACCAGTTGGCTGTATTATTTAGCATGACCTAATCATCTTATCTCAGTTGGTGGCCTGATACATATATCAGTGTAATCAAATGAATGCCATCACTATACACATGTCTCCTTCTAACTGTGCATGTATTCGCTCATCAATTGTCATTGTTCACAATGTTTACAACATATTTTTATTGCGCCATCTCATAAGATTATAGAACACTAATGTAACCTAGTATGCATGTATCCATGTGTATGTACATGATGCATGGCATCTACAGTTCCAGCTGCATCTACACGGATGTTAATTTTCACTAAATAGATCATGTAAAGTTGTGAATAGATAAAGTTAAGCTTGGTATAATCACCTGATAATTCCTCACATCTGACCATGTTTTGTTTTTGTGTTGACAGCACCCTCAGGCATGTAGTTCACTGCTGACCACCAGTACCAGTAGTCCTCCAGTGGGTAACTCCAACCATCATCCTCTACCAGCATGTCCACCACCACCTCCACCAGCACGATACAACCCCAATCACCACCCAGGGCAGGTGTGGCCACAAGAACAGAGAGACATGGAGGTAAGCCAAAACAAAAACATCCACAACAATGCTGTTCATTTGGTTTGCTGGAGATAATTGGGCACGGTTACTATCACATTTTACCATTTCTGCATTGTTAGTGTCGCATAGTTACGTCCGTTTTACTCATAAAGGGACGATTGCATATTATGCGAGGTTAATCATGTTAATAAACTGCGCATTCAACACTGCACATTTTTGAAGCTCTTACAAACTGTTGGATCGTATTACGAACATACACTATTAAAGCAATGTGTATTGTTAATAGGTGTTTAGAGACGATGCGTCTCCTCAGACAGCTTGCATGCTTAATTCTCTATCTGAATGCCACGTCCTTTGGTTCTATCGCACTTTTTGCCAATAAAAATAACTGATACACTACTTTGTTCATCTCTCAATCTCCTGAGCACGCCATTGCTCTGCTTGCTCTTCTACGAAAATAAAATGTTTTGTACCTTAATTTTAGATGTATTTTCAAATTTCTTTTCTTTTCCGGAAGAGCAGAGCAATGGGATTTAGCGAGTGATATTATAGGAATTGCTACACTTCTCTTTAGACTAGATCTCTCAGTCGATGGTATTATGCTAATGGCATGGTGGGTATGATAAAGTAGCACTATAGATCAGGGACATGGTGTCAATTAATATCCCTCTTACGAAGTGACATAAATCTGTTGAATCCGAGCAAGGGACGATACTTAGTGCATCTAAGTCACATGAATGGTATGTTTATAGACTAACCAAAAGGCACAAAATGTATTGTGATGATAATTATTTGTATTGTTACGTATCGTCCGCTGATAACCCATAGCACGTTACAATCATGCTCAAATTTAGCAGACTGACGGAAACTATTTGTCTGCAGTTTTACTCTTTTATGATATATATAGTAAGTCTTTTTTTCGTTCTGCCTTGTAATAACAACAATTATCCTCTTTGTTATTGTCAGTTGTATGTAACATGTGTAAGGGGTCAATTTCTGACTAATGTTTTGGCCCCCAGTAACACCATCCCCAGAACTAGAACCAGTAGCAAATTGTTAATACTAGTTATTGAAATCCATCATTTTCTCCTTCAGGAGATTTACCGTACTCAACAGAGAAAATGGAATTATTTTAACGTAAATTCTATAGAAGGTAAATCACTACACATTGCATGGCTATTATATACATAGTGGCTGACTACTAACTATATGCATAACTAGTCCTATAGTTGCAGCATGTTTTGCTGTATAGTTCTTTATTTTCTATCACTGCCTTAAGCACAAAACACACTTTTATATGAGCACTGACAACTTGACGAAACCACTACTAAGCATAGCGATGAGAGGTAGTGTATATGTGATGGGTGATCTTGTATTATTGTGTTGGCTACAGTGGGCTGAAGAGGACAGTTGGGGATGGCGTTACGCCGAGTATACCTGCTAAAGACACACTAGTATTAAGGTACAAAGATTCGAAACCACCACCATTCCTCACTGTCTTATTCACGTCGTCATTTATTTATTTACTCGTTGAGTGTGTGTTGTGGTTTTCATTTACATTTACAGTGACTTTCCTGCAGGTGTTGTCGGACCCGGCAATAATCTAGCAGCACCAAGACAATGAGTGAAGAGATTCCGTTTTTACTAGTACCTCGGCCACAATGACTCTTTATTATACGAATGTCGTAGAAAAAAGGCACACTTGTCCCAAAGTCATTAGTACGTCGTTCGTACAGGTGATTGTTACCGAGGTATTATATAGACATCGTATCACACGTCTTTGTCTTGGTGTTACTGATTGTGATGCCGATTCCTTCGCAGGAACAGTCTTCAACAACGTGCGACAGATCGTGCATGCCTGCTGGGTGGTCATCTTGATCTTAACCAGTCGCATATTGTCGCAAATTGTTGTAGATATAACGATTTTTTTCTGTACGTTTGCTGTGTCTTAGCTAAGTCTACATTATTACTTGTGATGATATTTGAATACACAAGGAAATATTATTGTTTGTAGTGACGCGTTTTCAAAGATAGTGCATAATGTACAAACGTAGTAAAAGCTTATCGGCTCTAATATAATACGTGTTAGATCTTGCAGTGCTAGTTGTCCAAACCAAATAAACATCAGATATGACATATTAACTTAACAATAATTATTATGCTAACCTGCTTTAGTTACTTTTTCTCTTTGCACTGCATGGCGTGACATTTCATTTATAATGCATCGAATCTTGTTATTCTTTCCTTTTCTCTTTTCTTTAGTAGCTGTAGTATTATATTATTAAATGTTACAATATAAGTCTCATCATTGTTGAGACGCTTTATACGACAGTGCTATTGTAAATATGAAATCTGCTTAGAACCAATTTAACTTTATTCATAGCGTACAAAACCTATCACACCTGCTGAATTAATATTCATGTTATAATAATCACAGTGACATTTAATTGTGTTATACAATGAATGATAAACAAGTCATGTAATCAGTGATGAACAGAGTGGGATATTTACATGCATGCCTTAATAGTCACCACTGATACAGTATAGTTTGACACTGATCCTGTTCAACGTGATTTCAAGTGTAAATGATAACTGCAGAATTTCCATTTCCAACTTCGTCGTATAGATATTCGAAGTCAATTGAGCAAATCTCGCTTTCCGGCTTTCATTTCGGCACTGTCGCATGGATGACATTATTGAGCAACTATGAAAAAATGTACATACCGGGTATGCATGATACGTGATACTATACGTTTTATCCAAATGAGATAAACGGTAAGATAATTAGATCGTTGTCTAAGGGTAACGGAACAGCAACATTTTCAGTGATACAACTGAGTAAGTTTATTTTTTAAAAAATCAGCTCAACTGCCATATTGTTAACACTATTTCTGGTAGCACCTTCCTAATAAATGCATGTTTTTTGTTGTGTACAGGTTCACCATCTTCTGCAGCTGCTGAAGCAGCAGGACGTGGGAGACAGTCATAGTGACCTGTCGGCCGAGGGGTCCGCCACGGATAGCGGCCGAGGTGCCAGTGAGGAGGCCTATCCCACCGCCGGCCACCACCAGGCTCAGCCGCGTTATCATAACAGCCATCAGCCGGGTCATCAGCAGACATATCATCGTCACGCTAACAGCCGGGATCACGACGACAACACCGGTAAGAGGCACCATCCGAGGATTAACATTTAAAGCCCTGAAATACTGTCATCTAAACCATGGGAACCAAAGGGTTTTTTCAATTTGAAAGGCGGCCAGGGAAAAATTTGTTTTAAAAAGGTTGATTAGCAATTTTCTTATCTAAGTTGTAACTTGCTAGACATCCTTATTATTGATAACCAAACGTCGTATTCAAAGAAACAGACTATCTGGTGATAGTATCATGGAAATTCTAACTACGTTTCTACTTATGCCATTTCGGCTACAGAAGTGGGCGTAAATTGCGGCATTCTATAGGAAAAAAATACTTAGTTTTTTATGTTTACAGTATTTGGTACAGGCAAGAAATCTGTCTCCCAGCGATTAGCCATCAAACACGTTACGTTGACCCGATGTTGGACCACCAATTTTAAGCAATCGCTGGGTCCAGGTCGCGTGCATACAGTTCATCCAATGGAGGTCACGCTACGCTTAATCACGTGACGAGAGCGCCAGTGACAGCATCTATCCCGTAGTATTTACTGCGGATTTGTCCGACTACGTGTAAAAGTCGTTAATCACCGTGTGGCGGCACTTGAGGTCTAATTTGCGTATAATAAGTTGGTCCTTGGGGACGCGTCGGTGAGGCCAGACTGGGCATTAACACGGGGTTATGGGCTAAAGGTGTTACCAGCAAGGCGAATATGACCCGGGACACCAGCGAGTCGGGATCAGCTGTTCCTGGTGATCATTTCCATCTCACTAACTTATATGGGTCGTGATTTCTCTGGGATGATAATCTGTACCACGTCGTCCAAAGTTGAATCCTGACTGGTTTTAATGCTGGGCAAAACTCTACACTGTTAGCCCAGCATTAAACCGTCATATAATATTTTATTTTGTTCGTCGTTTTCTGCTTTGTCCCACGCCGATCTCCACACAAGATTTTAACTGTCCTGCACTTACTGTGAAAAATCCAAACGTCCAGACAATGTATCATGTATGTGGTGCGCTATAGTTATGGATTTTTTAAATAATAATAGGCGGCCTATATTTTTTAATGTTCCTACATTCAAAATCATGTGTGCAAAGCCGAATGTTAGGAGCTCCCCATCTTTCCTACAGCAAGGCTGGGCTTCTCAGGTCGTAGACTCGGCGATCTCGAGAAGCCTAGCCTTGTTGTAGGGAAGATGGGGAGTTCCTTACATTTCAAGTAAGCCGTTAGTTTTCTAGGCAGAATATGTTAAGACAACGAGGATGATTTATGTACTTTATATTGATCATGTGAAAATATTTCCGAGCTGAGGTTTATAACCAGTGCAGCAGATTCTATTGGTGGACGTCCAGCTCCGGATGTAGACGGCATTGATTAAGATGGCCATTTAGGGTCTTTCACATTGACACTGCGGACTACATTAGGTTACCATTACATCCCTGGTCAACGAGGGTCAGCGGTAAATCCGCTTCTCTTATTCCTCTGACCAATGGTCAGATTATGTGGCGCTATTCGTGGCTAACTTATCCCAGTGGGCCGTCACTTTGGACTCATTGTACGTACCGGCAAAGTTAAATGGGTGAGATGCGCCGATCTTGACGCGATTGTCCACAAGGATATGGACAAATGAGAGGGGTGTCCTTGAGTGTATTGCCACTTAAGGCAATCCTGTTCCCGCTGTAGAAGGGGACACCGAGCTGGTATCTCAGATGCGAGCTACTCACTGACTACCCAGTAAACACTAAACATTTGTACAATCCTGGTCCCACGTCGAAGACGTTGGGCCGATGTTGTACAAATGTTATACAAATGTTTTGTGTTTGCTGGGTATACGTCCGGTCCCAGCGTTAGTAATAACTTCGCCGTGCAAAGGCAAGCAGCAGTAACTGCTTACTTGAAAATCAGATGTTACTGTTGATTGCATTTGGTATTATTAATGTCTTTAATATAGGCCTGCTGCTACTTTTTCACCTTTTCGACATTTCGCTGTCTCGCCATAGATAGATTTTCCAGATGTGCGCAATTTTCTACAACATTTGATGTTGTCGTGGCAGACAGAATGTCTCGAATATAAAAACATATTTTCCAATGAATATTTAATCTTTACCCTGTTCATTATTCACATATTTTAATTAACGATCACTCTAAATTCATACATTTTGTAAAACTGCCATGTATTGCATCACAAGCAGTGATGCCAGTACAATTATCAAAACGACCTAAAGGAATTCGATACGTTTACCCAATGTTGATTTAATGTTGGCCCGACGTCTCCGACGTCGGACTAACATTAACCCAACATTGGGTCACACATTTGTTGTTTGCTGGGACGAGACAGCAATGATTTTGAGGGCGCGCGAGGGTGCATGTTGTAGTCTGAGATAATAGCTGATGCGGTGATACCGGAGACAGGTTTACGTCACTCTGGGGAATCCCCCTATCTGTCCCTCTCACGCTTCCGCTCCTCCGGGGATCTCCTTCCGCCATCATTCGATTACGACATGGAGGCTCGTGGTTACGTGTAGGTCTGCCCTGCTAATATTATGGCCAATTGAAAGAGATTTGTCCAACGAGTCCACCCATACAAATTGATAGTACAACACATGAATAAGGTGAAGCTTTTGGCTGTGGAGTAGGTATCTATCCCTTATAAGGTGAAGCTTTTGGCTGTGGAGTAGGTATCCATCCCTTATAAGGTGAAGCTTTTGGCTGTGGAGTAGGTATCTATCCCTTATAAGGTGAAGCTTTTGGCTGTGGAGTAGGTATCTATCCCTTATAAGGTGAAGCTTTTGGCTGTGGAGTAGGTATCTATCCCTTATAAGGTGAAGCTTTTGGCTGTGGAGTAGGTATCTATCCCTTATTATATCCCGATTGTCCGATATCTCCTGTCAAATCAGGCAGGAGAGGGGGGGGGGGGGTGATAATTAAATTAAATATTTGTTTTAACCTGTTACATGTTCAAGTAGTATTTCTAGATGACTTCGCACGTTTTGATATAACATTCGAGGGTTTACAGGCATTCATGTCAATTATTGCAATACGTTGGCCTATTTGCACCAAATCCTGACAGATCACCTGTTATTTTTCTCTGTGTTCTGTTATTTTTTATCTCACTTGTCATCTTTTCAGTTGTCTTTCATCATTGATTCTGGATTTGTTTTGTCCCGTCCCTCTCTCATCGCTGATTGTATCACTCTGCGCCGACATTGCTGATCCATGATCTGACACAATAGAGGCCACCGGCTGCTCTTAATCTGGACGAATCAGAGACAAACAATCTAGTTTAAACTGCTGGAAATTAACGGTCCTTGACAGTAACTTCTCTGATGTTCAGATGACTACACTGCTCCACCAGGCAAAGCCAAAAAGAAGTAACTGCTTGTTTGAAAAATCTTTTGACTTTGTACGACACAGCTACTAATAGTGTTTCCTCAACCAGTATGACTCGAGCTGGTGAATGTCACACACGTTAGCTGATCGCAAAAAAGTACATTTAAAATAAGAAAGACTAATATTTCTATCCACTAAAACTATAGTAGAATTTTCTGTAGTTGTCCAAAAGACAATTACGGTAAATTCTACTAATTTTGTCCTACGATGTACATGCCTGATTTCGTGCGGTGCAATGTTAATTAGTCTGATTAAACATGCTAATCTATCCTTTGCACAAATTATATAATCGCAAATGGAGTTGGCATTTCAAAACCGCGAAATAAAATGTCGTTTTTTTGCCAGTCCTGGCTATTTATGTAAACCTCATTTTCGAAAACCAGTTTTATGATATGACAGTCTGGCTAACAATGACGTCCCTGTGGTATAGTGTAGTGAGGTACCGCGCAGTGGCAGCTCTCTACATCCAGCTCGGTCTCCGCAGTGTCCGGCTGAAGTTATTCTGGATCGTAAGCAGATAGCCGCAGTCCGCCTGGACTTGTCCACGGATTTGCATCATGTTGCCTGCTTCTGACAAACTCCCACGTCGACTGATCAACATCAGCTCAATGGTGAACCAACGTCTCCGATGTTGGTCCAACATTGGGCTGACGTTCATCCAGCGTATTGCTCTGTCGAGTATAATGAGGGTCAGGATTTTGGTCAAATCGGTCCCATTCTGATCCGTGTGCCCGGCCAGCCACTAGAGGGCAGATGCTGTTCTGCCGGGGGAGTATCCAGTCGCTCCTAGAGCTACTTCAATATCCAATTGATACAAGAGTATATCCAGCTTTGGCCAACGCCTATGACATTGGCTGACCATTAAAAAGATCTTGTGAAACCCTAACCGATGGTAATTCTATATTAGACACTCGTCTGTGACACATCTCCTTTTTGGAGCCTGTTCTTTTTTATTGCTAACTCTTTTAAACTTGGGTTCACCAGGGTAGATCATATTTGGAATTTTTAGATGTTAGGTTGCTGCAAAAAATATTTCTTTGCATATTTGTGAGAGGAGAATATAACCAGAGCTTGACCTGTAGGCTAACTTAATTCACCACTATCTCGTACTTTGTTATTATTAGATCGTGTTTGTTGCCAGTGGCACATCCTGATAAATTATTATAATGATGTACAAGAATACGAAATATTCAAATGTGTGTAAACTCAATTTAAGTTATGTACTATCAGTGTTCAATGCAGAGGCCCCCGTTCAGTGTTCCAAAACAAAAAACAACCACATTTGGGTCGAAATATGCTCTGGAATGCAATTTAAAAGCTTAAATTTCATGTCCCAGAGCACCATAGATGATAGAAGAAGAGACTTATTCTGCCAGTTGTGTGTAATTTCTGGTCAAATCAGAGATCCACTACTAGCCATATACGGTACTTTATTCTAATTGTTTCAAATAATCAATCAATATTACTTCTATAGCGCCTATGTCCTCAGCGGACCGATCTCAGAGGATATCTATTGAACTTGACGAGAAAGATTTGCCAGCACACAGGGAGATAATTAATAACTAAATTGTGATGTAAGATGTTACGCTGCCGTGCATTTTTTATAAGTAAGCTGATACAGCATTTTACCTTTACAAAGCAGTACTGTGCAGTGAACACATGTGTGGTTTTCTCCTGAGCCTTGGATTATTGGGCATGTTTAACGCAGGAGATGACATGTTTTGCAACAAACCGTATCAGGATACTGGTTGTGGTCACAGCAATTAGTATAAAGTAAACTTAAAACTACCATCTGCAGCAAACACATTGAAAAAAGCTATTCGGTTAAAATTATAACCCTCGTCCCAAAAATTAAATAATTATGCCGGGCTTTGAATAAAATATAAAAAAATAAAATACTAGAGTACTAGAATGCGCTTATGGCTGTATGTTTTGTGTAGTGGTGATCCTGTAATCCTGTTTGTTGTATTATCATGCTTGTTGGTACTGTCGCTTGCAGGCAGTACACGCCGCAATGACAGATACCTGGCATGATCCCACGGTTGGCTTCCACGTCATACGCACTGCACGCTGCCTACCCTGCCACACAAATTCGCATTATAAGTGCTCCACGTAATCATGGTAGTAATTGTGCGAACAAAAATAATCCACAAATATTATATATATATAAGTAATCATATTTGCAATTTACTTTACAAAACATTTTTCATAGCGTGCAATACTTTATGACAATAAAATAAAGAAATAGAGCGCATATAATATCGATACCACACGCCATAGTAAAATAAGTTGGAAACAATTTTCTGATAATAAAGTAGCTATCGGCTGCATTTTGCAGCCCACTCTGTTGCTCTTCATGTAGCGTCATATGGCGCTACTTCGGCAATTTGCGTCATGATGTACAACACCTTACCTATAATTATCAGGTCAGGTTCTTTATGACCTCCTATTAACTGCTGTGTGATGCTATTTTGTCCTTCTAAATTTCTGTCTTTTAAACTATCCCTGCCTGGCCTGCCACATCCTGTAATTTTATCGTCTTGTCTTGTCTTCATCCGCTTTTTATTTGGAACAAGACCGTATGCGTAAGTGAAGAAAACGTAACTTCTTGGAAGTTGTCTGGCCAACACAATTATCCTCCTATTTATTTACAAGTAGGTTTTCTCTTACGAAACAGGCCTTTTTCACAGAACATCCAGTTGTGTTGGAGGCTTTTTTCAAAATGTTCCTCTAACAGAGGCTCTATTTCAAACACGGTATGTTATTTATACTTTATTAGCCTTTCTCGCGGGAGTTCCAAGTGCACCCAGGCTTGTTAGCAGGTTGGCACGGACTAAAAGACAGGTGTCATCTTACGCCGTTAAAGGGTACTCACCCCGGCAACAAACGAAGCTAATTTGACCCCCCGAAACTACACCCCACACCAAGCCACTCGACCTAAACCAGAATGACATACGAGGGTCACCGTCGTGACCCCAGAGTCACGACGGTGACCCTCGTATGTCATTGTGTTCATTACTGTCCCGTATAGGTGTCATCGCCTGGGCATAGGATAGACACACCACTCGTGCCGTTTATAAATGCCACCCCGGTGTTCCCCCTACAGCTTACAGGGACACCCGATCCCTCACGTGGACTGCTTGTAAACAACAATCTTACACCTTGTAAACATTCGACCATTAAAACACAATCGGATCAGTTATCGCTGTCCCGTTCGTAATTCACACATTATAAGACGTAGAAATGACGGTTAATTTCACTCCAGGTTGTTGCTTTATGCCGAAACATAGCCCTTGATCGATAATATTTTTTCAAAGATCCACATTTCCAGTTTTTTAAATGTCATTGATCAAGATTTAGAATAAACAAAACAGGTTGTGGATAATATTTTGCTGGAATAACGGGCTGCGTTGGTACACGTGGCTTCCTCGCCTCGTGTCTCGTAAGCAACGAACGTAGGTTATCGTAGCTCGCAAGATAGATGTCACCTCGGTGTAGAAGATTGATTGGCAAATATATAAATAATATGTTTTAAATAAAGACCAGTCCGACTGAATGTGTACGTGTGATAGGTGATCATGTGATCCACCAACTATGGTTTCTGCTGGCCCATCATTGGTATCACTTTGGAAGGACAACTCGTCGTGTCCGTAGGCAAGGATCCCTGCAGACACAAAACATTTGTATAACATTTGTACAACGTCGACCCAACGTCTGCGACGTTGGTCCAACGTTGTACAAATGTTATACAAATGTTTTGTGCTCGCTGGGATACACCTTGATTGAGGACATGATGACCTTGGTAGTGCGGTGAGGACCACAGACGTTGATCCAATTCGGCGTCGGTGCTCATTATGTGTGATCCAGAACATCCAGGGACACGGGATGTCCTTGTAATCAGTCCCTAAGTAGCAACCTGTCACAATTTTATCACAGCACTCCTCGTTACTTGGTTCTACATCAGCTCACAGGACTATGTCCATTATTCCCCATGTGCCATTTTCAGCTGCTCATATATGTGGCGCTTTATCATTTCAGTGTCATTTTATTCAATAACAATATTTCTCAAAATTAGGAAGGGCTGCATTGTTATACACAGGTTTGCAATATTACTTTTTGCTAGGATTATTGTTATCATTGATGTTGTCGACACGTGTTATTGACGAAATTTTCACAAACGTATAGTACAGTACACCGTGGTAGTAAGGAATCTATTGAGATTCCTTGGTGGTAGTACAATTATCACAGTGTAAGTTGCAGTACTGAAAATGATGGTAGGAGATACACATTGCGTGTTTAAATTCAGACCAGGACTACTGTTATGTGTATTTCCATACCACGTAAATTATCAGTCTGATTCCACTTTCAGTTTTTTCATACTCCTCCAAAAAGTGTGTCTTTCTTCTGTTTGTAAAGATAAATGGCATTACATTAGTACTCGCCTAGTACATGAATACTTATTGTGCTTTTGTCTGTTGTAGAAATGGTAGCATTACAGCCGCAGACAACACCATGTGAAGAGAGCTTTGACTTGGCTCAAGTGGTACCCAACCAGAGTTTTGCTTCGACCAACAACCAGAGTTTCGGGTCCTTCCACAACAGTTCCATCACAGGAATGCCTCCACCTTCCAGTATCCGGTCTCGTCCGTCGTCTTTCGGCAAAGCATCTCTGCGCAGTTTCAACCAGAACAACCAGCCCGTGAATCGTGACAGACAGTTAAATGAGAGCAGTTTCTCCTGCTGTCCAGACAATACCATCGTGGAACTGATGAACTCCAAGGACAGTAAGCTGAACGAGGGCTTTGTGAACACCCCCGCCACACCTGGTAACCTCCTAGGTAGTATCAACAACAAACTGATCTCCCCTGTACTACCTCATGGAATAAACAACATGGGGGTACCATCACGAGGTGAACCATCTCCTCAAAGAGCTCCACCAGCCCTATCACCAAGGCAACAGGCGAACTATTACCTACCTAGCCGCACAGGTGCGTACAGGGATACGCCTGCTATGAATGACTCTAAATATGACGATACTTGTGATACTACCGGCGGCATCCAGTACTCATGTGCGGACGTGAGTGAGGTGCTACATACAAAGACAGACAGTAGACTGGACTGCCCTGATAAGGATGACTCCTCCACCACTACGTCAGGCAGCTATGTGGTGGATCCACAAGATCTCTGTGACGAAATAGACGAACTCTTCTTCAAAGATCTGATCGTCTAGATTGTCTGAATTACTGTCTAGTGTTTCTTCATCGCTGGGCCAACGCTCCAGGCGATGGCCCAGCGCTGAAATAACGCTAGGGACCTCATGGTCAAGAACTGTAGCGAATACATCAATATCTCATAAACTGTTGGTTTTAAGATTAAATTATTTCATTGGCAATGCCAATAGTGAACTGTGATCATGGGCTATGTTCGAACATGTTACGACTACCTGTAGCCATCCAATTGACTGATATCGATATATCAGCCGATTGGAAATCTACAACGGACTGATATATGTAGCGTAACACCGAAACGTAAAGCTGGGACCATAATTAATTTGCTGATTTAATAATGGCAGATCTTAGGTTGTGTGTGATAACGTTAACATCTGCCGGCTGCAGAAAGCTGCTATAATTACTATTGAGATGGCGGTATAGGCCTATAGTTGTGGAAAGAATGATGACGTGATAATATCTACTGGTGAATTGTCAAGATACTGGGTGGATGGATGTTTATAACTGGGAGGATCAGGTGGCCATAAAGACAATGTAAGACTGATCTCTCAGGAAGTGAGCACTATAGTAATAATATTACCAATGATTTACTGCAGACCCGAATACCCGTTGTGAATTGTACATTTTAATTGGTGCTATATTTTAATCGAGAACTGTTTGATAATACGCCGTGTTGAATTTTAGTTTATTAGCTAGATATTATTTCTCGCGCACGCAGGTGTGGCTCGCATATTTCTGCTTAATTTATTTATTACCTCGAGAAGACAAAGTGTCAGGTTGACGAGTGATGCCACCTGAGACGTATCCCATCAAACACGCTATATTCAGACAATGGTGGGTTAATGTTGGGCCAACGTCGTAGACGGTGGCCCAACATTAACCCACCATTGTCTGAATATAGCGTATTTGTTGGGATCACGCTCTGCATAACTCGTAATACTGGCCCAACGTCGATTCAATATTTCACCGACTTCTCCTACGTTCGTCCAATGTTGAATCGACGCTGTGCCAATGCTTCGTTTTTTTCCTGGAAGACTTTATAAAAGTCCAATTCACTTGTCTCTCTAGTGCTGAATATGTGGCCTTTTATAGAAGTTGATTGTACTGAGCACTTTTAAAAGCAGTGAGCCAGCACGAGACGTTGAACAATGGTGGTTTAACGCTGACCCGTCGTCTGCGACGTTGGCCCAACGTTAAACCAGCACTGGTTCAGCTTATTGGGTCTGCTGGGTTGCATTCACGAATCACGCTTGTTTTTACAGAGTCTGTTTATTGCGCTCTCTAAATTATTGTATATTTTGTATATGTGCACATAGTATCATGTACATATATTGTTGAAAAGCATATTTTATATACGAAAATAAATTAATTGAATGATATTTGTATGTTTTGGTGTTACCTTATATTTTTATTTAACGGTACTATGTTATAGCGATTACGTCTTAGTTTTAAGCGGTCCGCCGAATAAGATTCAGAGCAAGGAATTTTAACGCAATCGTATGTTCAGACATTGCACTTTATATATTAGAAAATGATGGATGATAATGCTAAAAGCCGTCAGTTGCCCAAATTTAAGAAGATGTGGCGCCATGGTACAATGTTTGAATTTTGTTGCAGCATAGACTATTTCTTGTGTACACCCCCGACACGCATGCATGTCAACGCCACATACACAAATTAAATAAGCACTTAACCAAACGGCCAATAAAACCTTTCTATGTATTTTTAAATTAATATAGATGTATATTAAATTATTTTTGCTACAGCATATAATGCTTTAAGAAACCTCCCCGATGAATATATATATTAGTGTTTAGCATTTTACCTCCACAGCCGTCTCCGCCGCCGCGTGCGTATCTTCAAATTAGCTCTCACTAAAAAAATTACTGATGATTTTCGCATATTATGACCCATGTGACAGGGAAATTCTTCCCATATATGTTTTAGCACCGAGCCAAAAACAGCTATTTTCCAAGATGGCCGCCCAAAAACTTGTGGGCACTATAACTTATGAATCGATTGATAACTTATGAATCGATTGGATTGCATTAAAATTTGGCAGGATGGTTCTCTAGGTACTTCCGATGCTCTGATTAACTTTTGGGATGAATCCATTGAAAAAAAAATGGCTGCAACAGCCATTTAAAAAAAATTGATATGGTGGGGATGAGGGGTAATTATTATCTCATTATTTTTATATAATATATAATGGAGTGGTCTCTCAATTTTAAACATTGTGGGGCACTTTCTTTGGGGTAGGGAGAGGGTAATTTTATTTTAAACTTATTATTTTTTTTACATATATCCTGTGTACCTGGTAGGAATCCATTACCAACAGTCACTGGCAACAGACATTGTATGGTTGTGTTGTAGTCGTCAGTTGCCGTATTCCCGTACAAGTTATGCTATATGGTAGGCTTCTGGTTGGTCGAGATGGCCATCTCGACCAATCAGAAGCCTACGATACATCGTAACTTGTACGAGAATACGGTTGCAGGTCTAGATTGTTTTATCCCTCCTCTACACCTACTCAGTCGACCTCGTTCTCGAAACATGAACAACTAAAACAGAAACAAACAACGAGTGTATTGCTGCAGTCTCAACTATAGCATATCTACTTGAAATGTAATCTCAGAGGTGGCTCATCCCAACCCTGGGGGTAGCTGGTTTGAATCCCGACTGCGTTGGATGTTGATCAGCGCGAGTGCTCAGCAAACTTGTGAATTTTAAATATCATGGTACCGTCTACTATCAAGGCATCTATAAATATTTTCTTTAATGAAATTGAAGTGTTACATAATTATTTCCTTTCTCTTCAAAATGTTTCTGTAGAAAAGATGAAATCGAGCAAAAATAGTTGATCTGTTGACTGCAAATACCCCTGGTGGTTTTAACTACCTAAACTCTGTATGCCGATATCTACTTCAATCGACCTTAACGTCAACTTGGCTTATCTACATGACAAGTGACTGTCTTCTGCCTTTGTTAGGCCACCAGATGAATGCCTTATCAACAACAGTCAAGACCCACGCTCCTTTGTGGTTTCACTGAGTCAAGTTTGACAGCCTTACTATTTAGCGAGTCATGTTTGACAGGTCCTATCTTTTTCTCACGTTTATTTTTCTGAGTTGTCTATCATTCACTAACTTATTTATAGTGATGACGTAACACATGAAAAGTTTGATTTTTCGGGTATTTCATTGTCTGAAATGATTGGATTAGGGTTTTTGACATTTTTCAAGGCGTGAAGAGGCGCATAAACAATATTTTTGATAATAAAAAGCACGAGATCACTTGTAACCTCCTAGCATCAAGCTATTTACTCTTATTTTAATCCACCTCGTGGGGGTAAATTTCTGTACCAATTCACACTCGCCATGCACGAGGTGAATAAAGGATCGTGATTTTACAAAATAACCAACTATAATACATCTCAAATTAACCATTAAAGCGCTATGTTAAATAATTTAAATTGACGTTGTGCCGTTTTGTCTGGCTACCGCGACCAACAACTTTAAACGGTTGAAAAAAATATCATGTTTGTTTAATATGAGACCAAACGGAGATTGTCTTTATACGTCAGAATCTAACGTCTGTATACTGTGGGTCCCCATGCTGAAAGAATTAAAATATTTCTAATGGTCGTAGAATCTTAAAGAGCTAACTAAGACGATTATGACAATTTCAAATTAAAAAAATCCTTTGTCTCCATGGTTTATACAAACATACCTCAGTAGGATGCGACTCAGTAGGATGTGTAATATATATCATTCTTAGCAAATATAACGGCTACATACATGTATCATTATGCTCATTGATATCCTCATGACATATATATTCTCGACTTAGAACACGGATGGAATGCATACAGCTTTGATCTCGCAACAATTTACTTTTAATGACGTTTTAGCCTTTTCAATGCTGACCAAATGTGTGAGGAACCCATTGCTTTATCGGTGATAATGGTACTTGTATCACTGACCTTGATCTTTAGCGATATTGTATTCCTCATTCAAACGTCCAGTAACCATGACTATTTGTACGTGTAGAGGTGATTATGGTCACTGCGTCGATACTACATTCACCATCATGTCTCCCAAAACCCACCCAGCTAACACGATGGGTTGACCCATTGTTGTTTCAATGTTGTTCCAGCGCCGTAGGCGGTGGGCCAATATTGAAACAATATTAGATCAACCCCTCGTGTTTGCTGCCGACCGTCAAACACAGCGTCTCAACGTACTCAAGTAGATGTGTCCCTATTTGTTTTAAATGACTGTAATTTAAATAACTTATGATACTCGCTTAATTTTAACCAAGTTTACCAGCAATATATAATAATGAGGCCATCTTCTCTTCTTAATCAAGTTAATCTTATGCTTGTTTTTTTACTGAAAAGTAAAATTTCTATTTCTTAATTAATATGGAATATTTTCCTAGCATCACGGTTCGGCATAGTTTGTGGGCATAATTGAGTAACGGATATCATGCAATTCTCCAACAGAAGACTAATTATGCAGCATGGCGACCCAATTCAATGACGTAAAGGGGACTTTAAAATGTCCAGATTGTAGATGAATTTGGACTATTTAACTCTACATGTATTGCAATATGGCTTCCAGTAAATATTTGGTGGTATGTCAACCACATCACATCACACAAACGAGAGATGCAGTGACTGACCATATGACGTGTCAATGCTGGGCCAACGTCACAAACGATGGTCCAACATTGGTCGAAAATTGGTGGAGCTTCTCACGCTTGCTTAAGTTGTGCGCTGATTGCTATCTGCTTGCAATCAGTCCCAAGGTTATATTTTGTTCCATGTGTACTACAAACTGAAGTAATGAGAAACAATATATTTTAAGCCATACTATGCTCGCTATTATTATTATTATTATTATTTGACATTTTTAGCTATTTCAGCAACTGAAATTAACATAGACCTATACAATAAATAGTAATATCTACACCCGCCCTCGCAACGAACGATTCTCATATTTTCATTTCAGTGTCTGATAATGTTTAAGCTTCAAGAATCAAATCTGGTAATGCGCTTCTGTGGTACGTGTTTATATCATATCACCACAAAACAAGAAATGTTCATTGACATCAACTTGTTGTTTTAAATGCGTATTTTGTACGTCTGGAAATGAAATGAATCGGGCTTTAGGCAACCTTTGTGCACATATAGGCTAAACTGGGCCAGGAGAACCTCCTGAGGATGGTGAGATGATTGAGATGACACTGTCCTCCAGACACAGGATTCGAAATTCGAGCTCTGGCGGTCTGAGGCCGAGTACGCTACCTCTCGGTCACAGAGGCTCCCCACAATACTGACTTTCACACGTGGATGGGGAAGAAACTGTTTTTTTTCTTTCAAACCGCCGAGACTGGGAACCGAACCTCGAAATCTGGCGTGAAAGGCAGCGGTGCTAACCACTACCCTAGGGCCCCCGCCCTTGTTGTACGTCTGGATGATCACCTGAAGTTATTTTTGTACAATACTTCTCATCGCCTCATGGTTTCTGTATGCATCACTATACCATTAGAAAGCAATATTTTCCTAACTAAATAAATTTTCAGTCGTTGGACAGTTATTATAGTATGTCTCATTTCGAACTGGAAATTCAGGGAAAGATACTACATTGTTTCAATAGACGTTTGTAGTGCTGTGACAAGAAATGACAAATGGTGTATTTTCTTGTCAGAGACACCACAGCACAGCACAAAGAAGATCATACACACTCACAGTGCTGGATCTTGAAGAGTGTAGACGGCTAAGTGGGTGTCCACTTAGCCGTCCACAAAGCGAGCTGTATTAACCCTTTAACCGCCAAGTTATTTAATGTAAATTTTCACCCACTTGAAGTTGTGTCTCGCTACCGCGACCCACAACTTCAAGTGGACGAAAATTACTCATATCTGTTTAATTTGAGACTAATTATTCACAAACCTTAATGATAGATCAGTTATTTCATTCTCAATGACGGTGATTTAGTCGGCAAATAACACAGATTACAAACGACTGTATTTGTTTTAACCCTTTAAGCCCTCACGATGCATTAAAGCATCATTTTACATCCCTGAAAACAGACTTAATTTTCCTACAACTAATGGTTTTATAATAAAAATTTCCATGAAACTGGTTTACCAATTCATGGCAATTTTCTGTAATTTTTAAACGACATCAAATCATCTTCATCCACTATAAGTCGAGAATTGCGACAGCAATTCGCGGCTTGTAGTGGATGAAGATGACAATGGTAAATTCAGGATTCAAAGGGTTAATGGTTACCTGTAAACTAACAAACATAGTGACGCAGTATAGCAAAGAATCCTAAGCTCAGTAGTAATCCTTAATGCATTAAAAACAATTTCAAGAATATTACACAGTTGATCTCATGTTTTCATCAAAATACAAGTCATCCATCTCATCCCTTATTATATCAAATTACCAAGCTCTAGCAACCACACTTTGTCCTCTGATTTTAGATATATTAATTTCTAAAGAAAAAAATTAAAGATGGTTTTAAAAATAACTTTACTGATATTACTAGCAATAGCCTACAGATTGATACTGAACAAATAATTATATGCACACAGTAAAACCTTTTAATTGCGATCACTGATTATTTGTTACTGGGCGGAAACTGTTAACCCTTAAAGCGCTAAATATGTTTTATATAAAACATGGAGACCAAAGGGTTTTATTGATTTTGAAATAATCTCATATGTCTTAGTTAGGTCTTTGTGATTCATTTGAATACCTATGTTATGGGTCTACGGCCATTATAAATATTTTTACTCTCACAGTGCGGGCATCGACTTTAGACGTCAGAATCTGCCGTCTAGATACGTCAGATTCTGACGTCTATTGTTGATCCCCGCGCTGTAAGGGTTAACCCTTAATGCGCTACATTTTATGGCTTAATTTTTCACCTACTCAAACTTTAATTGGGTAAAAATTGTTTACATAATGTACACTTTTAATCGGAGTATATGCCAACCTTGCAAATTTACTGCTCATTTCTCCCACAAATTATATTTTTTAAAAAGCATGTAGAAATGCTAAAACACAGTTATAGTCGTGCTTAAAGCTTAAAGGGTTAATTCAGTTGGGATTATGTATGAGCCTTAATACTGATCGATGGGATCCTGGTGACATTTTCAATTGACGCTGCAGCAGTGTTTAGTTGGATTAGGATGGGAGATTTTGAGAGAGTCCCTCCCAGCAAACACGAGGGGCTGACCCATCGTCGTTTCAATGTTGGCCCAGCGCCGTAGGCCGTGGGCCAATATTGAAATAACATTGGTCAACTCCTCATGTTTACCGGGCTACTATGAGAGAGCCTTCGCTGTGATTCAACGGACGAGTTGTTTGTTTGCTCAAATCTTTGCTCAAATTAATGTGACATCTCAAGGTAGCGCGTCAGTAAAAAAAATGCCGACCAGAATGGAACATTCTGACTAAATCAGAGCGGTTATAATGTTTAGGAATCAGAACTTCTCTACTGATCCCTATAAACCTAACAAACTCAAGGCTTTCACCCCATATTGGTTTATCGATGGACGAGCGTCGTACACGGTGGCCCAACACTAAACGAACACTGGGTCAACGTCTCGTGCTTGGTGGAATATAGCATGGTATCAGGAAAGGGAAATCCCCTTTGCTGAGATTCCTATTTAGATAAATGCTGAGGATGCGTAAATAGGCCCAGTATTGGACATTGATTTGGCCATGGCAACGTCACAGAACTTTCGTGATCATCAGGATGGGATCAATCATTACACTGACTAAGTTCACCCTGTGCTGTTTTGGTGAATAATGTCCTAAATTACCCGGTGAGCACAACACATTTATATAACATTTACACAACGTCGGCCCAACGTCTTCGACGTTGCTCCGACATTGTATAAATGTTATACAAATGCTTGGTTTGGTTTACTGGTACGTACATTAACTCTTTGACTGGCATCATTATTTTTGAAAATAGCTGGAAAAAAATGGGCACAATGGAAAGAAATCCTTGCTGCTCCGTCGGTATGCATATAAAACATTGTAAACTTGGTGAAGCCACAGACCATATATGCGGAAGCAAACAAAAAACTACATACCGTCATTCGCCCCCGAATTCTATTGATGTGTAAGTCGTTTTTGCTATGAAACGTTTTCAAACAAAAAAGACTGTCCCCGTATAATGTTTTTTTTTTTTTGGGGGGGGGGGGGCATATTTTCGACGGTATATTCTCATACCCGACTTCACAGTTGGAAAAGCTGTAAGAAACTGTAGTTATTGCTATTTGACGACGTCACACAAAATAGGCCTACATGGACAGGGCAGGCATCCGGCGAAAATTAGAACTAAATTAGAATTACAAAACAATGATAGGGCCAGAGATTATACTTCTAACATTATGATTGTTATAGTGGCTTACAACATGTTATTATGTAATGTGGGCTTCAACATATTCATATTCGATAAAAATAAAATACGCCATCTAGAGGCCTAATTATAGGGGTATCTTTCTTTGCGTATCAGGTCTACTGTTCAACAGTGTCCAACGTGGTAAAACTATTCTGTGATATTACTGTTCACTTGTGTGTAGCCTGTGGCCATACCTATAAACAGTAAAGTTACTATTATAAAGTCAATTAGGTTCTCCACTTTCACAAGTGTTTAGTGCGCACCTGACACGTGGTAAGCATGGTTATGCGTGATCAAAATTACGCCTTGAACTATGATGTCATAATTTTACCACTATATAATTACTACTGGTCACTTTTTGAATGAATGCTTACTTTAATGAATGACCGCGCTTTAAAGCGCGCTTGCCAGTCAAAGAGTTAACACTTTATATATGCATACCTAACAAGTGTGAGATGGCGACGAAATTTACACATCACAGTCGGGCAAAATTATCCACTCGAATAAAATTATCTTATTCAAACGTACACGTTTATGCGTCACAACCAGCTGATAGATTAAACTATAGATAATTAGTTTACTTCCAATACAAACTAAAATATCAGTCTGTAATGTGAGCACAATTTTAAATTCATTCAGATGATCTGGCAAATATTATATATCATAGTTTTGTAACACGACGTTACATTATTATTGTTGCAATAAGAGTAAATCTGTACAATATACATGTATCGTATATGATACGTGGTACATTATATATCTCCTGATAAATAATAAATTACAGACAGGTCTTTTCCTTTACCTGTTTAGAGAAGGTTGTAATAATCAGGTTGCCTATATCATCCAGGCATTTAAATGGTTGTTTCTTGTTTTAATCATAGCGTTGTCATAACCATTATTATATTGGAATGGAGTGATATTATTACAAGTAGTCAGTCGATATAAATTACAAGTGAAGGTGTGTTTCTTTTACGCATCGATAATAATTCTTATAATATTCAGCTCTCCCTATGTGTTTTATCTGTGTTATTACCCAAATGCAAAGCACATCAAAATAAACCTTGAGTTGGTTTAGCGTGATAAGCTAAGAGGACCATATGAGCGAAATCTCACATCACATTTCGATATGGTATCTTCTAGCTAAAAAAATCATACATTATACCAAAAATCATATCACCTATCTACGAGTCGTAATGTACGATTTATGACGCTGCGCTCTAACAAATTATCAGTCCGATAATCTGTGCCAGTTTGAAATCCGCTTTAATACAAGATAAGTGTTAAAAATGTTACAATATTAGGCCAGCATACCCTGTCATTAAGGGCCAGTATTTTTTATCCAGCCAGTACACTGCCCTTTGAAATTAAACTGTGGAATCACTTCAGTGATATATATTTCCGCTGTGGGAGGATGCGGATAGCTGTAGATCTCACATGGATCTCATACCGGGATCACAGGACTCATTCCGCCAGAACATGGTGGTGTGTTCAAAATTAAACGTTGATTTCCCCGAAGACCCAATTTCCTAGATGTAAGTAGCTGTGGAAATCAGCGCTGGCAGCATTCAGTTGCTGCGGCGTAGCCAGCTGGTAGCGTCTGCCAACTGTTGGCTTAATATCAGGCCAACGTCGCAGACGTTGGCCAGATATTGAGCCAACACTTGGATAATTTCACAAGAGCAGGAAACCCGGGATTCAGGTGACACTGTGACACGCTCAGATGAGATCTGAAGCTGCTCTAAGGATCGTCCTTGCGCTCGTCTTCCTGTAAGGACATCCAGACAGACCTCCTGCTATCTGTCATAAGCTTACATTAGGGCCTTCTCTGATTAACCTAATATGATTTTTTCACTTGCATCCTCACAGTGCCGGCGACTTTGATGTCGTGAATGAGGTCCAGCGCTTCACGTTTGCTTTTCTTTAGATGTGAAGGTGTCTGTAGACATGTCCTTTTACACATCCGTCTTCTGCCAGCATCCATCACAATACTAAGCGGACCCTCAGAAATAGAAACTCCCCTCTTAGGTAACCCCTGAAGCGCTGAGGGGTTTCAATTTGAATCAAAATCTCAGCCATATTTTACATATTCATCTGGTCCACTCATTAGCGCCGTGATGTTTCTCATTTCATAAATCCCACAGACAAAGGAATATGGCCTGATTGTTACCATCTTATCCAGCAAACACTATATATTGATCCAACAATATTGGGGTAATGTTGGTCCACCGTCACCAACGCGGCCTAACATTAATCCAACGACGGTTCAATGTGCAAAGTTTGTTCTTTAACCAAAATGCAGTAACTGCTTACTTTAATTGACTATGGCTTTGCAGAATAGCATCTTCAACATTGTTTCAGCGTCTGGTGTTTGCTAGGCTAGTGGTTCTGTGGCTGCTGCTGCTGGAGGTGGCATTATATTGAACAATTTATGCTGTTTTAGCGTTGGTCCAGCGTCTGGCGACGCTGGCCCAACGTTAAAACAGCATTGCTTGAATGTGCCGTGTTCACTGGGGCATCACTGTTCCATGACAGACAGCCAGGGTGTGTGTAGAGATGTTTAGGGGGATGTGAGGCCACATGACATCCACATCCATCACCCGTAACAGGACAGGATTGATCAGTCCGCTTAGATCCAGACTTCTGAGGGACAAAGGTCATCCCAACTACACCTTCGCAACCCCGGAGTTGTATACATGTATGTACGACCCACGCGGGGCGAGGCTCCAAGTGAAGAGTTTGGATAATCATTTTATCAGATGATTGGTTCTATTCGTGCTGCTCCATGACACTGACAAACACATATGCAATGCAGATCAAGAAGATATCAATTACCACAGGGATTTTGAGAGTGCTCCACCCTCTGGCATTCAAACTGTGTGATTTGGTTTGATTAGTTATCGGTCATTTCACATTGACCACTCCCTTATCAATCTTTCATTTAATTCGGAGTATAGATATCTTGATCACTGTGCCTATTTATAATTAGAAGTGAATCGACGTGTCCAATTTAACATTTTTCCGCTTTGTGGATCTTCACAGCAAACCATATACGATCATTCTATGTGTGTTCAATGTCTGCGACGTTGATCCAATATTTAACAGAAACAGGAATAATTACATTATTCTGTTTCATGTCTGATGGTTCGAAGCTTCGTGGTTGTGAGACAATCTAACTTAACTATTATCAGTGGCTATAATGTCATTAAATTAGTTATATTTTAACATGTTTAACATGATTGTTTCTGATTTTCATAATATCATGACTGTCCAGTGCATGTGTTTTTATAGAATCTAATTCTGTTTTAGATCATCATTTGCTTGAATAATTATGTGGTTTATGTTTGCCAATCAGCACTTAAAATGGACGACTACTTTATTTTGTTATTTGAAGCTTATCATGCTGATGGTGTACACCAGGTTCTTCTTATACTTACGGTCATACTCTCCAACAAATCATGACTACTTGATCTGTACTTGATTCAACTATCTGACGCAGAAGATATGACGTTTTCTCCCATTTTCCTGTGTCTATTTAATAAATATTATAGAAATTGCGATGGAGAACATCAGGATTGAGTGATGATTGTTATTTTCGTTCAAGTGAAGCCGGGTGGGGGCCCTAGGGTAGTGGTTAGCACCGCTGCCTTTCACGCCAGAGTTCGGGGATCGGTTCCCGGTCTCGGCGGTTTGAAAGAAACAAAAATGTTTCTTCCCCATCCACGTGTGAAAGTCAGTATTGTGGGGAGCCTCCGTGACCGAGAGGTAGCGTGTTCGGCCTCAGACCGCCAGGGCTCGAATTTTGAATCCTGTGTCTGGAGGACAGTGTCATCTCAATCATCTCACCATCCTCAGGAGGTTCTCCTGGCCCAGTTTAGCCTATATGTGCACAAAGGTGGCCTAAAGCCCGATTCATTTCATTTCATTTCAAGTGAAGCCATGTTCACATTTCACGCCGGACGTCTATCTGCCTTATAATGTTAAAATAAGCGGGATTATTCAACATTGCACTAATTTGAGTTATGTTTTTGTACCTATCTTTGTAAATTTGGAACTCATATAAACAATTTATAGAAATGTACATTAATGATGACCATAAGAGCATCGGGCTAACTCTCTGCTGACCACTGGGTAATCATGGCGTCGTTAATTTTTCTAGGATATCAATACATATGACAGAGAGAGCTGGGATGAGTTTACGTCAAAGGGAAGACTTCCAAGCTTGGTCCTCTGTGCGGGGGGTCATTATTTTGATCCAGAGACACTGGACACTGGTCAGTGTCAGAGAGATGACCGATCGTCCCTTAAAGTGACCGCATGCGCCTGACCATGCGGCGAGCCAGGATGGCGTCAAGGTGGGTGCGCGAACAACAAGCCGATCTGGTTTCCGTCTCAAACACGGAACGCTTAGCCGACGATGGGCCTACATCGTGTACGTCGGCCCAACAATGAGCCAATACTGAGCATGCTGACCACTTGTATGATGGATGGTGCACCGCTGCTGCTCTGATTGCAATCCCTAAAATACGGCACAGTGTTGGTTCACCGTTGGCACGCTGTACCAACGGTGAACCAACACTGAATCAGGTGGTATTTCTAGTGAACTGACCATTACTGGTAATTCCATCTTGTAGGTCACATACTAGGTGGGGGGGGGGGGGCAATGACAAATGTTCCTCTCATGGTCAACATGTAATATGTGACATTAGAGGCACATACTTGTTCTCCACACCGGTTCACATAACTCATGACATGCATTATCAGGTTCGAAATCAGCTGTCAGACAATTTAGACAGAAGCGAAGCTCCTGTTGTGACTAGCTATGATTCAGACGCTGTTTTTGTCTTTTTACCATTGTAAATATAACATGAAAATAATCACACCCAGCTTCACATCAGTTTCTGACAGTATTATCAGAAATTATAGTACTGTTATTATTGCTATTGTAAAATTAAAAATGACATAACCTGTAAGCAGAAACATTTTATTTAAAAATTCTTCCTAATTATTTCGAACTGGCTGTTATCTGGTATGTAAGATCAAGCATTGTATGTTTGCCATCACACTGCAATGTTTTATCGTGATCTAAATGTTGTATGAATGTCAGTTAAAGTGTAGCATCCGACTGGTTGTATATTATTTACCACATTTAACACCATAGTTGTTTAACCATGTTAAAACATCGAAAATCCATTTATTTACGTATTAAAATTAATAGCTTAAATTTAAAGAACGTTTATTTTTGTGTTTTAGCCTTCAGAGTGTTAATCTACACGTCTGGCTGTATTGATGAAAGCTACATGGATCGCGTTGAATCCGGCCAAAGAGGATTCGGGATCAGACGGGTGTAGTTTGGTGAAAACACTCGGGTCTGTGAACAGAGTATTATGGCACACGTGTGGCAGGCAAATAAGGAGTTATGGACGGTGGTGTCACGTAGACTAAGTCTTATTGGCTCTGGGATCTCACGGAATAGTGTGGACGCTTTTTGACTGATTCCAGAACAAAGGACTGGTTTACCGTCAATCCTTCAGACTGGTCACAGTGTGCTTGCGAGGTAACGACCTGCATTATTTTATCCCTGCCAAACCGGAGATGTTGAGCCAATGTTGTGCTATTGCTGGTCCACCGTCGTAGACGCTGGGCCAGCATTAGCACATCTTTGGGATAATATCTATTTGGTACCTGGCACAACACGCTGGGCCAGATCTGATTCCATGAAGGGCCAACCATAATAAATTCATTGATCATAGATCCATATGTGGCCCAACCTACTTGGCAAATATAAGAGGATCAGCAAAATGGAGAATTAATGTTGGGCCAGCACCGCAGACATTGGACAAATTTGGCCCAGCATTTGCACAAAGTCTCGTGTCTGACGGGTACTGGGTCAGATAAAATAAGTAAATAAATAATATTTCTCAGCATTTTTACTGAAAGTGCTCGCGTTTGTTTAGAAAAAAACTTGCTGATAGATTTTAATGAGATTGGACGAATCATCAAAAGCTTATTACAATAAGTGTACTGTTTTTAACCTACATACGTGGAATGCAGGGAGAAGTCTAAGACAGTATAGGAATTCAAAAAAACACATGAAATGAGCAGACGTTCATCTTCTTTATTTCCTACGTTATCAGCACACTATTGTAGACCTGTCAAACCTCACCGCGCTACATTGACTGGGTCATATATCAGTTTTAAGTTTATTGAACATTGTGACAACAAGCTTATTATGGCTGGCTGTTCACATGGAGGTGAAAGCACTATTTGACAGACTCTTGGAACACTCGGCGAACACTCTTTGGATATTGTGTCTGCGCATTATAATTATGTATTTACACGAGGAG
The DNA here is from genome assembly GCA_964017125.1 of Flabesymbios commensalis. Taxonomy (NCBI): domain Eukaryota; kingdom Metazoa; phylum Annelida; class Polychaeta; order Terebellida; family Flabelligeridae; genus Flabesymbios; species Flabesymbios commensalis. The sequence continues at coordinate 51,545,363 of OZ024913.1, forward strand.
CATAAATATCTCCTGTCTGAAACTCTAATTGACCCATGTATCCAAGTACGAGTGGCGATTATCCAGTAAGCACGACAGATTCAGATTCGTTTATTTTCGTTTCAACCAACATACATATATATACACAATTAAAACATTAACACTCTACATTCAACGTTTTACTTCAAAAGTATATACAGTTGACCATTCATATTTGGATTATGAGAGACGTTCGACTAACATGACTAATAAATATGCATGTACATAAATACATCAATGAATAAATAAATACAAGTTGTATATACAGTATAAATATACCTTGTTTTGAAGTGAATGAATGAGATTTCTGCAGATTTTATTACATATTATTTCGCACATATTATTTTACAAATACACTAATTTTCTTCGATGGACTATTATTTCATGGCAGGCATTGGCGGAGTATTTACAGATTGAACTGTCACTGAGTATAAAACATACTTTTTCAGTGTCTCTCATGAACCGATATTGCGTGGACATTGGACGTCTTGTGTTTGCTCAGTAGCTGAATTGTCCATGTGATGAGCAGACGTCACCAGAAATATTATTTTTACCGCACAATGTTTGTCTTTACGCAACATGACAAAATTGTATGTGTTCCCGTGTCTTTGTGCATGAAAAACAAAATGTGTTCTCATTATGTCCAAAGTTTACAGTGCGGGATAGAGACTACTGTTGATGAGCTAACATAAAATATTTATCACACAATTGCCGTTTTTGTGCGTGAAGACATGCACGTGTTCCAATGTTTGAACAACAGAATATCTGGGCAGTGACTACTGGTGATGAGCTGATAAGAGAGAAGAAAATCTTACCCATAAGGCCTGTCTTCACGCCTCAGGACACATGGGTTTTCCGATTATCTTTACAACACAGTATCTAGCCAGGACTACTGGTTTTGAGCTAACATAAGAGAGAGGGAGTTCTTAACATAGACCAACAATAAGACTAGGATACCATAACATGGGGGGTGGTCACAGTATCTAGGCAGTGACTAATGATGAGGTAACAAAGACACAGAGAGGGGATGTTCTTGCCACACAATGTCTGTCTTTACGCATCAGGGCACATGGATTTCCCGGAATCTCCACAGTACAGTATCTAGGCAGTGACTACTGGTGGTGAGGTAACATACATGTAGCAGACAAACAGACAGGAGATACGCTCTTGCCACTCAATGCCTGTCTTCACGCATCAAGGCACATGGTTTTTCCCGAGATCTTTAATATATCAATCCCTGTTCACCTCAGGGATCACGAGGTGACGACCAAGCAGTGGATCAATGCTGGACCAACGTCTATGACGCTGGGCCAGTATTGATCCACTGCTGGCCTTGCTATATACCTTTCTGCCAGCTTGGATGTCAGTCCCGTGCCACTGTATCAGCATTCTACCAGAGCATCCCGTACTCACTGATATGTGAGGTTCCTTTCATTCTATAGAGCTCTCGACCCGACAATCTGAGATGATGTTCAATTTAATTGTCAAATAAAAGCGCTTAAGCTGTATATTATTGTTCAAAACACACACCATCTACCTTGTCGTTGAAACGACATGACATTTTTTTTTATCTCGTTACTATCAGTCGTTAAATCGTCATATTGGACCATATCATAATTTGGACCACGACGAAGTCTAGGCTTACACGACAGAGTTTATATTATGCAGTAATGTAAATGCATTGTATGCACTGTGTCTGGATGATCCGAACAAGTCAACTTATTATATTCTTTGTAATAGAAGCAGCTCGAAAATATATAAAATCGTGGATGTGCTGAGTGAGAATACTATCTGGAAAAAACATTTCACATGTTTTATATTTGCAGAGTCTATGAGATCACCATGACTTGATTAAAAGTGTCTGCAGTGGTTAATGACTAAGTGGTTAACCCTTTTAGCGCGGGGATAGTCTTTAGACGTCAGAATATGACGTCTATAGACGTCAGATTCTGAAGTCTAAAGTCGATCCTCGCACTGAAAGAGTAAAATAATTTTAATGGCCGAAGATCCATAACATACAAACCTTTGCTGTCTATGGTTTGCATACAAATATTTCAGTGTACTAAGAGTTCACGGTTAACACAATCACGTCGTCAACAATGTAAGCTGTGCCCCATTCACACACACCACACACATTGACCATTTCAATCTGCTGCTCCACTCTGCTGTACAAATTAAGCTGAATTATTGTCAGTTAATGAACATTTCACAAGAAACGCCCGTCCATGTGTAGCACAAAGCCGCTAATTAGTGAAACTCTTTATTGAGCTAATCTGCATCTGTTAATAAATGCGCGGTGTGGCGATCAGTTTTGCAGGCGTTCTTTTCACTGCGCTGTGGGGTGGAGGGACAGTCACATCTGCACCGGACGGCTGCTCCATACAAACCTCTGTCAGTTCCCGGTGAGCTGTAATTTCCTAGAAATTACCTGACAGTGCCAGCGGTTTTCATGGACAAGGCCGCTTAGCCCTGAGCCTTATCTCAACTGAGAAAACAGCACCGTCAATTACCAAACTGATTTCTTTACTCGTTCAGCCTTCCATACCAAGCAGGGTTGTGACATTAGTTTAGCTGACAGGCAGGCAGATGGTCCTACTTGCCAGCAAAGAATGGTCGGCTAGTCCATTGTGTCTACTTGGAAAGCAACCAGACTCCCAATGACAATACAGACACATGTTCCCGCAGAAATGATGAAAGAATAACTGTACTATTGTTTCATTTTACTTGCCGGTGATGCCACCAATCTTCTCTAAATCTCTTTTAGAACAGTAATATATAGAATGTCCCCTACTACTAAAATGATTGCAAAGTCTGGTTAAATAAAAGTTTTTTTTTAACATTAATTAAGTCATCCACAATGCAAGATTCCGCTCCAATCCTATCCACATTGAAGACAAATTATTGTTATTACCACATCAAGGTCTCAAAACGACGCACCCCATGCAATATCTTATTTATTTTAATTAATTATTTTGTGTCGTTAATAGCAGCTTGAGCCTCCTATGCAAAACGACTCCTGCCACCAAGTGAAGACGTCTACATCAGACCACAGCTCATCACCACAGTCTGATATGATCAATCTGTGTGCATACATTATAAACATATATAAACAAGTGCATGTTTTACGCGTGGTAACAGATAAGGCGTGAACAATGATGAAATAAGGTGATACAATATTTTTTTTTGTGTGTGAAAATGTACTCTAATATACTAAGAGTGTCGTAGATATAAGAATTTAGCAAGTTTTCTTAACAATTGCAACAATTTATACAAGACTGACTTACTGACTGACTGACTGACTGACTGACTGACTGACTGATTGATTGATTGATTGATTATTTGTTTGATTGATTGATTGATTGATTGATTGATTGATTGATCGATCGATTGATTGATTGATTGATTGATTGATTGATTGATTGATTGATTGATTGATTGATTGATTGATTGATTGATTGATTGATTGATTGATTGATTGATTGATTGATTGATTGATTGATTGATTGATTGATTGATTGATTGATTGATTGATTGATTGATTGATTGATTGATTGATTGATTGATTGATTCTTTGATTGATTGATTGATTGATTGATTGATTGATTGATTGATTGATCGATTGATCGATCGATTGATTGATTGATTGATTGATTGATTGATTGATTGATTGATTGATTGATTGATTGATTGATTGATTGATTGATTGATTGATTGATTGATTGATTGATTGATTGATTGATTGATTGATTGATTGATTGATTGATTGATTGATTGATTGATTGATTGATTGATTGATTGATTGATTGGTAAATCGGTTGGTTGGCTGGTTGGTTGGTCTGAAAATCGACACAGAGGTATATTGGGAATTTGTGGTTACATGCACACTGGTACATTGGCAGGGTTCAAGAGGACTATACATACATGTATGTACATCAGCGGATTTGTGCGTCGTTGCTACAGGTAGTAAAACATGACGTTTATTCCTCTCGCAGGAGCTGAAATCCTGGCCGCATATGACAACAGGGCAAGTAGTATGCCCTTATGTGAGACCAGAGCAGTACATAATTATATATTGGCGAGCGAGTGAGTGAGTGAGTGAGTGAGTGAGTGAGTGAGTGAGTGAGTGAGTGAGTGAGTGAGTGAGTGAGTGAGTGAGTAAGTGAGTGAGTGAGTGAGTGAGTGAGTGAGTGAGTGAGTGAGTGAGTGAGTGAGTGAGTGAGTGAGTGAGTGAGTGAGTGAGTGAGTGAGTGAGTGAGTGAGTGAGTGAGTGAGTGAGTGAGTGAGTGAGTGAGTGAGTGAGTGAGTGAGTGAGTGAGTGAGTGAGTGAGTGAGTGAGTGAGTGAGTGAGTGAGTGAGTGAGTGAGTGAGTGAGTGAGTGAGTGAGTGAGTGAGTGAGTGAGTGAGTGAGTGAGTGAGTGAGTGAGTGAGTGAGTGAGTGAGTGAGTGAGTGAGTGAGTGAGTGAGTGAGTGAGTGAGTGAGTGAGTGAGTGAGTGAGTGAGTGAGTGAGTGAGTGAGTGAGTGAGTGAATAAATTAAAAAAACGGATATTTTAAATCCATATATATTTACGTTTACATTTCTGACTGCATTGATCACAATTACTGAAAAAATAATGCTGCTATTGGAATAAAGTGGAGATACCTGTATCCTAAATTCGCGTCGTAGTCAACGTTTGCCATCGGGATCTAACTTACAAAGCTTTTGAGAAATAATGATGGTGCATAAATATCTGATGGACGTGTTAGGGTGAAAGGTTCTGTTTTATGCTGATGATTGTGAGATGATTACACAGATCATATGAAAAACACAGAGAACGTTATCCCAATTCCAGTTCAGCAGCAGCGACGTTGACCCACAAATGAACCAACATCTAGCAAGCGTTGTGCGTTCACTTCTGGACTGCAATCTGAGTCGTAATCACCCTGCATGTCTCATTGATATGGCCTCCAGCTCACTTCAGGGTTGTTTTTCAAAGCTTTTTTGTGTATCGCCCCTTTAAATAATATATGAGCTGATCATAATACGTCTGCCAGTCGTAGAGCGGCGGGTCGCCCAGTGAGAACTCTGAAAGGGACTTTGTTCAGTCCGCTTTTATTCCGTCGTTCATCACACCGGCAATCTGCCGCGAGCCCACATAATGATGACGTGGTGCGCCAAATGGCGGGTGTAGGTTTGATGCAATCAGACTGTCTGATACCTCGTCTTCTCGGCCTCTTTGTGTGCGCCTTTTGACAGATTCCTTCTCCACTCACATCCATATGAAATCTCCATCAGCCTCTGCTCTCCCATTATGTCCTCCTTTACATCACTCTGCCTGATGCCCAACTCTAGAAAACTCTCATTTCCAAGCGCCCTGTTTAATGCTTCACGAACTAGGACCTCTGCAAAGCCAGAAGGTGGCAACTGCTGACTTAAAAAGTAAGCAGTTACTGCCTTTTAGATTTACACGGCTATGTATCAATGTTGAATGCCACTCATGACCACACAATATGGGGATATCTCTGTCATCTATTTCTCGGTATTCAAAGACTTAACATTGTCTGCATCAAATAGATCCCCATATGTAAGCAACAAATTAATTGGGTAAACATTATCACGATGTTTATCTTGAAATGGTGACTCCGAGGGTGGGTTTTAAGGGTTTAAATTTTTCCATAGCTTTATACGTCACTAACTACCATGAACGAGGCATATGATTTGACACTTCTGTGAGATGGAAAAGCGAAATCACTGCCAGGTCCCTCAACACATTCAAATGTGCTGCTTCACTTTCACATTACGCCTTACACATTGTTTAGACTGTGGTTCATTGCGAGCCTATGAACAGATCATTATTGCACCTGTGTTCTCCTATAACGGCCATAAACCTGGTGGGTGGCTATTATAGTCGTGAACCTATTGCCCAATTCTATTGATAGCTCTCACCCGTGCACCAATCACCACACATTAATATGGTCGTCTACATGGTTTATTTTGTCCGGTTTGCTGGTTTATGTTCTGCATTCGCGAGCTGAGGATCAACACTACAATCACCATATCCTGAATGGCCCAGCTGACTGCGATCATGGATGTATTCCTTTTCTGCATTATTCATCTATAATTATTGAACCCTTATATTAAAGTGATAATTAAACATTTTCCGTTTACATAGGAAGGCTTCACATATCAAAGAACTATATACCGAAAACTACAATTATCATTATTATCATGATCCACTGTAGGCCTACAGCTATAGTCCAATAAGAGCTACATAGGGCCTACATGTAGCCATACACTAAAATGTATCTTAAAATATCCGGAAAATAGCGTAAATAAATAGTTCTTCAAGTGTATAAGTGCGTGGACAATGAAGTACATGAACAATGATTTCACGTGTATATTGTGGGCATATGTTAAAATAAAACTGTTCAATCCATGCATTGTCAGGACAAACGTTATATTACATGAAGAGGTAGCTGACCTGGTCGTGAAGTGAAGTTTACAATATTATTCAGTCACAGAACGCTACATAATGAGTTTTACTCGGAGTGAGTGTCTCTTTCCATCAAACATTAAATATTTCTTACTCTATAGTTTAGATTTGGTGTTCCGTATCGGCTTCAAGTTTCCTATCCGCAGCTACAATTAAGCAAAGACGAGCTAATATTATATTATATATATCAATATTATATAACTTATCAACGGTAAGTTCTCTGTGTGACAAAGATAAACTATAAGAGGACGAGTGACCCTTATAATGGTAGATAACTTTGCTGCACAGTATCTAAAGGTACACATAATTTTGTGACCAGAAGTGTAAGCCATTGATAAATTTTGCCCGTAGTACTGCGCGTCGCCGCCATCAGTGGCGCCTGGGGACTCCCTGGAATCACATCGAGGCTGAGATATCCCCAGATGTGGCAGGGGTTTCCTCCACACTTGGGAGACTTCCTGGGGGGCGATGAAGCCTTTGGTTGCAGGGTCATTTCGCTTTGCAAGCTCCTGTCAGTCTGCCTCGGTTGGTGTGTCTCCGCAGAAGACGCTGGCATAATGGCGGGTCAAGACTGGGCCAGCGTCTACGACGCTGGCCCAGTCTTGAACCGGCATTTGGCTGTCGTCTTCTGGCAGCGAGGTCTCTCACTATGGCTTGTCTATCGACAGAAATGCAGGTTCGATGTCGCCTGTCAGACTGTGATGTTGTTTGCCGGTGATTTAACGATCCCCGTGTCGCGTCCTGTCATAGCTCATGGCCACCAAGATCATCGTCTATTCTCACTAAATACACCCTGCAAACTCCAGCGTCAACACCGCCACGTTGTCACCCTGGCGTTGTCTTACAGGTCACGTTCCCTTTCTCTCCTGTACCCATTCACCCCAGTTATGGCAGGTCTGGTTTCTGATACAATCACACCACACACACTTCTCTTCTCATTCAGTTTTGACGTCTGGTCATTTGCTGACTTATTGCAGGCGGCCTGTCGGCGATAGGCCGGTGACAGCGTAGATCAACATCATTTTTATTGATCCCCTCAGATGCTGTATCCACTCTGCACTCTCGGCAGGACCAGGAACCAAGCAACAGATTTGATTTGTTGTCAAGCTATGCCTATTACCTAACAAGTAATTGGTTTGTAATGAACGAATTGTTTCGTGTAATTGATTAACGCTAGGCTACAGTATTTCCTTGGTAACCAATC
>OZ024913.1:51555556-51563056 GCA_964017125.1 Flabesymbios commensalis
GGGCTTACTGAATCTCAAATTATCCATCACAGCGAAGAGTTCGTTCAAAAGCAGGCTTTGCCATCAAGCTCACTTATCTTGTTTTGTTCCTGAAATGGGATTGCAGCTTTCCTTCTTCGCCAAAAAAAACCCCGCACGTTGCCAGTGGTTACACTTTGGCAGACCAGGCTTCCTGGAGGGTAAATATTGACATCTCACTAAACAACACTGCCAGCTGCCCCCCTCCTCCTCTGTCTCGGGGGAGGTTTTCTTTGGACTCTCCAGCAGGACTCCTGGATGTCAACGATGTTCTCAGACACCTCGCGTCTCCAGGCAACCTGACCAGTGTGATGACCTGTCCGGGATTAACCCTTGGATCACCAGGTCTATACTTGACCCTCTCCGTTACATCATTCAGTTGTTCACTATCTGTATTAACCCTTTACCTGCTAGTTATTTTAGATCCGTCATACGATATAAAAAACTTAAAATGAGTAAATCAATTCGATTCAACTATGACGATTAAACATGTTAAAATCAGGCTTCAATTTCAAATATGACAATTGTGATTTTTTAATCGGGTAGTTTTTAAAATCAATCACACCAGTCACAGTGAGTGAACATATGATGAAGTTATTTAGTAGTCAAACATATGTTAAAGGGTTAATAACGATCACCAGCTCGTGAAAATAAGAGCTCATATTGACCTTTCTCTATTGGCAGTAAATATCCCCTAGTATCGGCCCCAATGACATTGACAGACTGCCGGCGCAGCGCCGCTATACGTAGCCTACTGCGATGAGGAGGTTTTATAACTGAACTGCGTAGCGACGGTTCTAGTGGAGAAAAGAGCTAACAGTTCTCTTATAGTAATTACATTCAAAGTTCACTTGATAAATTAATGACTGTGTCATTATTCAAGACTCTTGTGGGTCTGATAGTCCCAGTTTAATTATTTCAACGGTTAACCTAAATCATCGACAGTTCCTTACCATGCTCACCGCCCTGATATTAGATTTGTGGGAGAATTATTAACAAACCCATCGTATTGTGTACATTTCAAAAGATAAGAAACGAAATGCGTCATAGAAAACAAGAACAAGTAGATTACAGCGATGCTTCAACACACCAGTCATCATGGTCAGGGTGAAGAGCTTGTCTTCACTGCAGGGTGAAGGTGATATTCCAACAAACACGATATGTTGACACAACGCTGGTTTAATGTTGGCCCACTGTCAACGACCCAGCAAACACGAGATATATTGACCCAATGCTGGGTTAATGTTGGGCCGACGTCGGAGACGGCGGGCCAACATTAACCCAGCATTGGGCCTATGTATCGTGTTTGCTGGGGATGCAGACCCAATATTAAAACAATCACATATTATCCACAGTGTCCCCAGGTAAGCGTCGTAGATTGTCGACCACCAGCACATTGCCAGCATTGGGATAACGTCCAATTTTGCCTGGGTCACTATGTCGGCTTCCTTGACCTTTGAATATTCTGTGACATGGTTCCTTGTAGAACCGTATAATGTAACTGGACGTATAAGGTAACCGGTTACATTATAGTCTGGTTACAATACACGGCTCTACAATCTCAGTGCAGAATTTAGGTGTGTTTCATGTGTGAAATTTTAAATTGCTGCGGTTTGGTTTTCGTTCATCCTCAGATATAATGTAATGAAAGCATGCGAACATATCTAGTGAATGTTGCTATTTACAGAAAATAATATCAGAACAAAATAAATGTGTGAGAGGTGCTGATCAGCTTCTGTCCAGTGATGTCTTCTCTTCATTATCTTTGTTTTATTCTGCCATCATTATGAGCCTTTCACCATTTTCTCACTCAATATTTGTGTAACATTTGTACAAGAATACGTTGGGCCTACGTTGTACAAATGTTATACAAATGTTTTGTGTTTGCTGGGCAGTCACCCTGCTTTTTTGTCCTACGGTGTCGTATTGCTTTTTTGATAATTCTTTGTCTTATAGGTCGCATATCCTGTTTTGATTATTTTGATTTTACGTTTTATAAACGTACGTATGTTGAAATTATTTTGTTTCATTGTGTCTCACCGACTGTTCTGTCTGATTTATACATTTCTATATTGGTTTAATATGAATCATCATTGGTTTGATATGAATGTTCAGAACTTGATTGATAATTTCTTGCTGTGTGACAGTGAGAGACAGTAATACAGTAGTTTATTCATAAGATCTGTATATGTACAGACACGTATGAGTGTGGGATGGTTGAGCTGACTTTTATCGGACACTCTTTTGCTCTAATACATTTTGCCAAGCATTAACTTATGTATTGGCATAAATGATCTTGGTGACACACTGTGTCAAACGTCCGGTTTAAAATCATGTTTCTGGAAATAATTGTTTTATCTTCCCGTATGGTTTATCTTTTTAAAGGGCTCATCTAGCTAGCTGTTCAGCCTACCTATACACCCATATCACATTTTCAGGTATTGTTTAAAAATTTAAGCTTTGCTTGATCTTGACTCTATTTCCTGTTCTACATTCATCATATGAATGCTCTACTCTGCCACCATTACCCTTCAACCTTTATTCAATTTGAATTTTCACCCACTTGAAGTTTTGTCTCGCTGACGCGATCCACAACTTCAATTGAGTGAAAATTATACAGATTTGAGAAAATGGAGGTCAACTCTTTTCAAATCTTGCTGATTGATGTCACATTTTATCTTTAACATATATAAAATGTGGTACTTAATGTGCTAATAAAAAATAAAAACCCGAATATATGCGGCACCGGCGGTTAAAGGGTTAAAGATCTAATCTCGTCTATAGCAGTTTCCATAAATTGTATGTGTCCTTCAAACAAAGACAATTCGAATGAGAATTTAGTAATAAATTTAATAGTTTGTTTTGATTCAGGTTGTTTATTTTTGAGTAATGTTTACCCACTTGAAGTTGTGTGTCGCGGTAGCGGGACACAACTTCAAGTGGGTAAAAAAATAAATTTCATAACGTAAGAGTTGGAATCTTTATCTTTGGTCATTTATTTCTCAATGAACCGGAATTATTCCGCAACAGTTGGATACACCATCCAGAGGACTCAGGCCTTTAAACGAAGAGTGGCAGTCTAAAACCAGCAGGATTATAAACATGAAAAAATACATGTGGGCTGTCGATCTGTAGCACAGACACTGCCACTGTAAATAATTATGTGAAGTATTTGTGAAAGCCTCTCTGTTATTGGCCACTGGCAGCGCGCTAGTTTTCAACCGTGGAAAGATATTTTGCAAAAACGGCTCTTAATCGTTTAAAACAAACCTGTGAATTATATGCAACTTAAGTGAAATACATTTTTTTTTTTGTATTGTGTGTACAATCCTAAAAACTTCGCTCGGCACTGCATGATGTTTCATTTTTTTTCTTTTAGGTCGGAACGAGAAATATTCCATAAAAATCGAATGCAATCTCCGGAGGATGGAGTATTAAACATGGAATGAAAAAGATTTAAAAGAGACTGACAATAAAATGTTGAGTTATTGCAGACGACAGGAATCGTTGTCATTAAGGAAAGCCTCACATTTCATCGCCGGATCATCAATTGACGTCCCGGTAATTTCACAGATCCAGAAGGAAGTTTTGTCAATTACGTCACATTGCCAGATCCTGAAGCGCGGGAGTCTGGATGACCCATTCAGTACCAGTGTGTATGACTCATTCAGTACCCATCATTTGGTTTACAGACTGACCATGCAGCTGATACAGTAATAGTGATTCTAGTCTCGCTAACAAGTAACAACTGATATTAACTGATATTACATTTATTAATCCTTACTTCTCGGGGATCGCCTTTAAAAGTCAGAATTAAAAGTCGAGCCCGCACTGAAATAAATAAAATATTTCTAACGGCAGTAGACACACAACATAGGTATTCAAATGACGCGGAAAGAGCTAACTAAGACATTTTATAATGATTTCAAAAAAGTGTATTATTAGCAGAATGCAAAGGTCATGAGAAATGTCAGAGCAGTTTTAAAATAAATCTACGACCTGCGGCGATATTTTTATAATTAATCTGTATATGCGTATGAAAAATGTTCCCTTTCTGGCATCACATTTCACAGAAATGTTTCCTCTCCATGAAGATTCAGTTTCGTGGGGAGCCTCCGTGAATGAGAGATAACGTGCTCGCACCGAAGCTGCCAGGGCTCGAATTTATTGTGAACCCTGTGTCAGGAATTCATTCATTCTTTCATTCATTCATTCATTCATTCATTCATTCATTCATTCATTCATTCATTCATTCATTCATTCATTCATTCATTCATTCATTCATTCATTCATTCATTCATTCATTCATTCCTTCATTCATTCATTCATGCATGCATGCATTCATTCATTCATTCATTCATTCATTCATTCATTCATTCATTCATTCATTCATTCATTCATTCATTCATTCATTCATTCATTCATTCATTCATTCATTCATTCATTCATTCATTCATTCATGCATTCCTTCATTCATTCATTGATGGGTTTCAGGACACATAGGCTAAACTGGCCAGGAAATGAATAAGATGAATTAATCCATCCATCCATCCATCCATCCATCCATCCATCCATCCATCCATCCATCCATCCATCCATCCATCCATCCATCCATCCATCCATCCATCCATCCATCCATCCATCCATCCATCCATCCATCCATCCATCCATCCATCCATCCATCCATCCATCCATCCATCCATTCATTCATTCATTCATTCATTCATTCATTCATTCATTAATGGGTTTTAGGACATATAGGCTAAACTGGGCCAGCAAATGAATAAGATGACAATGCCCTCTAGAAAAAGCATTTAAAATTCGGGCACGCTACCTCTCGGTCACGGAAGCTCCTCACAATATTAAGTCTTTACGAGTGAGAGGGGGATAAACATTTTGTTTCTTTGAAACCTGAATGCCAGAGAGGGGGACGAACCCGCAACCTCAGACTTTCCAAGCAGTCAGCTTTAGCCACTGCGCCAGGGCCCCGGTCTGTGTCAGGAGCAGTGTCGCGAGCTAGTTTCCTCAATTTTTCCTTTATGCGCACAAAAGTGACCTAATACCAATTATTCATTCATTCGTTCATTCATTCTTTAACTCATTCCTTGATTCAGTCATTCATTCAGTTAATCATTCATTCAGTTATTGATTCATTCATTCATTGATTCATTGATTGATTGATTCATTAATTTTTTAATTTATTCATTCATTCACTCCTTCCTTCCTTCATTCATTCATTTAGTCATTCATTTATTTATTCATTCATTCATTCATTCATTCATTCATTCATTCATTCATTCATTCATTCATTCATTCATTCATTCATTCATTCATTCATTCATATATTCATTTATTTATTTATTCATTCATTCATTCATTCATTCATTTATTCATTCATTCATTCATTCATTCATTCATTCATTTATTCATCTACTCATTCATTTATTCATTCATTTATTGATTCATTCATTCATTCATTCATTCATTCATTCATTCATTCATTCATTCATTCATTCATTCATTCATTCATTTATTTATTCATTCATTCATTCATTCATTCATTCATTCATTCATTCATTTATTCATTCATCCATTCATTCATTTATTCACCTGTTATCTAATAATGTATCATTATACATTATGCATACCTAATGTAGTTTTCCACAATATACGAGTGCCACACCCAGCAGGCGCTGTAACAGACGAGTAGGAAGTATTGGTGATTCAAAAACTCATGGTCTTTGCTTTACAAGATTGTAAAAAGGCTTTGTTACAATAATTATCCAATTTGCGTGACCTATCATCAAGTCTTTGTTATAAAAACAATAATCATCAATATCTGACTCTTGTTGTTTCCTGGTTACAGACTCTACTGAGAGTGACTTTAGTCAAAAAGAATATAACTTTTTCAGTCTTTCATTATTTTTTCTTCTCACCACCACCGATTACAACATCGCTCTCCTGATTTGATCTGTTTTGCTTACTTCTGATTTACTTTATTTTAGGTTATATAAATTGAGGTGGATATGGCCCTTTTGTACTTTTTGATGTCGGTGTTATTGGGTGGCTCTCGAGTCGCCATCACTCACGTCACTCCCTCTATGGGTCATAGTGTCATCCTGCATGGGTAGATTGAGAATCTTGTGAGTTTAGAGAGTTGTGTAGTTTCTGTGTCTCTCATTGTGACTCATCATCTAATGTATCTTTAACCCTTTCAGCGCGGGAACCGTCTTTATACGTCGGAATCTGCCGTCTGTAGACGGCAGATTCTGACGTATACAGACGGTCCCCGCACTGAAATAATTAAAATTATGTCTAATGGTTGTAGACCCATAACATAGGTATTCAAATGAATCAGAAAGATATAACTAAGACATTTATGATGATTTCAAATTGAAAAAAAAACCATTTGTTCTCTATGGCTTATAAAAAATAATTCTGCGTTGTAAGGGTTGACCTCCCTCATCGCATTTATGATGCACCACATGGCATTTTCAGTCGTTCGGAGTTGTGAATCGCGGTAGCGAGACACAGCTCTGAGTGACTGAAAATTTAAATTATACAGTTCGTGGAATGAAGAATGGTATAAGCCTAATCTACCCGAAAAACATCTCCACTCAGCTCAGTAGCTCATAAAATCACCACATTTTATTCGCCTTGAGTTGGGAATTGCGGTAGCAATCCCAACTCAATGTGAATAAAATGGGAATAAATACCTAGAAATGCGAGGGGGGGGGTAACCCTTTAACCGCCTGTAACGCATATATTCGGGTTTTCATTTTTTATTAGCACATTAGTTACCACATTTTAAATAAGTTAAAGATAAAATGTGACATCAACCAGCATGATTTGAAAAGAGTTGACCTCCATTTTGTCAAATCTAAATAATTTTCACTCACTTGAAGTTGTGAATCGCGTCAGCGAGACGCAACTTCAAGTGGGTGAAAATTCAAATGGAATAATTTGGCGGTTAAAGGGTTAATTGAACTTTTCCTTTACCGACTTCCCCCTGATAAAACTACCCCCAGAAACCAACTTACTTTCTAAGGAGGATCCCTGAGGTAGTCTCTGAGCACAATACAGGTTATAGCCATATGCGCATGCGCACATCGCACAAATTAAAAATACAAGAGAACATGGCGTCCATGTCACTGAGCATTATAGTTGGCGATTTTGAAGCACGCATGTAATGAAATATCTCCATTGCAATTAATATATGTACACACGTGGATTTCGCATAAATGCGAATTTGTTAAAGGAAAAGTAGTTTTCGCATAAATGCGAAATTTGTAAAGGGAAAGTTAATATACAAGGTTCTCTTGATGTACTGAAATGAAATCACATGAGAAAGTCATCATGACCACGATTTTTCATCTATATTCTACATTTATGGTTATTATTTTTATTTTTCTTAGGTACTATTCCACATATCATTGCCGTCCCTAACATTATCGTAGTTTTGATAGTCTCTACATATTATTT
>OZ024913.1:51568056-51580556 GCA_964017125.1 Flabesymbios commensalis
AATGCCTAAATAATAATATGTTTACGGCTCATTGAAGTACATCAAATACATAATTATTATAAATAAAAGGCAGGATTCAATCACAGTATACGTGCTGTAAAAAAGCATTGTATTGTTGTACAATAAGAAAACAACCGTTTGTACAGTACAGTAAATCGTACAGTGTAGTAAGTTTGAACAATAAGTCGTGAAATTGAAGGAATAAGAATAAGACATAGGCCCTAAGGACAAATTTCATCTCTATCAACTACCCTGTTCATATTACAATGTACACATATTAATAATAACGTGATTTCTAAATTTCTAATTTGCAAATATTCTCAGTTATAGAAAATGTGTAGAGAGGTCTTATATAAATTTTAAGGACTGTGTAAAGTGTATATATACTTCATCACCCCCCCCCCACACACACACACACACACACACACACACACACACACACACACACACACACACACACACACACTCACACACACACACACACACACACACACACATACATATATATTTCAGACTGCCTGCATGGTTTTCATTGTTAGTTGAGACATTTGAATGGGTGGCTTGCCATCATGGAAAAATCTGACTGAACTTAATAAGCTCCTTTACTGGGTGTGATAGCGTTGATTGTGCCTATCATTATCTCTGGTAATCATGGTGCAGAGCAGGAATATCTGTGAGTGATCAGTTACCATGTCAACAACCACGTCCACATTTACAAGATATCGCGATCACGTGTCACAATGAGCCATCAGTAGACTATTTTCACGAGCGTTACCATCGCCATATCAATCTGTGTGATTATAGGCTACCCGAGAGCACACGTGTAAACCATGCGGATTAATAGAATATGTTTTCACTTGATGCTGTGCCATCAATATATTTTGTACACTTGTACTAGTTATCTACTCTGAATTGTATTTGGTTGAGATTGGACAATTTTTTGACAGATATAAATCAACAACACTATGCAACAAAATATAAAGGCCTACGAGCGAGATATTATAATAACATGCTCATTAACGTGTGTTGATTAACCTGCACCAACAGTAAACTCTGACCAACAAACTATAAGTAAACCATGAAGAATGGTTGTGATGAATGTCAGTATGTTTATACGCCCAGAAGATGACCTTGAATCACAAAAACAATACTATAATTAGATTTTTCAGTTAAAATCCCATGAAAAAGAGGTACTACACACGTTCCTATCTTTATTTGTTAAAAATTATATTTTTTTTACTTGACCTTGAAATTGACGTTTTGACCGCAAAGATGACCTTGAATAATCAAAATAATTTCAGATAGGTATTGCCCAGTCAAAATTACATGAAAAGGAGGTACTACAAAATCGTCATGTTCCTAGCTTTATTTGTTAAAAAATGGTATTTTTGCTTACTTGACCTTGAAATGGACTTGTTGACCTGGATGTCCTCCAGTCATGAAAATAACACAAGAAATGGATTGCGCAGTCTAAATCACATCAAAATGAGGTATTACACATGTTCATAGCTGTATTTGATAAAAAAGGTATTTTTGCCTACTTGAGCTTGAAATTGATCTTTTGTCCTTGAAAACGAACCCCGGCGTGGGACAATATTTCGCAATGGGAACATCAAAATTCGTTTGCCAGGGACCCTAAGGGTTACAAATATATAAGTTACAAAAATATATTTTTCGGGTGTTCGGCCGGGATCCTCCTTCCTGCCCTACTATATAGCTTGTATTCTTAATCACAAAAAGAGCTATTATCAAATTAATGCTTGAACACAATTAAAAGTCATTATTGACTTATTTGTCATAAAATATATGATATATAACATGTACAACAGGGTTAGTTCCGTAAAATCACATGTAAATCGACATGATATGTACACTGAAAATCAGGCTTGCCATTTGTATATTATTACAATAGTTATTGTGCTTCAAACTCACTTCATGATTGCGACAAAATATGGTATTCTCTTATTTATTCAGTTATGTACTTGTACAATGCCGATATTAGTACATAACCAATCTTTAACAGAGTCGTTCTAATTCGCGGCACGAGTTGTGAGACACTGAAGCGTGGAGCTAACAAGACAGACCTAGGAGAGAGACTGCTTGATAAGTGATGTTCAGCATGGTCAGTGTCACCAGGATACCCTATGGCAAGTCAAAATCATCCGAAATACCACCCACTCTTTACAGTTAACCATGTAAATAGAAATCATTTTGAAATTTCCAATCACTCACCGTTGTTGCCCGCCATCTTTGATTAAAGTTGTGATAATACGTGTTCAAATACACCTTTAAATAATATTTTACTTGTCATTCATAAATTTAGACCTTGATTATTAGCAGTAATGTAACGTAACATGTACGAATACCTGGGAAAGATAAAACAACCATAGTATCCAGTTTAGCAAAAGCAAAAAAATCTATCTGATCTGTTCCTTGGGCAGAAGTGAAGGAGTTAATGGCACTATCTGACCGGGAGATTCCGGACACGTTTTCTGGAAATGGACCTCGGATGCGGGTCATGGAGCAGCCGTACCTGCCGATGACCTACCAGTTTCCGCAGCCGGCAGGGGCTAACAGTGGATGCTCGTTATGCATTATCCTGGGCACTGATGATAAAACAGCAGGGGTACTAAACTACCGGCTCGTGGAACCCCAGCCAATATCCCCACTTCTTTTACAGGACGCTGGACTAGTGTTTGGACCGAAATGGTCTACCTGCTATGGGCTCTACTATGCCGCAATTCAAAGATTGCAAAATGTTAACAAAATAATAAACAATGTGTCATATTGCTTTCAAACCACAGAAATCATGTGTCGTTTTTGTGTTTTTATTGACTGATCGACCATGCATTTGTGCCTATGCGTCTATATGATTGCATGTAATAAAGAAAGAATAAGTATAACCACAAATTAAACATATTTGTCACAAATTGAAACTAACGTTACCATGCCAATAGGTAATATGCTTTAGTTAATTATATATACTTAATTATATATACATTGGGCTTTCTAAAGTGCTTCAGGTAATGTCTATTTTAGACAAGCATGTTCAAGGCGGTGAATAATGTTTTTAGTATGACCCGCAATGCGAGAAGGCACATCCCAGCTTGATTTTTACAAAAAATATTATCTATGACGTCATTAAAATTTAAATCTTAATGCTTACATAACTAAAATTAAAAAGTACTAACGATTTTTTTTTAATTATTGCAGTTGATGAAACAGAAAGGCAAGCCATATATTAATCGAAATTCACAATATGTCCTGTTTACTACTTTATTTTAGGAGCGCGGGCATTGGTGCAGTGGTTAAAGCTGCCTGCTTGGAAAGTCAGAGATCGCGGGTACAAACCTTTAGGACTTTAATGTTATGTTTACGAGCAAATATGAAATTAAAAAATACTCGAGAGTCCACAACGATTCGCTAAAGTGAGATATAAGTTTAAGGCTCTTTTAAGAATCCTTGCTAGGGATGGCGAGTAATATAGTTTTTACTCATAAATAATAAATTCTCCCCTGGGGAAGATGATTAAGGCTGTGTATGTACGTGTATATGGGTACGCGTATATAGCAGTAAAAAGTATAACTATTCATGCATTTATCATTATTTGTAAAAATCGCTTTTAAAAGTATATTTCAAACTATTGAATACAATCCCTTTTGGGGAAGACGAAAAACATATTGTTATTATTTTTAAAATATATATATCATTATACTCTCCAATAGAGATGTTAAGAAATAGAGTTTCATCATTTCTGAAATAATACATTATTGGCATTTAGTCGTACCTACAGTGCTATGATGTTGCCTACTGCTTAACCATGTTAACACATAATGAAAAGGCATATTCTACCTAAAATTCTGGTGTGTAAATAGTTAGAATAACTTTTACGCCAGTAACAATGTAAAAATGATTTTCAACATTTCAATCATTATAACACCTATAAATGTGTTAAAATGTTGAACAAGAAGTATCCACACTATTCGAATAATGATGATGATTTCTCCGTCTAGAGCATGGCTGCATTTATACTGGAGCATCCTCATAACTGCAGCTGTGAGGGACAGCTGACATCACTACCTCATTATATGTACTTAGTACTAATGTAAACCCTTTATCTTCTGGGGATCCAATAGCTTTCTCCAAAATACAAAATGAATCGCACATTATTTTGGAGATGGTATGCGAAGTTATATACAATGTTTTTTTTGTAATAGGAGGGATGCCACTTTAAATTTTTGCATTCGAAATTACACAATTACATTACGAATTGCATTACAAATCTCATAATTCAATTCATAAACAATGCAACAATGCAACAATGTAATATGGAAAACAGTTGTCATAAACGCTATGCGTTCAAAATGATAGAATAAATATCCACTACAATTCTTCATTTATTGAAACGCTGTTTCGACCATTCATATTTAGCATGACTTCACAGAATGATGTCACAGAATAATTATTACGTATTCCGTCTAATAAGATATTGCATATTACATGTTGGATTATTCAGACAATTGAGCACGGTTTTGTTATCTTCACACTGCGATATAAACCAGAGCCTGGTTGAGGTACATGGTTTGTGGTCAGTGAGGGACCAGTCGGCATGTTATGACGCCAGAATAATTTGACAGACGAGCCACGCGTGGCTGCTTCGCATCTGCGACAAGATGCTCAATGCAATTACCAGCCAGAAGTTTGTCACCAGGTCAGCTCATGTTTGTCAACTCCACGTAATGGCGGCGACACATCCGGTCCCCGGAAACCCGCAGGTCACGGGAGCTGCCTGCGACCAATCAATACGGAGCCGGGGGGATTCAAATGAGCCAATGGGAGCGACTAATTCTACATAGCACGACACTGGGGATTATTTAGCCGAGGCTGACCGGTGTGACTTTTCTGGATGCCGTCCTTGTTTTTATGGGCATCCCCCGGGTTTACTTTATGATCTTCTCCCGAGATTTCCTACGTAAAATGGGATGTTTTTTCCAACTCTGGATTAAAATTGGGACAACGTCCACGACGTTGGCCCAAGTTTGATCCAGTGTTGGATTATGAGATTTCTTCTGTAGCCTGATCTGGATCCTGTTTTGGGACCTATATCCCGTTGGATCGCGTCCGTCAATCACGTTTATCTGTCGTCAAATACGCTAATACGTCACTGATTCGGCAGATTTATAGCTCCAGATCCGCGTGCCATGAAAACAGCCTGAGTGGATAAAATGTGCTGCCCTAGCACCTCGCCAAAAATGACCTGAATATACAGCCAAGAGAAACGCACAGAAAATTTGGAATATATATAATAATATATAGATTATATATAATGATATGGAATAATGCAGACATTTTGTAGTATACATTTGCAATATAAAACAAAAAACTACCTTGATCTGTACATTGCTATGAGTGTAGAGGCCTGAGCTCATGAAACTATTTGTAGGCCAGATCAAGAACGTTTTGTTCTTGGCCAGATCTATCGAAAGCACACTGGTAGTTTATACTATCTTCATCTAGATGGTTACATCTAAACATACCCTTGATATACAGAATCGAATCTACTTTAAATAGTTTTTTTTTTGAAATTTGAAAAACAAACCCCTTTTTATCCCCCGCCCGTAGGGGGGGGGGGTTCTAGTCGCGTCGGGATCCTGTCTGGCGACCGGCGTCCAGCGTCCGGCGCCCGGCATCACGTTTTCTTGTGGGCCGCAAAAACTCAAAAATTACTAGGGATGTGCAAGTGATTTTAAAGATAATACCAAAATTCAAAATGGCCGCCAGAGGTAAACCCTAAAAAATTTTGTGGACGCAGAAACTCTAAAACTTGAAGTAAGAAATTGTTCACAAAATCACATTCCCCGCCATATGGAGATGTGCAGATGACTTTTTCAAAGTTTTACTGAAACTTAAAATGGCCGCCACGGATCTACTTCTATTTTTTGGTGGGCGCCAAACTTCAAAAAATTAGTTTGGTCAATTTTTTTTAAATTTTTCAAAATGGCCGCCATGCATGAACTTTATAATTTCTTGTGGGCGCAAAAACTCAAAATTTGAAGTCAGAAATAATGTGCAGGTGATTTTACTGAAATTTAAAATGGCCACCACAAGTCGACGTTTTAAATATTTGTGAGCGCAAAAACTGTAACCTAATTGATGGCGGGGGATGATATAGGACTTCAGGACTTTTGTTTAACAGTTGGGTTATTATAATGACCCTTGAATGTGCAGTACATGCATACCCTTGAATATACCTAATTGGTAAAAGGTAACCCTTGAATATACATAAATTGGCTAAAAATACCCCCTTTTGGTCTGCACAGTCCTAATACACTAAACACAATCAATACCCCGTGCCCCCCGGAGGGAAAGTAAGCCTTCACAGTACTGTTTTACATCAACTTGTTATATGGCTATAGTGAAACTTTTAAAGCACAGTCTGAGTGTAAAGCTTAATAATATTTATTATGGCGAGACAATCTGATCATGCCACCGCAATAAAAGTAGAAAGAACACGGATACACTACATGTTGCCAAGAATTACACTGTGTATATCCATCGATTTGTTATTTTTGTGTAATTAAATAAACGTTAACCATCAACGCCCTATTATTCTCTACTATTACAATATATCCTATGTGATGTTATATTACATTGTATGGGTCTAATGGTGAGAATATTGTATTGGGTTAACAAACACCCATTATATTTCCAGCCTCATGTGGAATGACATCTATTCTAATGTGATACAACTGTCATAATATAGTTTAAATTTATAATAGCAATAAAACGGATTCGACGAGGCAAATGACCCACCCCTCCTTGGTCTTTATACGGGTGTGGTATGCAAACGGACCGATTCGTGTTACGGTCAACTGTGTGAATCAAACCCTATAATGAATGAATGAATGAATGAATGAATGAATGAATGAATGAATGAATGAATGAATGAATGAATGAATGAATGAATGAATGAATGAATGAGTGAATGAGTGAATGAATGAACGAACAAATAAATATAAATAAACGAATAAATAAATATAAATAAATAAATAAATAAATAAATAAATAAATAAATAAATAAATAAATAAATAAATAAATAAATAAATAAATAAATAAATAAATAAATAAATAAATAAATAAATAAATAAATAAATAAATAAATAAATAAATAAATAAATAAATAAATAAATAAATAAATAAATAAATAAATAAATAAATAAATAAATAAATAAATAAATAAATAAATAAATAAATAAATGAATGAATGAATGAATGAATGAATGAATGAATGAATGAATGAATGAATGAATGAATAAATAAATAAATAAATAAATAAATAAATAAATAAATAAATAAATAAATAAATAAATAAATAAATAAATAAATAAATAAATAAATGAATGAATGAATGAATGAATGAATGAATGAATGAATGAATGAATGAATGAATGAATGAATAAATGAATGAATGAATGAATGAATGAATGAATGAATGAATGAATGAATAAATAAATAAATAAATAAATAAATAAATAAATAAATAAATAAATAAATAAATAAATAAATAAATAAATAAATAAATAAATAAATAAATAAATAATGAATAAATAAATAAATAAATAAATAAATAAATGAGCGAGCGAGCGAGCGAGCGAGCGAACGAACGAACGAACGAACGAACGAACGAACGAACGAACGAACGAACGAACGAACGAACGAACGAACGAACGAACGAACGAACGAACGAACGAACGAACGAACGAACGAACGAACGAACGAACGAACGAACGAACGAACGAACGAACGAACGAACGAACGAACGAACGAACGAACGAACGAACGAACGAACGAACGAACGAACGAACAAACGAACGAACGAACGAACGAACGAACGAACATACGAACGAACGAACGAACGAACGAACGAACGAACGAACGAACGAACGAACGAACGAACGAACGAACGAACGAACGAACGAACGAACGAATGAATGAATGAATGAATGAATGAATGAATGAATGAATGAATGAATGAATGAATGAATGAATGAATGAATGAATGAATGAATGAACGAATGAATGAATGAACGAATGAATGAATGAATGAGGATGGTGAGATAATTCAAACACATGATTAGAAATTAGAGACCTGGCGGTCCGAAACCAAACACTTTACATGTGCCTCTGGGTCACGAAGGCTCCCCACGAAACTAAATCTTTATTAGGGCGCAGGGATGAAACATGTTGTTTCTTTGAAATCTGAATCGCAGAGCAGGGGACAAACCAGCAGGCTCCGATGTGACAGGATATCGGCGTAACCACTACACCAGGGCCCCTGTTCCATAATATCTAAGAATGAGTTATGGCTAGTCATAGTATAACAAGACATGGATCCCTAATAAAAAATGTAGGCGAACGCGAAAATTGTGCTATGGCTTAGTTGACTGATCTGGATTTGGCTGACTTGGATACAGGGATTTAAGACGACGGACTCAGTGCTGAGAAATCCCCATGCAGTCCTGGGGAACGAGAGGCTAATTTTCATCAATCATAAAGTTTACTCTGCAGCAATACAAACAGTCGCAGACAAAAGCGTCTGGTCTCCCCGTGGTGAATCTGTCCGCCGTCCTGACGGATGACGTATGCCCTGTCCGCCCGCCGCGCTCTTTTTTCTCAGTGAGAGCTAGTCACTGCTCCCGTAAAAGGATCCGGTGTCCAGCTATGGGTCAACGATGGGCCACCGTCTTCGACGGTGGCCCATCGTTGACCCATAGATGGTGTAGATTTTCACCTTTGCCTCTGTGGAATGCATAACCCTGCCTCCCAGAATTCACCAATTCATAAGTCTTGCGTGTGCGTCCGGCTCCCCGTAGACGTTTCGCCGCGGGGGTTCCGTGCGACCTTGAATGTCCATTCTCACGGGGGACGGGAGCCGTGAAAAAGGACGTTTACCAGGTCGTGCCACAGGTCATCACGAGACCACGAGATTTCACCGGCAATGATGGATCAGCCACGCGAATGAAAGTGTCAGACCTGCCTCCGGACCTTCTTTGTCAGGTTCCCGTCAATGTTCTGAAAATGTTTTGTATTTCTTACATGCGATGTTATGTCAGTGTCGCCGCAATACTGGATCAACGTCACTCACGCAGGCCCAACGTTGAAGCATCCAACAAAGGTATCATATTTTGTTTCTGCCATCAGTCTGCTTTGCACCGCACGCCTGTCAATCATCCAAACCACTTAGGACAACAAGACAACAAGTCTGGCCTCAGCAGCAGGACATGCAGGTCAAACGACCTGTGGTAAAATACGAGCGTTGCTGAATGCAGGAATGGCAGAGCGGTTCTTACTTCCCGGATGAGATTTCTTGGGCAGTGCCATCCCTGAAAGCCAAAGAAGAATTAGCGATTTTCTGAGCTCTGGATCCACTTCTTTGCATACGCTCTAGCAAGGCATTGCGTGGCCGTTTTTCTCATCAGCGCCTGCTTTCTGCACGTCTTTATGGGGTGGCCACGAGGGAGTCGCTGTTTTTACATCTGTTGGTCTGCCTTGCCGCGTGTTGTCCGTGGATAGAATGGTACAGGGAGTGTGCTGCGAGAGATTGTCACACTGCTGATTTAATGTTGGGCCAGCGTCAGGGACGTTGGCCCAACATTAAATCAACATTGTGTGAATATATCATGCCTTCCAGGACGGGCGTCGGTGAGCTGACAGTGATCTAAGGCAAACCTGGCGTAACTCAGGGATCTGCTCGACAACGCAAGAAGAAAGTATCTGCTCACTTGTAAAGTCAGCAAATCCTGCATTTTGGCTTTGCACCGCAGTGACGATGTACAACTCGGACGAGCAAGAACCTCTCAATTAGCATAGTTAGGGCGCCAAACCTGATCTAGGCATACCTTCCTGGCATTGCTTCATGCTACGTGTGCAGGCTTTTTTCTCTACCGTGAAATTGCACAAGTCTTTATATGGTGTATTGGCTAACAAGACGCTAAAGCTGTATATGCGAGTAAGAACATGGTAATTGTTTTCCTTATGTAATAAAAGTGGATGTAGTGTTCGCATACGTGTTCATGTATTGTGAACATCTAGATAAAAATATTTTTTGCCTTGGTCGTATTCCTACATACATGTATGTGAATGCAGATATATACTCCTATATTTCTTTCTTTACTCGAAGATAGACCAAAAAATTAAATGTGTTTTCATCAAGATTGCTTTGATTTGACACACATGTATAGATGGACGTGGTTTGTGCCTCTTTGTGCACATAATCATTAATTAAACTGGTCTGGGTATTTTTCTGATGCGCTTTGTGGCGCGTTCTGCGGACATTGATTTCCGTGCCATAGAGGTAGCGTGCTCTGTCTCAAACATCTACAATTTCGAACCCTGTATCAGAAGGACTGTAGGCCTACGTGTCATTTGATTTATGTCGCCATCCTTTCCAGCAAGCACACAACGGTTGTAAAACATTGGTACAACGTCGGTCCAACGTCTTCGAAGTTGGTCCAACATTGTACAAATGTTATACAAATGTTTTGTGTTTGCTTGGTTAGGCGGCTGCCCTTGTTTAGTTCACACTGATTGTGCAGAGAAGCGTATCTAAAGCCCCATGTATGTTATACATTTGTGCCTTGGCAATACCATTATTTTAATTTTATTATCACAAAAAGATTACATGGTTATGCATATATGATAAATATGTGATTTCAACATACAATTTTTTAAAAACATGTTAATTTTTTGTCCAAATCTCTAAATAAATACCCAATTATTGAAGTAACATTTAATATTAACAGGTAAAATAAAATAGAAGACACAATCAAAACATGAACAATTTACTCAGGTGAAACCGTTTAACTACGATCTCAACTACATTTGCCTTGCTATTCGTGAAGTTAGCCTGTCATGATCAGAATATTTTATTTATCATGTTCTAAAGAAAGTGTTAGATAGTACACGTGACAATGCAGACCCCGAAATTCTGTTCTGCAAAGCCAAACTGCAGTACCTGCTTACCTGTAAAGTAAGCAGATACTGTCTTTTGGCTTTGCACGGCTGTATTCATCTGTTGTTCGTGTT
This sequence comes from Flabesymbios commensalis, assembly GCA_964017125.1. NCBI lineage: Eukaryota > Metazoa > Annelida > Polychaeta > Terebellida > Flabelligeridae > Flabesymbios > Flabesymbios commensalis. The sequence continues at coordinate 51,579,143 of OZ024913.1, forward strand.
AAACTGTGCGGAGATAACCGGGAATTTATTCACTTTCAACGATTGCCCGCGAAGCCGTACGATTCCACCGAGCGGACAGTTTTACAGTGGGCCATCGTAAACTAGTGTTTATGGGGGTAGAGTCTCAACATACATTACCAGGTCTTTCTGTGGCTGTCTCGTTTGTTTGATGTGGGAAGTGGATCCTTAACATTCATTTTGATGCAGTCTCATTACCGTAGCCTGGTGTTGTTTTAATCTTGAACATTAAGACAACATCGGTTTTGACCAACCTATGTAATTAAAAGAAATCAACGCTGATATAATGTTTCAAAGTGCATGCAATTTAATGTGGTTGGTAATTCTCAAACAATTCTAGATTCCAATTGTTCAATTTTTCTTTTACACCAGTAACAATCCATAGCATTTTGTTCATAAAAATGTAAATCCCGTTTTTTCGTACAGACTGAAGAAAATTGACATAAATTCTCGCCCACCGACCCCTAATTCGACATCTTATGCGTGGACATTACCAGGGGATATATTTCACACTTAGTATGATTTCAAATAAGTTGTGTTTATACAAAATGCTGTCGTAACTATGGTAATCGTGTTATACATTACATATTACTGAATTGGTTTTAAGAATCAGTACCAGATTAAAATGTACTCATGACAATATTCATCCGACTAGTAGAAGAAATACGGAAAAGTCTCTCTTATGTATTTCTACTAGGGAACTTTATTATATAAATAAATACAAAAATACACAAATAACATGAACAAGAAAGTGAAATATGCTTGAAAAAAAAATTAAAAAAACAATGAAAAGCACACTGATTACAAAAGAAAACAGAATTTTGAAAAAAAAAAGAAATACAAAAACAGGATAAAAAGAGAGAATAATTGTTGGGAAGAAACAAATAAATGAATAAAAAAAGAATGAATAAATAATGAAGTGCTACATATACAACATCGTTTTCATATGATATAGTAACTACCAGTTTATTTGTTTTGTATCTGTCACATTTAATGTCATTTGTTCATCGTAGGAGACATAGCTACCAAGAATTATATTGATCATGTGAAGAAAGCAGACGTTTTTATGGGGATGTTTTAGCAGGCTATGCTGACTATCGTACCTAGGTGCCAATGTGTGAATATTGGCCCTGGTCAGTGGTAAATCTGTCTGATCATCCCTTACTCCGATCACTTCCAGTTTATTGACACTTTGAAACTCAGTGACACTAAAATGTACCGGTACCTACACAAAATGTAGTCAAAATGTAGCTGTCCGTATTTAGCTAGCTAAAATGGCAGTTTTACAAATGTTTTAACGTGTGTTTTTGGTAAAAAAATAGAGTAGTATCTTATCATCATTCTGCCAACATTGCCTATTCACCGATAAAATCTAAACCCAAAGTGTATCCCGTAT
>OZ024913.1:51585556-51688056 GCA_964017125.1 Flabesymbios commensalis
AAGTTGATTCATTTCAAGCCGAACGATTCATCTTGGGAGTGGATTCTGCACATCCTGGTAAAAACACGGCTCAATAGTTGGTGAGAAAGATGTTTTATTCAGGGATATTTGTGGGCCACTTGCATAAAGACCAAATAACCGACCACCATTTTTTGTGAGTATGCTAAAAGGTTTCACTCGTGTCACCAGTGACCAGGTGACTGTGGCACTCACTGATAACTCAGTGTAGCTAAAAGGTCAGTTCTGTGAGTGGTAAGTGTAAGTCGGCTAAAGCCAACGACAGGAGTGCGAGACTTACAATAAAAATCTTATTTTAATTAAAGACAGACTAGAAGTTATCCAAGAAAGAGCATACCAAGTCATTTTTTGTCGTTTTGTGAAAAAGTTATTTTTAATCTTTTACTCGTCTAAAATACGTATAACTGCTTTGATTTTTATGCTAGTGACTTGAAATCAAGTGCAAAATGTTTGTTTCGTGACGTCTCATGTCTACATAAACAATTTTCAATGTGCTATGATTTGTTTGAAAAAAAAATTTCAAAATTGACATTTTTGACGTTTTGTCATCAGAAAGTGATATAAGCTCATCATACGAATGAATTCTACTGTAAAGTGTGGATGACAACTTCATTCAGTGTTGACCTCACAAAATAATGTTTATTACACATAACAACAAATAAACATCAGGTTGTTTTGCATGCTTATAGGTGAAAAAGATAAGACGGTATTTCTATGAAACCCACCAAAGAACTATGTATTACTTTCGCTCAATGTGATGCTAGTAGAGTCATACAGTCCCAGAACTGTCAAAACTGGCATTTATATATTATAAAATCATTGTACAATATTTATATATATTTGTCATTCAATCAAACGACAAACTATATGTGAATCCTAATATAAATCCATCATTCATATCTCCATCAGTATCAAGCCCAACATTAAATCAACATTAAACTAACGTCGCATGTTGCAGAGCAGAATACACTGGTCACGATGTTGAAAGTGTCGTTGTGTGAAGAAGAGAGGCTCAGCGCTGCCATAGGAGACAGACAAGCGCTGCCAACACAATCAACTGTCAAGTAATCAGGATTTTATCAGCAAGCCACACATGCTGAAAACTGACAGACGGTGGTGAACTCACATTTTCCCGGATACCTTCTGGTCACAATACTTGACGTGACAGCTTCCCCTCGTTTGTGTGATTTTTTTTATCAATTTAATATTGTGAAAGTATTCGGCTAGATCAAGCTAGATCAGACAATCAATCAAAACATCAATCCATCAAAATATAGAAACTGTTGAAGACAGATTGTAGATCTGTATAATAGAGGCAATACAGTTTATCATTATAATGCTTCCACCCGAAAACGAATAATGAATGTTATGTACCCAAGACAAATTGTGCCTTTCAATATACATGTATAATAATTTTTATACTGCTATGCCTAGATGTAAGCCGTGAGCAGCATATCACAATATGGAAACTGACCTATATATTTCCACTTGGTTCGATCATATATTTATAATGACGTTTAGTTTCGTGTTGATCCATGTAGTATTTTAAACTGGTCATGGGTCACCAATTTTGTGGCTGGTGGCATATTTAGTTTTAACGGATAAGTGCCCCACTAAACGGGGTCGACATATAAATATATTATTGTTCATCTCATCTCCAATAAGTCCACTGATTAGGGTAGTTATATAAATAATAAACTGCATTTGTATTTAACAGAGGTTTCAGAGCATAAAGTGTAACCTATTTGGCCTACTCGCATCAGTAGTCCCTTAGTACATCACAGCCCTGTTGGGTGGCAGTCAGCTTGGGAGGGGTTTTTTCTGTTTTGACTCCTCCACCTGCCTGCCCCGTGTAGCAGTCAGTCTTGCCTGACTTTGTGCAAGCTTCTGATAAAGCAGCACTGGCAGCTGGTCGTGTCAGTTAAATCACTGCCCACTGCAAGCGGCACTGCCGGAATTGTGGGATTCTGGAATCCGGTACACGCCAGAAGGTGACCGTCCCAAGACTGAAATGCTCCCAGACGACGCGACGCCGCTCGCCACTGGCGAGCGGCTTCGCGTCGTCTGGCAGGACCGCTTCATCAAGCTTGGCAGAAAGGTCATAATATTTTATGAATCATTATTATCAGCTGGTTATAATTTTGTAAATATTCTCCTCAAGCTGTCATCGCTCTCACGATGCGTTCAACAGACCTCAAAATTAGCCGTTTTGTTCATCTTGGAGTATGCCGTATTATAGTATTGTAACATCATCACGCAAATGCCGTAATGGTGTGTGTGTGTTCGAGTTACTTCCATATAGTATTATATATATACGTGTATTCTGCTAAAAGACTAAGCTTTTCTGAAAATACATTCCTGCACTTTATGAAGGCGACAGGACGGCAAATATAGGCCTAAATGTTTTGCTAGGTCTGCGAAAACCATCCAAGAAAAAACGTAATTATTCCATCAACCCAAATTAATGCTAATGGACCTTCATTGTCCACCGCTCTGTCTTCCTCCAGATTTCACTGAAGTGGTAGAGAAGGGGCATCCTTCGTCTCAGCGTGCATTTGTCCTTTTGTTTAGATATGACACACACAGCAAATGTATGTTGTTTTTCACACACGGCAAAAACATTCTATCATTGCATGGAAGTACTTTTTGTAGGTGCCCTAAAACTTGAGTATTCTCAGAATAAAATTATTTCACAAATATTTAGCTTCCCTGTGTTAAACAGGTAACTCGTTAAACACAGTAGAGATTATAATATGTCTCAAACTTATATAATAATAATACTTTATTAGATTTCGAACGGAATACTAAGCAATGTGTATTATTAATGTTTTTGCACTTTTGACCAGAATGAACTGCATCGTATCTTTAATAATTGTTTATTTTGAAGCGCTATCTCTCTAACGTCTGATATGCTTTTTTTTGTTCAGCTAGTTTGTTTCGAGTACATATAACTATACCTTTACAATACTATACTATCTATATATATGCAAACAGGAGGCGCCAATGATCATGACGATCATGATGACATAGCGTGGTGGTCATTGTCATTATGTTAATGTACGTGACAGAGTACTTCTAAATGCGCCTCACCGCAGCGGGGAGTCAACGCAAAAACTAGGAGTACTTAAAGATGAAAGACTGTGAAGTCACTACTTCTGAACCATGTCTCCGTTAATGATATTATCATGAAGCCAGACCTACTCCGTCACACCTACTGTACTGCTCAGGTGTTTTTGCTGAATCACTTTTCCCGGATTTGCATTTTATATTACTGACATGTATGCTGCCCCCCGGCAGAACGTTTAGCATATTTTCGCCCGGTGGTAAGTGCATTTGGAAAGCTTGTTCCACGTCACACGCGGAAGTGCGAAAGTATAGTATCCTTAAAAAAGTATTCTTAAAAATAAATAGCTCCTATAGCTTCGTTCTTACATATTTTTTAGCTCACTTGAAAAAACTTCTTTACAAATAAGACGTGCCTTTATTATATATGCAGTGACAGCAAATATTTGACCTCCGCTATGACAAAACCAACTACTTTCAACCTGCTTTAGGTTACGGGTCGCAGTAGCGTTAAACTACTCTTAGTGTTAAACTAGCCCAAAACACACAGCTCGCGTACGTACTGGTGCGCACGTTTTACTGACGATAGAGGCGCGTAAAATCAAAACACACATACGCGGAAGACAAGCGTAACATAACGAGCGGAGCAGCTCTTGATTTCTCATCTGGGTCACATGCAGTGTTGATCCCTATGGACACGCTATTGTTCTTCAGTGACAATTAAATCGACATAATGAGGCCAAAATCATCATTTTATTTTGGCTCCTCGATATGTCCATAATATGATGTCAACATGTCCATAGACTAGAATTGCGTAAGTTACTTAAATTTGGTGTTGCTCGTTTACCAGTTAAGCGAGAAATAAGGACGAAATTTCATTTCGGACATGCATGTCCAAAATATAAGAAATACGGGAAAAACTGATAAATGGGGCTTTCGGCACACTAGCTACGTTGACACAGCTTCTCAAATTTAAAAGACTTCCACAATTCTAGTCTATGGACATGTTCACATATTATTGACATATAATTTAAAAAGAAGAGAAAATACAATTTTGCCTTTTGGAAGATTTTTGACCTGATTGTGTCGCTTTGATAATAATTTCCACCAACTCGAAGTTGTGTCTCGCTGACGCCATCCACAATTTTTAAGCGAGTGAAAAATATTAAATAGTATGGAGATGGAGGTTAACTATTTTAAATCTTTTTCAAACATGTTTAAAACTGAAGAGAAGAAATTATGATCTGGTATTAGCGTGCATAGAAGACTATAACCTTGTTGATATTTCGTTCCTTTAAATATGTTGAAAATTCCTGAAGCAGATGTTAAAAATATAATATAAACCAATATACTCGTCTTTTTGGCCTGTCTTTTAATTTTTAATTAAAACAGGTTGGCTATTGCAATTGAAGTTCGGCGTCGTCGGCATCGGCGTCACCGTTAACATGAATCACTTGTGGGCACGAAAACTTGAAAAAAATTGTCGCAGACGGTGGGCCAACGTTGAGCAAACATTGGTTTATTGTGTTGTGTTTGCTGGAATATGCCCTGATTTTTACAGTCTTGGAAAACCTCACATCCATTCCGAATTCCCCACGCGCACAGACGCGTAAGCGTAAAAAATCGCTCCAGGAGCGATCGGTTACGCGTTACGCTTGGTGTATGCTTTACGTCCGCGAGCTGTGTGTTTCAGTTATGACAAATGTATGGATTAGATTTTCTACGCTTACGTCCGCGTACGCTTACGCCTTAGAAACGCGAGCTGTGTATTTTGGGCTTACCTTGGTTAAAATTTCAATTTTATATTTTAGTGTTTCGAGAAAACACAAAGATGGCGATCTTGGCTAGTATGATACAAATGTGCAATAATTATCATAAATTATTTGCTTACTTTTAAATGTTTTGTCATTTTATTCAAGTAATATGCACAGGTACATACTTTGATATTTATAAAAGTATATCTGCTCATAATTATGTTAATTTTTAATAGTCGTCAAATAAAAAGCAGGTGCGATGTAGAAGTCATAATTTTCGACCATCATGTTTGTTAAACATTAAAAACAAACAAGTGCACATATATACATGTAGTCATCATAAAAACACACGAGGCACGATGTACTTTCATCCCTATATGAAGTGTAATTGATGTTTTAAATATATTTATCATTACATGATACGCCCTAAATATAATCGAAATGCGTCATTTTGAATTCAAAAAAACCCCATGACCTACAAGGCACATTCTGAATGTCTTCTCATACTCAGTAGCTTATACCACGAACGGGATTATAGTCATCACTGCTACTTAACACATTATAGTTTAAATCGGATGTCACTTTTTATGACGTATTTAAATACGTGTCACTGATGGCTTTGTATCCACTAAATCTCTACCAATCACAGATGTCTGGTGCATGCCACAAAAGTTGTTTTCTCAAAACAGCTCTTTTCATCGAGCACTGAGGCGAACTTAATTGCTGAATCGTCTCAAGCTGTGCCACGCTGGGGCGTCTGACAGAAGACGATAATCTGAACTAATTAAATATTCATGAACAACTCGTCCACGCGGCGTCCACCTTAAGTTCCTCGGGGTTGTACCAACTTTAAAATGTATCAGCTATTCACAAAAAAAATCTTTCTGTTCCACTATTTTCACATATTCCCTCTACTTTGAAATCAATTATAACCTCTCCCTTTAATTTGTAAATCGCTGAAGCGATTTACAAATTGAAGGGAGAGGTTATACAAGTTAAAGGAAGTGATTATGCACAAAAAAATGTCTAGACTTTGAAAATCAAATAGACCTATCTGTTTAAAAAAGTTGGTAGTCTTGACAGGCCCCGCGAGCGGTTCATTACCCACAAATGTACTGGTCTGGTGGGCTGGGTACATACGATTTGTCATAATGTACATCAACTGGGATGTACCCTGAATAGAGCAATGTGTTAAGCCACATTTAACTCTCTAATTATCTTCAAACATACCGCGCCGCCACTGCTATTTCTCCAGTCAACGGGGGTCACTTAGGTAGTTGATATATCACTGCCACCCAATTACTGAACTAATCGACTCTCACTTCTCCCTTAATTCCATACCCCTAAGGCACGTAGTCTGTCGGTTTATTTTTTTAATATCGCTATAGAGTTTCACCATCTCAACTATGCAACTGGGTTTTTGCAAGTGGAATACTCTGAGTCATATCTTTAATATTTCAAAGCCCACTGTTCCTGTTAAAACATACGAGTTTTTACTTTAGGTTTAGTTAGGTTTAGTAGAATAGATTTAGAATACAATTCAACAGTAAATGTTTTCTAGACTTGCTAATATAATTACCATGGATTTATCTAAAGATAGTCATTTTTGGAGTGGACTGATGTAACATCGTATTACTGAATTGTATTGTTAATTGTTTCTAATGTTATGATTTCATTCTGCAGATTTTTAGATTTAGCCATGTCTAATAACTTTTCCATAGAGCAAGGAAACTTGACGAACTAATTATGTATCATTTCACATATTAATTAATAAACACACATTAAAAGGAAACAGCCAATTGATATTTATAATATTGTCATATCAGATATGAAAACACCATACTAGTTTACACCCCAAAGTTTTGTATAGTACCGTGATAAATGTGAGTTTTAAATCAGATACGTAGATCTCTGTGTGAGGTATCGTTGACTTTGTATATTTCTATTACAAGCAGGTTGTTCAGGGCGTACTTGAGATTGTCAGATCTGGCGTGTTGGCTCTACAATGACCCTTGGACACGCCCTCGGCCATATCGCGGGCTGTGGGTTGTTCACACCTTTGACTTGAAGATTTGCTGTAAATGACCGAGCTATGATAATAAACCTCACTGTCCTCACACCTTCTCATATCATGTGTCACGCACATCATCCTCTATGTAAATGTCACCTATCTGTCAGTATAAACATATCCTAATATATACATAGCAATCATGACTGAGAACATTTTGTTTATGTTGACCAGATCACGGTTATAACGCCGAAATTTCCTATTTTGAGCCATGTCTCATTGTAACGCATTTTATTGTTAAACTGTTGAATAGAAATAATAACCCTACAAACCTTTTCTCCAAAACTTGAAAAAGCTCATTCTGTCAGTTACAATTTATTTTCTTGAAATGTCCCTTAAAAGTTCGGTATATGGCCGCTTCTGTACTCTTTTGTTTATTGTATTCAATCAGAGCTTGAGTTATTATTGCAGCATGAACAAACTAAGTATCTTAATTTGTTTCGTGCTGTTTCTGTTTATTATCACATTCATTGCTTACCCAGCAAAGAAATAATAAATAACCAATATTGGCTTGACCGGGTAAACGTTAGGAATGTGTCTTGTGTTTCTTGGTTAATTTCTCTACAAAACGTATAGTATAATAAATGCACAGAAAAATAATTGAGTAAATGTATAAATTGAGCAGTCTGTATCAGGGCGCCTTTGTTCACATAAGCTGAACTGGCCAGGTAAGTGTGATGAAGAAAAATATGGCACTACCCTGCAGACATATAATTCTAATACATGCCCTACGGGTACATAGCCTCCCGTGTCTGCAGAAAACATTAATTTTTAGATATAACCACAAAATAGATGTATCCGTGAAAATGTGTAAGTGATTCTCTCGAGACACACTTAAAATGCTGAAGCGTATCTACGCAAAATATATGTTGATTCAATGCTGGTATAGTACTTACGATGCCGGCCCAACACCGAACAACCTCGATATCAACTTCTGGTGTTTTGCCGTGCAAAGCCAAACGCCAGTAACTGCCTGTTTTTCAAGTAATCATTTACTAGCTTTTGCATTGCGATTACGTGTTTTATAGACGTTGTGTTGGGATCAGTCACCTCATCACAGAGTCCTAACAGGAATCTACGTGTGCCAGCTGATCCGTACTGATTCCCATCTACATCACGCTGAGCCTCACACCGAACGAAACACATTCAACCTATGCTGGTTTGACGTTGGCCCACCGTCTGCGACGGTGGGTCAACGTTAAACCAGCATTGGCTGATTGTGTCGTGCTTGCTGAGAACTCCTACCAACCAGTCACAGCTTGGTTCTGATAGGAATCTGCACCCGCCGGTGTCTCTGCTGATGCCTTCCTGTAGATTAACGTTTAAGATTCAGGAATACCTGGACGCCATCTTTTCTTTGGAATCCGACATGAACGTGTTATAATGAAAGAAACTTTCCGCAGAATGGTTCGAATGTTTGGTCAGGCAGGAAGCTCATAGTGCTCACTGATGTCAATCCAATTACATATTGGACTAGCAATTACAATGGAGCCAATTCATTCTTGCAGTGCCTGCATATTTCTACTATATATAACAATTAGTCTTATTATCGAGATTAGTAGAAACTTTATCAATAATACAACATTGTCACGATCATAGTAATATGCACTTACATATAGCTATAGCGTTATGAATACGACATTCTTTATATGAATTACTTCCAGTTTTACCATGGAATAAACTCAATAATATTGCCGAGAGTTACATTCTTTTTAATTGGATCATAATATTTACAACCATTTATTTACAATAAATTGGTTGTTGATAATATTAAATTTTAAGACATAACATATTTGTACATGCAAAGTTCAGCATCTGGTAAATGTAAACTATTTGTATTGATTTGAGTTATGTTAGCCTTTCAGAGGCTTCCTGAGTTATTACGTCTGACTTACTCACCAGAAAATGTGATCTTATGGGACCTGCCTCTGACTATAACACGTGTGCTAACACGTGGCTTTTGTTAACACGTCATATGATGGAATATGGAACGCCAAAGAGTGTGAAATTAGGACCAATATTTGGTCCAGATTTGAACTATTGGTTACTCGCAAAGGAACTATTGGCGTGTTTCACCTTACACTAAATAAATTTATGGTTTTGGGGGCGCAAAGTGTCACTTTTCTCACCTGACATCACTAATGATTCCCATCCGTCACCCCCCTCCCCCCCCCCTGTATCCCGTCCCTGGCTGATGAACCCAGGTGTGGATCCACATCTATCCCGGACCTCACTGTCAGTGTCCCCTATCCACAACGCCTCATGCTGGATCAATGACGGGCCAGCGTCAGCGACGCTGGCCCGTCATTGATCCAGCATGAGCCAGTATATCATCCACACGGGATCATACATCTAACAAAAGCCTGTCTGACGTCAGGGATCAGCTTGCTGGGGATTACCGGGACGCTCTCTCGTTACGCCATAGATCCCGTAGCCAGGTCTCACGCTGAAATAATTCATTTTTCAGCATCGTGTTTTAGAGAACGGACGAGGTAGGAAAGGCGGGCACGGCTAAAGTTACAGCCGACCATTTATCATGGAATCTGCTTTCAAATTGTATATTGACTGTACACCTGAACATAGTTATATACAAACCGGCTTAGTTTTGTTTTCATCGATTTTACTTCGGAGAATAATAATATTGTATCACTTGTAAGTAAGCCTATAGTAAAATGTAGCTATTACTTTAGCTCTGAATATTCATGGCGATACAATGTATTTTAGCTACTCTTTCCACCTCAAAGAAACTGTCACATATCAGAAACGTTAGACTTGAGGACAGGAGAAATCCTATGATGACAGATAAGGGTAGTATTGTTACAGTTGCGTATGTACATATACACCCTGTATTTTTTGTTATAAAGGATCAGCAAAGTTTTGTCATTCTTAGATATGTAACAGTATACGTGTATTATTGTAGTCTGTTATCGGTTGTCTGCCTTTCTCCATCAACCATGTCTGTTTGCTACCATCGTGTAACATAATATCGCCCACCTGAATCACGAGAATAACCGTAAATTCTTTGTAGTCAGAATTATCTACTCGGTAGATTTTTTGTGACTTGTCAATATGTGATAAACTTTCCGGTGGATAAACAATTAACATAATTTGTATGAATAAATATGTGAAATTAGATAAATATAACTCCTTAATACACTCGATAATATCGGGGCAGGGAAAAGTGAGATTAATCCTTTCAAGCCTGAATTTACCACTGTCGCAATTCTCGACTTGTAGTGGATGAAGATGACTTGAAATGGGTCAAAATGGAAAAAAATATGTCGTTGTTCTTAAAACAGTTCCTTGGAAACTTTGGTTTTAAAACCCTATGTGTAGGAAATTAGGTCATATTCAGGTCACTCAGAAAAAGAAGTCACCACACCATCACAATCATCATTCGGGAAATACTATTTCTCTATTGCTATAGTCATTCATCGAGATCCAGATCTCCCGCCAACATAAGTGTTGTTGGAGTCACTTAACATGCTGAAGGACAAGGGCTCTGGTCGGCCGGGCAGGATGTGCAATGATTACGTTAGAAGACGCCTGTTATCACGTGCATGTAGTGATAACACTTATCAGCAGAAACCCATAGAGAGTGAGCGTGCAACACGTCGATGGGGGTTTCAAAATGACCACAGAAATAGGACATGAAGATCAACTGGTTGAAAAATTGTCGTCAATATTATAATCATATATATGATCCAGATCAGTAAGATAAAAACTATGCGTTGCGTTTCAGACAAGACAAATAAGAATTGGCAAATAAAATATATAAATTGCTGTGATTCTTGAGCACTTCGTATGGCCCAGGATACTTTGTAGTATCCTTAGTATTGCGAATCTCAAGATATATTTAGCTGGCTTTAATCAATTTATTTGCTTAAAAATAGACAATTGAGCTGGTCTCGCAAAATAATTTCGCTCCATTGATTAACATATGAATCGGACCTCGAAAATTACAAATACGTATATTTTCAAGTAAATATAGCTTGGTATTATCTACTTTTGGTGATACAAGGGTGGCCTACCTTTCACTTCTGCCTGGTGCACATCCTTGACAGTAAAAATGATGCGACTTTGCGGTTGATTACCCAGCCTGTCCAGACGTCCATTGGCAGCCTCCCGATTTGTAAAACACGCATTTCTCTTAACCTCTGCGCCACCACGGATCCATGGACAATCAATGCAAGAAAAAGCGGAATATACGGACTACTGTTTAAAATTTTCAGATAACAATATATCGGGTACTTTTACGGATTTCAGACGTTGCCACGGCGCGTCAGCAACGTTTCTGACTCGCCGTGGTAACGTCTGAATGTTTTTAAACATCGCCGCCGCGTCTACTCTGGAGCGCTTAGGGACAGGTGCCATCACTGAAAGATGGGGCCAGCGGGATCGTTATCCTGCAAGATGTTTGGCCTTTTGCTGTCGGTTCCGTATTTCTAGGCTTTCTGCTCTTGAACTCTGTGAGAACTACACGGAACGCTACTTGACTGATATAGGCAGCACTATATATCTAAGATTTCTACTCTTAGATGCCGACTTAAAACCGACTACGCAGTAAGCTTCTGGGCTTGTGTGTTAAGTTTTTTTTTTGAAAACATACGAGTACAAGTAGATGGTAGAAATGGCTTAATTTTTGTGATTTCAAGTGGGAGTTTGATTACGCGGCTTAAACTGGAGGGTACTTCAGCTGAAAACTTCCACGAAGACAAAACAAATCTCAAATACAAACAGATTAAGTGAGTTATAGAAAGGAGATAAAAACGTGGGCGTTCTTTCCGGAAGAATGGCCGTCCGTCTTTTTAGTTTTTATATCCTTTCAAATCCTTGAAACTCTTTTACTTTTTCATGCACTTCATGATATGGGTCCTCCTATACGTGATTTTTTACATCGACATGTGGATAACACGACTTATATGAATACAGGCCCATGAATACAGGCCAATGTTTAGGCCTACAAACATTTGTTTCAAATAACCGAATCAAAGTTAACTTGAAACCAACAAAAAAACTCCATTCTCATATAATATGCTGGTTTAATGTTGTCTCATCTCTGGACAACGTCTGGTGTTAATGCATTCTGTGTGTTCGCTTATGAGTCCGTGATTAGCAATACACTATTCAGGATTCAAATAGCTGTAATAAAATGCTTCCTGAACAAAGTGAGGGACTTGTATACTATTCAGTTAATCAGACCAGACCACCTGACTGTTTCACTTCCCTCCGCTTGGTTTCCACACTTCACAATGTTATGAGCTGTTAATATTAGAGCGTCGTGGAGTTTTGACAGCTGCCTTTGTTCTTTGTCCGATCCCGGGGCACTGTGAGGATAGCAGGTAGATTATGCTCATTATATGCTCGTGAAAACACACAAGTATCTCAGACAGCCCAAGGCAGACGTGGTCTAGTACTTTACGGTTCATTCTCTGTGTTGAGAAATGGATCCCGTGTCATGATGGGCGGGGGCCCTAGGGTAGTGGTTAGCACCGCTGCCTTTCACGCCAGAGTCCGGGGTTCGGTTCCCGGTCTCGGCGGTTTCAAAGAAACAAAATTGTTTCTTCCCCATCCACGTGTGAAAGTTAGTATTGCGGGGAGCCTCCGTGACCGAGAGGTAGCGTGCTCGGCCTCAGACCGCCAGGGCTCGAATTTCGAATCCTGTGTCTGGAGGACAGTGTCATCTCAATCATCTCACCATCCTCAAGAGGTTCTCCTGGCCCAGTTTAGCCTATATGTGCACAAAGGTGGCCTAAAGCCCGATTCATTTCATTTCATTTCCCGTGTCATGATTATAACAGAGGTGTGGTAAGATTACATAGAACGTATATCCTGGTAAAATAGAACGTGCCCCCTATATATTATTAACCCTTTAACCGCCGGTGCCGAATATATTCGGGTTTTTATTTTTATTAGCACATTAAGTACCACCTTTTAAACATGTTAAAGATAAAATGTGACAACAATCAGCAAGATTTGGAAAGACTTAACCTCCATTTTGTCAAATCTGAATAATTTTCACTCACTTGAAGTTGTGGATCGCGTCAGCGAGACACAACTTCAAGTGGGTGAAAATTCAAATTGAATGATTTGGCGGTGAAAGGGTTAAATACAACAAATATGAGATCCACACAGTACAAGTAGGAATGATTGTGGATTGCATGACTTTAAACGTGTTAACCCTTTACGCGCTAGGCACGACTATTGTCGTTTTAATCTGTTTTGTTTTGCCAATAAAGTCACAGTTATTGAGAATGAAATGAGTGTTTCAACATCAAGATTCACGAACGCTTGGTCTCAAATTAAACAAATACGAGTAATTTTCACCAGCTTGAAATTGTGGGTCGCGGTAGCGAAACACAATTTCAAGTGGGTGAAAATTTAAATAAGATAACTTGGCGAGCAAAGGGTTAAATGACATGTGACAAGGCGCTCATCGCGTGTGTCTGGAAAATGCTGGTCCATCATCTGCGACGCTAGATAACAATTCGAGTGGTTGAAAAGCTCCCTAAAAATAATAATTTACCGCTTGAAGTGCTAAAGAACCATAAATTTGGTCTGTGTGTATGCCACTTTTTAATTTTTTAATTTTTTTTTCAAATTAAACTCTAGTAATGTTTGAATAAATAGATGACACAAAGACCTAGGGTTAATCGGTACGCAAGGTTGTTTCCCAATAGTCTACTGCCCTCCCTTGAGGTGAACAAGTTCATGCCCCCGGGGTCTCATGACACAACCCAGTTCCGTGTTATTCGTCACCTCTGTCTTGTTACCATGACAATGTCTGTGCCCATGTCAATGTACCACGTGCACGTGACAGCACAAGGTTTCCCATTATCCACCAAACACGAGACGTTCACCCCATGTCGTTTCAATGTTGGGCCAGAGTCACAGACGGTGGCCCAACATTAGAGCAACATTGGGTCAATATGTGTTTTTTTTATATCAATAGAGCGCATGATGCGGTTGAATCAAATCATACATCCGAAACTATTAAGGATAATGACATGTCATTAGACAGCTTAATATTTATTTCATTTAATAAATATTTTATTTTTTTAATGTAAATCTGTCACTAAACATAGGGACAATGTGGGGAGATTTAAAATATTTTCAATTGTGTGCCGGTACATTAACCACAAAAAAATAATACATAATACATACTTTGTACCACATGCCATTGTTAAAAGCTGTGTAAAATTCATAAAAAACGTAGAGATTTGAGCAGTTATATTAATACACAACGATTCCACAATGTTGTACTAACATTATGGTAATTATTATTGCAAAGTTTAGATTAACAACGTCAGACTAGTTATCATGTTCTCTCATCTTCCACACTGGGCTGAGAGAAAGCATTGTATTAACGTTGAATCCGCCTCAATGCCGTTGATTTAATATTGATACAAGTCCTACACTCTCTAGGTTTGTACCTCAAATTATTAAATATATCTTTGGTACACACGGTTTCAAAACGTTGTGCGATCTGGTTGATCCGCAAGGTGGCTGCATCCTTTCACAAAGAATAACTTCATTCAGAATGCACGAGACGTTCATCAATGTTGTGGTGATGCTGATCCAGTGTCGCAGATGGTGAACCAACATAAAAAAATAACGGGCCAATGTCTCTTGTTTGACAGGTCAGCAGTCTCGTGGACTACCGACACGTGACAATGTTGGTAATATCATATCCATGCACGACATATTTAACCAACGTTGGTTTAATGTTGGACAACCGTCTTGGATGCTGGCCTAACATGAAGCAAACATTGTGCGAACGGTTCGTGTTTGCTGGGATACAAGACATTGAACCAATCCTGGGTCAATCTTGCGCCGCCGTCTACGACGTCGGTCCAACATTGACCCAACATTGGTTCAATATCTCGTGTTTGCTGGGCTGTGGTTCTGTTTTTATTCACTAAATTTTATTGACCCGTTGATGCAAATGTACGTGGACATTGGGGGGGGGGGGGCAAATACACACAAGAGACTGATTCTGCCTTGTAAATTAAAGTTTCATCTTGTTCGCCTTCCACAGAGCAGATACCATTGACATGAGACGTAAAAGAGGATTTACATCACTTTTCATCCCAATAATTACAAGTTGATTTATCCTTGCGAACTAATTATTATTAGTAGCAGTAGCAATTCGTAACTAATTATTTATGATGCTTGGCAACATCAATTGGCAGAGGATAAGGTATCACATAAATTGACAACTTTTAAATATTATTATAACAATATAAACCAAAGAACAACATTTAAAAAATATGTGGATATAGCGCACTAAATTTGATTCATCTGAACACGAGCCCCTTTCAATATAAATATATTAATGTGGAAAATACAGCATATCATATATTCGCTCTTTAAGATAGTCTAAACAATTGTTTTCAAATGTACATCCCGACATTACAGTTGAACACATTCACCATTCATGTGACTTGGGATCTGAAGGGTTACACGGTGTCATAGGCCAGACCCGTGAGCATAAAAACCTACTCACAGCTGGTGCTGAATACAGCTGGGTTGTTTATGGGCGATAATACAAGCCAGGTGCCTGTCTCTGGTTCTATTGTCTGCCACTATGTCCAAAAAATCCAAGCAGAAACGAGACGTTGACCCAATGCTGGGTTGATGTTGTGCCAGCGTCGCACACGGTGGCACGACATCAACCCAGCATTGGGTCAATGTCTCGTGCTTCCTGCGAGTTGTCCTCTTACAGATTCACACTCGCGTTGTGGTATGTGGGGAGTTTTTAAGCTTTTCTTTATAATTTTTACTTCAAGCAATAATTATCAATTATCAATATGATAATCTTGAAATTAATATCTTGTGCTAATCACTGGTGAATACATGTACATCCAAGTAGTTAAAAACATTTACAGACAACAGGAGAAAATGGTTTATTATTCAATTGGGTATGCAGTACGTCGGTATATTAGCATAGGATAGGTCATTTTTAAATAGCAAAATAGTTATCTTTGTGATGACTAATTCCAAAATTGTAATTACTTCATTATACTGACTTCATTATTTTTCTAGCTGCGTTCATAACATAATGGTCCGCTATAATATTCAATTTCTTATTATATTTTTCAAAGCTATTTTATCATTTAGTTATGGATATGTATATGAATAAAAACAGTGAAATAATTATTATGTTATATTCATCACCAAGCTTATATCAGCGTGGTTTGAAATCATTAGAGATAGTTTGAGTGGTGAGTGAATTTAAATGAGTGTCTTTAAATGTGACTCTGGCTTCATACATTCTACTACTAATGTCTAAGTTTCAAAAAAAACCGTCTATAATCTAAATAATCCTTTCGTGGCTATATATTTTCTTGGAGAGGATAGTTCTTGCTGAGAGCTATGTTTATTATACTCTGTCTTTATAATCAGCAGTTGAGGTGACAGGTCATAGGTGACGTATCTGGGTCAGTCTGCCCTGTGTTCTACAACACTCACTAGGTTGTCAGATGCCTCAGGGAAGGAACCAACCCAAGACACCATGCGAATGTTGCTCAAGGTCGTCCAAATGACTGGAACGTTGGAGGGGGCCCTGGTGCAGAGGCTAATACTGCCTGCTTGGAAAGTCGAAAATCGCAGGCTCGAACCCCACTCTGGCCTTCAAGTTTCGAAAAAACAAAATGTTTTTTCCCCGCTCACTCGTAGATTCAATATTGTGGGGAGCCTCCGCGACCGAGAAGTAGCGTCCTCGGCCTCAGACCGCCAAGGCTCGAATTTTCTAATCCTGTGTCTGGAGGGCAATGTCATCTAATCCATCACCACCCTCAGGAAATTCTCTTAGCCTAGTTTAGCCTATATATACACGCAGAGGTGGCCTAAAACCCCATTCATTTCAGTTCATTGCCTGGAACGTTGGCAGATCACCGTGTATAAGGGCCTGGATCAATGTATACTACTTTGGGGATTTTTTCTTCAAAAATGGTTTGCAAAATAAAAAAAAATCACACCATATTGATACAAAGATCCTGTCATAATGACCACTATCAAATTCATCTCCATACAATTAATATTCATGGAAAAAGTCATGTTGATGCTAAGATATGATAAGAGGCGTATGTACGAAGTATTTGTGGTGGTTGGCGATTATGGTCACGGGGGGGGGGGGGGGTGTAAGCACTTGAATAATATAAGATGAAAAGGGAAGTACATTTTTTATATCATATATAGTGTACATTTAACATAATGCCAGACATAAGATGAAATTTACATGTAAACATATCAATATAATACGAACATTAGCAATTAAAATCAAACTTAAAATAACGATCTTATCATTCACAACGTATAATTAATGGCAGTTAATTATTACCTTGATCAAATCACTAAGAACCTTCGTTAAACCCTATTTTATACGGTGGTTTAACCCTCTAACCGCCGGTGCCGCATATATTCGAGTTTTCATTTTTTATTAGCACATTATGTAACACCTTTTGAATATGATAAAGATAAAATGTGACATAAATCAGCAATATTTGAAAACAGTTGACCTCCATTTTGTCAAATCTGAAGAAAATTCAGATTAAATAATTTGGCGGGTAAATGGCTAATAAAATATATTCAAATTATAGTATTGTTATGACAAGTGTTATATGTTGGAATATGTACGCTGAAAACTAAAATTGTGAATGAATAATAATTTCGGTCGACGCGTCTTAGTTCATCGACAAAAAATAGACAAAAAGTGACGAGCTGTGGTGGTAGAGTAGACTACGCCTATGCGGAGAATTTTAATCCGCTATATATAGACACATTTTGATGCAGTTATATTTTGAATTATTATTATGACATATCACACGTTCCGTGTTTACTGAGATCTCACTTTGGGGTCAGCTTAACCCTTTAACCGCCAAATAATTCAATCTGAATTTTCACCCACTTGAAGTTGTGTCTCGCTGACGCGATCCACAACTTCAAGTGAGAGAAAATTATTAAGATTTGACAAAATGGGGGTCAACTCTTTTCAAATCTTGCTGGCTGATGTCACATTTTATATTTAACATATTACAAATGTGGTACTTGATGTGCTAATAAAAAATAAAAACCAGAATATATGCGGCACCGGCGGTTAAAGGGTTAATTGGCTTAATTTCACTCGCTTGCAGTCACTGATACACGACTCTCAGTAAATCTCAATAAATATAAAGTGTATTATAATTATTTCCACCATTTATCACAGTATGCCGTATTATTGTTCTCGTTTTTTTCTATTTTATCATATACATCAGTGGCGTGATCATGATCACGATGATGGTTTTATAGAAAAAAATCATAGTTTGGCGACAGATGTTTAGAATGATGCTTTGTTTTAGTTTCAATAGCGAAGAAAGAGGATAACGAGATTTTTAAGTCTAGCGAATGTTAATTTCAAGTTGAGCTAGCATCGCCGACGGTGGGCCAACGGTAAACCAACATTGATTGAATGTTTCTTGTTTACTGGCCTGTCCCTTTGGGAGTCAACTTGAATTCGCTCACTTAATTGGCTTAATTTTAATCGTTAGCAGCTGTTTTTCACTCCAACAACCCACAATTTCAATTGAGTAAAACTATTTAGGTTCGTTTAACCCTTTTAAAGCGTTAAATTTTAGCCCACTTGAACTAGTGCCTCGCTATCGTGACCCCAACTTTAAAGGGTTAAAAATTATTCAAATATACACAATTATAATCAAAACATTACGCTAATCTAACAAATTTCATGTCAGTTTATCCTACAAATTATATTGCTTAAAAGACAAATAAACACTCTAAAAACGGCTAGAGACGTGACTAGCACGCTTGGGGCCTCTAGTTGATTAAACACAAAGCTCAAACCCAGCAAACACAAAAATATTTGTATAACTTTTGTACAACATAGGCCGAACGTCTTCGACGTTGGTCCAACATTGTACAAATGTTATACAAATGTTTTGTGTTTACTGGGAAGGTTATTCCTGACTTATTTGTCAGGCTCAATCCTGCAGAAATATTCCTATAACTTTTAAGACTATAATAAGTATATATAGTTATTATGATTAGTATGTGGCATCCCGGTAAACACAAAACATTTGCATAACATTTTGTACAACGTCGGCCCAACGTCTTCGACGTTGGTCCAACACTGTACAAATGTTATGCAAATGTTTTGTGTTTACTGGTATCAGATGCCAGTGTTAAGGTGAAAAAGGAGGTATACTGGGGATAAACACATTTTCACATATTTTGGGCAACCTATGTTTTTATCACATACAGTTATAGCCAGGTGTCAACACTTCAGACTTGATGAATGTCAATACCTGCCTTATCCATAAGGCCACACGCAAACTGGTACAGTAACCTTCTGTGAAGACTAAATTAATCATAGTGTCAGTACAGAAATTGTAGATAGATTTTTGTGACATGTTGTGTCAATTATGTATTAGCATCACTTTATCTAGCTAAAAATCATATACAACGTCAGTGGGTATAAAGGTATTTTATATATTAAACGATAATAAGGTTAACTCTCCACCACTCATGTGTTCAATTACATGTAACAAAAGAGACTGACGCACATAATTATCACCTTATTCAATACATTATCTGCTATTTTTTTTCATTTTGAGACTTCCTACCATATTTTGTTAAAGTATAGTAGAAAACTTTCTAAATGCCGTGTTGGATGTATGAAAGAGTGATAACTCGTTCTGCTAAATGGCATCGATTTGGAGTTAAACGCTTTATCAAACTATCAATTAAGTGGATACATTATCAAGGTCTGATTCTCACTTACAGTTTAGCAGCTATTACTCTGATTCCAATTCTATACCACCAACTGGTCGAGTTGCCACGGTAAGGTACAGGCCGGCAGGGTGGCATGTAGGCCTCGGGCAACGTTCTCACTCCCAAAGAAACCTCTGTGGTGTTTATGTTGTGGCCCAGTGCCGTTCAGCCCTGGGCCACAACATAAACACCACAAATTAATCACTGCTCTGGCCGGTGTTTGCCGAGGGGTTATGCTAGGCCCGCTATTTTTCGTTCTGTAGGAGGGCCGCCTCGTGTCACAGTCACCCGGGCTCGAACTGCCAAGTTGGATTACAAGCAACTCGACACTGTGATCACAGACTTGCCATTCTCAGACCGACACGGACAAATGGCTGAGGGGTATTTGGTTTAGAGTTAACTACTGTATACTGCTACAGTTTATGTGTGCGGGGTTTAAACGTTGACAAGAGTACTGCCTGGAGTGGGGTATTGTTTAAAATGACTGGTGGAACTGCGAGTGCAATTTCAAATTATTTAGGACTTTCTCTTGTGACAAAAAAACGAATTTGTACTTCTTTAGTTGCCTTAATTTTATCATTTATGATAATCACGACAACTATACGTATGCATATTTGCTTAATCTGTGGAAAACAAAACTGTATACATTAATAGCGCATGTCATTTCATTTTATCATGTTTGTGCATGTAATATAGCCTATGTAATGTTGGCTAACAAAAAACAAATAGTGAAGATCTGAGCTATTTCCAGATTTCAAGAACGAAAATGAAAACTTAAATAACTAAAAAAGTTAAACTTTTTTATTTCACAACATAAAGTATAAGACTATGTATATGTTGACAAGTAGGTACTAAAACAATCTGTAGATTTAGAAATTATTTGTGCACATGCATGAAATCATTTGGTAACGTGTACCACAGTCATATTTACACTTATTGTAATCATTTTATTTTGGATCATCAAATCAGGTTGAGCCGTATTTGTCCACAAATGTGTCTAATTTACTTCTTTTTCTACGTCAAATCACAATGTTGGTTTAATACTGGGCCAACGTCTGTGTATAAAGGTGAGGCTTGTGCATCTGACATAAATGTTCAATAATGAAAACTGTATTCGGATGAATACCCTATTACCAACAAAATATATGTTTAGTTAATAGTTAAATGATGCAGCAACGTGATCAAATATAGAGATGCTCAGCTCTAGAGGACAAACTGTTAACCCTTCTACTGCTTAATTCCCATAATATACGGTTTTCAGCAAGTCTAACAAAAGGAATTTGTATTTTGATATTCATATCATTAATATTTTTCGTCATTTGAAGCCGAAGATTGCGTTAGATATTCAGAGCATTAATATTTTTCGTCATTTGAAGCTGAAGATTGCGTTGGCAATTCCAGCTTCAAATGAATGAAAAACTAGTAGCACACAACTAAACCCTTGCAGCGCGGTGATCGACTTTAGTCGTCAGAATCTGACGTCTACAGACGTCAGATTCTGACAACTAAAGTCGATCCCCGCGCTGCAAGAGGGACAATAGTTATAATGATCGTAGACCCATAACATAGATATTCAAATGAATCAGAAAGAGCTAACTAAGAATATTATGATAATTTCAGGGTGAGAAAATTTGTTTGTTGCGATGTATTTTTACAAAATAATTCACCGCTTTAAGGGATAAAGGCTAATAGCAGAGCTAATCTGTCTGTCCGCCACTTATTGCTATCAGCGTTTTGTCAGAAGGACATTAGCTCTTCGTCCGTTTAGCTAATGGCCGGATTCACCCAGCTAAATCCTGAATTACTAAATTGAAAACGTCCAGCTCGGCGGTCAGTTATGACGCGTCCACATAAGATGACCTGATCCGTGACCAAACAGTCATGTCCTTAACGCCCCCAACACATTTGTCATTCTGAATGCACTCTTTTAATAACCGGGAACGGAATCTATTTTTTTTCAAATCCCTTGCTTACACAAGTAAGTGGGAATTTGCATTCACACCATAGCATTGCAAACAAATTAATGATATGCCAATTCAAAATATAATTGTTTAAAAGAAATAGTTAATCAATTAATTACCAACCTCACCTATATATTTAGCTATTCTATAATTCCATAGATATGTTATAATTAAACGTAATCTAAGATACAGACGCTTCAAATGCGATTAGGTTTACAGTACATTAATGTGGACAAAAATCATAATTCGGAAAAGTAGAATTGGGAATAGTGTTATTGTCGCATACAGAGCGTTATATTTTCATTTATTTCACATCATTTACACAGGGCGATAACTCAAGACAATGGCATGGGGCGTTAATGGGTCAAGCAACAGTCGCATCGCAGTAGGGACAACAATTATTTTAGCTGCCGCTGGGACTGGTGCTGGCGCCACGGGTGGCAAAACACCATTTCATAAACTCTGTAAATGCAATCATAGCGCCGAGGCCATTTTGTCGTTTGCTGTGCTCGATTACGTAGTAATTACGTTTGGCAAGAAGGACTGATACCCATAAACGCTGCCGTTTTGTTTGGACGTGGTGTTTGTCTGCAAACCGTTTCACGCGGGTGGGAATTATCCAGATTATCTGTGGCCAGGGATATCAGAAAGACGTGGGCCCATTCGAGCCTACCCCTCTAACACGAAATGTTTACCCAGTGATGGGTTAATGTTGGTCCACCGTCGAAGACGGTGGGCCATCATTAACCCATCATTGGGTAAGCGTCTTGCGGTTGCTGCTAACGCTTTTACGTTTGTATAATATAGAGCCAGTGCATTTGCAAATATAATATAAATTGACCGAAAGTGTTCTCTTTTTATTACATAAGAATCTGTAGAAAGCGTCACTGAAGGGAGAGAGCCACACAGCAGACCAAGAAATATGTTATGCTAAGTGGGCGTTAGCTTTATTTAAGAGCAATCTATCAGGTATTGAGTCAATATCGAGCCAACGATAACGGACTAATATGTATAATTTATTTAGTTATTTTGTCTGATCGGGAATTGATTACTAACATAGTAGTATTTTTATTAGTATTTACTTTTATTTTAATTTATTGCAAGTTTAGGCAGCGTTAAAATAAATTAATGGGATTTTATGCCACATTTGTGCACATATAATCTAAACTGGGCAACGATTACCTCCTGAGGACGGTGAGATGAATGAGATGACACTGCCCTCTAGACACGGTATGCGAAATTCGGGCCCTGGCGGTCTACGGCCGGGCACCTACCTCTCGGTCACAAAGGCTCCCCACAATATTGAATCTTTACGAGTGAGCGGAGAAGAAATATTTTATTTCTTTGAAACTTGAAGGCCAGAGCGGGGTTCGAACTCGCGATCACCGACTTTCCAAGAAGGCAGCTTTAATCACTGCACCAGGGCCCCGCGGCGTACAAAAGCTCATTGCGAATGAGGGACACCGACGGTAATTATTTTCATTCTTAAGTACCCTGATATGTCTAGGAGTGCAATGACTGGAAGATAAATATTCAATTAAAACGATGTACATTGTAATTAAATCGGCCACCGGTGGAGATGAAAGGAGTATGTGGTTACATTATCACGTCCCAGAAGACACGAGACGTGAACCCGATTCTGTTTTAATGTTGGTCCACCGTCTGCGACGGTGGGCCAACATTAAAACAGCATCGGGTCATAATCTCAGTTGACGTCAGTTTTTGTTCCCTGATGGTCACTGATAAGAGAGACAGGTCCGTCCATCACTGACCACGCTCCACTGACCACCTACAAATACCTTTGTCTGAAACCTTTGAAATACTAAGTTATCAGCTCGCCTGTTTCCATAGTTGAAACTGGAACTCCCGACAAAATCCCCACATTTTAAATACTCTCATTAAAACAATTAAGCAGCATATATATATTTTTTCTATTAACCAGTATTAATCAGATTTTTTTTCTTTTTTTTTAGAGAAATACACTTCTAGTTAACACCTGGAGAAAGTGTTACTGTCTCGCTCTACGACAACAATACACGGTAAGTTCCAAAAACAGAATACGAAGTGTCTGATTCATCCACCATGCTACACTGCAAAATAGTACACAAATGTGAAGACAAACATAATGTCATAATCTGATACAGTAGTGCTGTTGAGCCTGTAAGTATTATTTTAGCAATGTTATAGTGGGCAATAATTTCCATTTCTGGAAAACAAAGTAGCATTTTTTAATCATAACTTTTATTTTCTACAATACATTGAATATACAGACAAATCAAAGTAATTGAAGTAAGTGATTATTTCAAATTTAATCTGAATACATTGTCTGATCATTTAGACCAAATGACAGACCTGTGTCACTGAGCATTGTGCGCTGCGCATAATGCAGTTAGAGAGTTGATGCGCAGGTGACAGGTAAGTGTACGCGAGATGTACGAAGGTGGAGTCCAATAAAAGGGGCGGGGGTGTTTACCCCCGGGCATTGTACTAAACAGACAGTTAATGGACTAATTGATCTTCACTGGAATCAGGCATCTAAATGGCGTATGGTTTTCTCTTGTATGGCCTGGGGGGTGATGCCACACTGACCTGCCAATGGCTGACAGATGAAGGCAGTGATAACACATGATATAATGAGAAGCACACGTGGGAGGTATGCCGCTCTGCAAAGCCAAAAGGCAGTAACTGCTTACTTGAAAAGTAAGCAGTTACTGCCTTTAAGCTTCGCACTGCAGTGTGGTCCGGCTTGTGGCGGTGCCGAGATCTCCAGGAGTTGTGGGGTATTCCCCTGGGCACTGACCTGAACTCGTACCTGAACAACCACGGACAGCGCAAGTGTTGGCTAGAATGGGCTGTCAAAACAGCGGGAATCGTGTAGGGATTGTCACACCCCATGGCATGATAGATGAAAGCCAGTGACATATAGGGCGAATTCATTGGAAATAACACTTGACCAGGTCAATGTTTGACCTTGCATAGATGGACTTCCACAGATGTCATCCTAGTAACCGATTTTATAATTATTTTCTTCGCATCTACGATGGCCTATTATTGTGAATGTTTAGTGTATCCTATTTCATTGTCGAATTGTCGAATTGTTCACTGATATTTGAATGGGTACATTAATTATTATTTTCAAGTTTTGATTGTCTATTATTGTGCTCAGAAATATGAATTATTATTTAATAGTGATGTCTGGAGACATGTAGATGAAATCACTCAGTTGTTCTTTTGGGATGTACTATACAATTAGGTTGTCCCTTATCAAATTATCATTGGATGGGGATCAAAATGCATTTATTATCAGGTTATAATACGATAGTTTTGTTCTGTTGATAAAATACTAAGCTCTTAAGCTCATTAAAGGCCTAATAAATATTGACTATCACTGTGTTTGCAATTATTTTAGATTTTACTGATACCGCTGAAAGTGGAACCCTTTCAGCGCGGGGACCGTTTTTAGACGCGAGATTCCGACGTCTGTAGACGTCAGATTCTGTCGTCTACATATGATCCCCGCACAAAAAGAAAATATAGTGGCCGTAGGCCCATAACATAGGTATTCAAATGAAGCGGAAAGAGCTAACTAAGTCATTGATGATGATTTTAAATTGAAAAAAAGCCTTTGGTCTGTATGGTTTATACAAACATATTACATATTTGTAAGGGTTAATATGTAAATTATAAATAAATACATAGTTTGATATTATATTTATAAGGACAATTATTCACTAATGACCCACACAGCGTTTTTGATGTGGTCACTAAGTACACTAAAATTATTGTGAACTTAGCCCTGAGGTCAGAGAAAAAATATTCACATCCGCTGAAACTTAATTTAAATAAATAATATTCATTAGATATTCACAATAATAAACTGTATTCTAATGAGAAAATATAGAGTAGAATAGAAAATATTATTTAATAGAAAATACTGGTACCTTCTATTTTTTTCAAATATCCTTGTCATAGAGTTGTATATCATCGGGGCAAACCTATATATGTACGTTCATTAATTTTGGTTTACGTTATTTTGTTAAAGTGTTGTAAGATACCCGACTTTCCACCTTCCAATGTGATGTTACTTTATTTCAGAATTTAGGGATTGCAGTTATTGTTTTATGTAAAATAATTTTATCTTTGAGCAATGAATTTCCTTGCTCTGAGTGAAAAGGCTACATCCATTATAAACGACGCGATCATTGACTTCTAGTCATTCCAGACCCTGTCATTCCAAACTGGAAAATAACTTTCTAATTTCAAATGTTAGAAAATACGTCAGCTCTAAACAAATTGCTTCAAACAAGATACATCGTTTCGTTGACTGATCATCATGATTGTCTGCCAGAATATTTACTTGTCAAAATTCAATATTTAGGGTAGACATCTGTGTAGAATTGACATTAACTGATTTTTTAATTCTTCATAAAGATCATGGCAGGTAGTTTTATAAATGGCTCATCAACTCACGGTTTAACATGTTTGTTAAAGTATAACTTGCTCTGTAAAAAATAATTAATATATAATTAAACATTTTAACCTAAGTTATATTTTAACAGGCACAATACGCCGTGAGTTGATGGGCCACCACATACACCACATACCCTGATACCCAACAAACATGATTATTTTAGTCAAAGCTGACTACACGTTGACCCACCGTCTACGAAGATGACCCAACATTAGCATTGGCTAAACATCTTTGCTTTGTCATGCTATATTGGGGAATCAAACATCTAAATAGGTATGTCACAAAAATTGTA
Source organism: Flabesymbios commensalis (assembly GCA_964017125.1). Taxonomy (NCBI): domain Eukaryota; kingdom Metazoa; phylum Annelida; class Polychaeta; order Terebellida; family Flabelligeridae; genus Flabesymbios; species Flabesymbios commensalis. The sequence continues at coordinate 51,611,952 of OZ024913.1, forward strand.
CCATTATCATTTCTCGTAGGCCTATATTATAATTTGTAACGGCATGGGGGACGACAAATGTCAAAAGTACAATCTGATTCATATCCAGATATCGGTGTGATATTTTGGGGAATAACAATCAAAACATGCTTGTTTCGCTCACATGAAACTTTTCGATTGTTTTCAAATTCCATTTGCAAAAAATATGACATGTAAGCATGGTCTGAATGACAACATAACATGTAAAATGTAGCTCTTTTTTTATAGTGCTCTCTGGTTTTGGTGCGGGAAACATATGTATTCATATCTTGGTGATGCCATTTAATTTTATTTTAAGTAGTTATCATTCACAGTTTCAAAATATGCAGTGTTTTATATGGCAAATTAGGATTTTGCTTCTGTTTTTGAAAACATACATATATTCGTGTAACTTTACCAAACTATATATTGTATATACATGCACATATATCACTATGACAAAAAAATCTGTATAGACTTTTTAACTATGTCAATAAAATATATACCTATTTGTTCCAGCTTGCTACAAAGCCAAAATTAGATACTGCTTTCAACTTTGCACGGCAGTGCAGCCATGCAGGGGTCCTGGTGTGTGGCTAGCGCTGCCGCCTGTCATGCCGTGTTCAGGGTTTATTCCCCGCTGGTGGTTGTCAGGTCTTAGAGAAACAACAGATTTCCCCATCGAAGGTGAAGTTGGGTCTCTATCTAATCTTTCTCCATGTCGTTTATCCTCTTCTTGACTCTTCTTGAGCGGTTGTTCAGGTTATCCAGTCGCTGAGATGCTGCTGCTGTTGAGGTATCTGGAGCTGGCTGTGTCTCTTGTCAGAGATAAGTTCAAGCGAGATGTATCTGTAGATCTGTTATTTATAAATCACCACGAATCCAGGTAATGATTAATATCGTAAATAAATAATTGTGTAAATGATATCATTTTTGGAACAATAGCGTGGAAAATGTATATTTATAACGTGTTAAAATAATAAATTTGAAAAATGATATTGCAGATTTATTTTCTCCAGGTGATCGTGGACAGCTCGCACGGTATTTAAATCTGTATGTTGTTACATTGTCAAAGGTCGTTACGGAAATCTAACTATGCATTACATAGATCCAGTAGAGAGCGGGATCAGCACGATCCTGGTAAACAGGACAGCTGAAGACAATTCATCACGTCACAGAAAGTCAAGTCATACATGGGACAGATCATCTCTGCCCTGTAAAGCCCAAATACAGTAGCTGCTTCACAGCAAACGCAAAACATTAGTATAACATTTGTACAACGTTGGGCCAACGTCGTAGACGTTGGGCCGACGTTGTACAAATGTTATACAAATGTTTTGTGTTTACTGGGTTACTTCTCATGTAAGCAGTTATTGTCTTTTGGTTTTCATAGCAGATCTAATCTTCACATCTAAAACTATATCCATATCTGGGGTATTCGTCAGCTGTTCATTACAGCCAAAGAAGAAACATAATAATGCCAATTGATCGTTGTGCCAATGCGTTCGATGTTGGCCTGGCGTTCAAACAACAATCTCTGTTTGTTATGCATGTGGCAGGAGCCACCCACGCTCACAGCTTGATACTTTATATGTTGCGGTAATGCAGGATGCATGTTGGGCCAGCGTCGAAGACGATGGATCAACATTGATCCTACATTGATTCAATGGTTCGTGTTTGCTGGGTAAACAGATACTCTTGTTTGTTTCAGCACGACAATTCCAGCAAACTAGGACGTTGAACCAATGTTGTTTTAATTCTGAGCAAGCGTCGCATTGGGCATTTCCAAATAAAACCTTATATATTTATGAAAATATAAAACATACTAAACATGGTAAATTCCTCGTAAAAAATGTACTTAAAAAAATTGACGCGGAGAGATATGTTTTGTGAGTGGAATCGTTAACGTTACACATTTTGTGTTAAATATAGGACCTAATATGAAATATTGGTTACATTGACTGATAAATATTTATTCTGTTTCATCTGTTGTTCCTTTGGTGTTAACGTGTGACAGTTTTCTGTCCTGACAAAGGGGCCGCCACCTGCCTGCCTGTCTGTCCGCCTGCCTGCCTGCCTGCCTGCCTGCCAGCCTGCTTGCCTGCCTGCCTGCCTCTCTGCCTGCCTGCCTGCCTGCCTGCCTGCCTGCCTGTCTGCCTGCCTTCCTGCCTGCCTGCCTGCCTGCCTGCCTGCCCGCCTGCCTGCCTGCCTGCCTGCCTGCCTGCCTGCCTGCCTGCCTGCCTGCCTGCCTGCCTGCCTGCCTGCCTGCCTGCCTGCCTGCCTGCCTGCCTGCCTGCCTGCCTGCCTGCCTGCCTGCCTGCCTGCCTGCCTGCCTGCCTGCCTGCCTGCCTGCCTGCCTGCCTGCCTGCCTGCCTGCCTGCCTGCCTGCCTGCCTGCCTGCCTGCCTGCCTGCCTGCCTGCCTGCCTGCCTGCCTGCCTGCCTGCCTGCCTGCCTGCCTGCATTTTAACATGCCTAATTGAAAGATGAATGGTCCAATCCAAGACATACGTTATTTTAGAAAACATATTAGATCTCGATCCTTTTTAGATTCGTCTTATATTGAAAACATGTTAACTCATTTTACTGAATCTTTTTGTTAATAAATACTGAATTCTACAGACAATGTATTATGTCATAGATGTGGTCACTCCTGTGAATTTGATATGCCTCTAAGTCTATGGTATATCTATTTGTGCCTTGGAGTAATAATTAGACACGTATATATGTCGAAATATAGGTGTAAAACATGATTTATTACGCCCGGCCAAATGACTAAACAAAAGCAGATGTGTCAGGTATGTATCTCATATTTCAAAAAGTTGTGTTGAATAAATGACAGTCATGTAGGGCAGCACGAGCCGCTAGTGTGGCGACTGCTCCATACCGCCTGGGTGCGCCAAATTTAGTGCAGTAAAACATCCATGACATGACAAACTTATGTGAGTTATAACCCACCATGAACGTGATCTCTCTCTATATATACTGAATGTACACCATCTATAAGTGATTCAGATGTAGGTATGCATTAGGCACCGGCTGAACAGTTGTTCAAGTTTGTACCAACGTCATAGACGTTGGTACAAACTTGAAACAACGTTCAGCAACCTTTATTAGAACCAGACAATATATACATGCTTCCCGGAAATCATTCTGGGTCAAAACAATATTATGTTAAAATAATATATGAGGCTGGAAGAACTTGGTCTACATAGGTATAACAGTTATTACGCATTTCAAATACTGGAAGTTGAGACTCACAGTATATTCAAAGTCACAGATAGAATTAATATAATTTTAATTACAAGGCTATACCTATAACAGTACAATGATTGGACAACATAAATATTATGCATTTCGTATTACATAATTATATAGAGCCTCAACGAGAACAGCCATGTCACAGCTGATGCTGCTAATATTTTCATTAGTGACTCAAACATGTGGTAATCATGGTAATGGAAATTCTCAAAACTACATAACAATACATACAACATTTTTATAATTGCTAAATTACATATCATTAATAATAAAAATTGTTTGACAGTTGTTTTGTTTTTAATAATTTCTTTCATCCCGAACATTCGTATAGGTGACATTAGGAAAATAATATTTTGAGCTTGAATGACAGCCTGCATTGGTGTCAATCTACTCACTGCACCTTAACGTTCTTCTCGTGTACAATGGCAAAATACACAATTCTACACAAAGCCGTCCAACATACTTTTTTATTTTCTCAGTTAATGTCATCAATGCGATGTAGATTGCCACATAAGATAAACTTCAAAGGAAATATGTCTTTTGTTTATGTGTTTTGATTTCCGAGAGAGAGTGCGCGTGTAACCTTAAGTGTGAGGAGGATCACTCGGGAGATGCTCAGATGGGCTGACAGCCAGCTCTAAACAAACCAGAGAATATATCACCAACAAATATAATACTGCTGTGCAAAGCCAAAAGGCAGTAACTGCTTACTTGAAAAGCACGCAGTTACTGCCTTTTGGCTTTGTACAGAAAAATAGTCTGAAATGTTGTTTAAAACAGCCCATGATTATTTTGTATCTACTTAAAAAAACTGGACTGAAATGACATTCACAATAATTTTTTGATATTATTATGCTGAGATAAAACAATTATTAGGTATAGATAATATCACGAAAATAAGTAAACAGAAAGTCATCCTCTTGAGACTTTTTGATATATTCAGTAATAAACATGTAAACGAAACAGTGGTATAATTATATATTTTTTTTACATAAGATATAATGTTGTTATTGGACACATGAATCATGAGCAATTCTTCATCATATCCGGGTATAGGCGGGGTACACCCTGCCCATCATTCACTACATGTCACTGTGCTCACTAGCATGTTTTCGCCGCATGTTCTCTGGTCACTACCATGTTTTGTTTGGTTATTGAGTCCAGCCTTGTGCCAGTGGCCAGTTCTGTTATCTCGTTGTCCAAGGACGATACCTTGGTGTTCTATAGTGGCTGTAGATTTACTAAATGCCAGGTATCTGTTTTGACATGCTGGTATGTACCAGTAACAGATGAAGAATAACTGACAGGCAGCTGGCTGCTGGCTGATAATAGCTAAAGAATGACTCCCCACAAATAGGAAACGCTCATAACTAAATCACTGTATTTTTCCTGTACTTGTTTTGTTTGCTATTTCTAATATTGAAGTTGATATAAAATGTTTCATATATTTAATATATGAATGGAAAAAATAAAATATAGATATGGAGCCAAAACCGAATGGTGTCTGATTGAAGTTTTATAACAAATACCGTAAAATAAAAAAATTATTGAATTAAAATCCACTGATGGGGTGCACAAAGGGTTTTTCGTGGGCATACAAATATATTGTAATGTGGTCGCAAACTATATCACGACAGCTTTGTATTTTAATTGTTTAATGGAAATATCAGGCATATCTGTCCCATTCAAAATTCGGGACGGATGTTGAAATTAGGAAATCTCCGGATCCCTTATCATCGAGTTCTCTCTGCACAAAAAATAAATCACTTTGATTAATGCCAATAAATACAACTTAATTTGTGCACGGATTAAAATTAAATGAAGTTAAAATTAAATCAGCATTTAATTATGGCATCAGGTGTTTCACAGTGTATTTTTCCGACTTTACTTTACTGATCAGTCAACAAATTTACCACTCGTCAAACTGAACGTGTGACTCTAAATATAGTCTTTAGCTGAAGCCAATTTCTAAAGAGCGCCGTGTTTTGAAAATGAAGAGTAATCCTGTCAGGTGAGTGAATGGCATAATGTGGGTGTGTGGTGGGGCTATTCTGCACAGATACTGCCGCGGGTAGCGTTCTTTCAGCGGATCGCTTTGAAGTTCAATGAGAAATCTTAATATTGAACCATCACAAATGAATGCTGTGATTATGTTGTCAATGGGGATCTGGACTCAACAAACACGAGGCGCTGATCCAATGGTGTTTAAACGTTGGCCCACCGTCGCAGACGGTGGTGCCAACGTTTAAACATTATTGGATCAGCGTATTTTGTTAGCCAGGGATGTCTTGACCAAACCTGTAATTTAGTCAGGTTTCTGTCACTTATACACATTCTAGCAGTTTATAGGTCTAGCAGAGCGTGTGATAGCGCGTGACCCCCATTTCAAATAGAACAGTCAGGGCATAGGTCGTGGGTCATGGGCGAATGCAAATCTAGCATTAGAAATAAATACACCTTTTCTTTCAAATTTTTTCACGCCAATCAAATGATCCTGAAGTTCTAAACGCGTTGTTTGAATTGCGAAGCATTTGAAACCCACGGTTTGGATTAACAGTCTAAACCTATAACCCCTAATGGCTAAGGGTTTACCTTCTTGGCAGGTATCATATTGAGATGTGGGGATGTACCGCGATAATGAACTATTTATGAATAGATTCGTCAAAACGTCGGCCGTGGAGGTATGTTTCTAGTTAGACCCGGAGCATCCAGATGGTGCAGTCCTGGCCGCTGGCGCGCGGATAAACCCATTCCATTTTTTCACGCTTCGTTTCCCACCTCGGACTTTCTTCATATACTCGATCCGAGGCGAACGCGGCTTCCCGCTGAGTTATCCACACCTACTCGTCTCCAGGACTGATAGGATCAGGCCTGCTCTGATTTTAAAAAAAACTATTCTGATCCGGAATAAAATACAACCGTTGTGACTGTCTACGCATTATTACAAGCAGCAGCAGGGATACTTGATGTGTGTACTGTTGTTTTCAGTACCACCATGTTGTGTACTGAGTATATCCATCAGGCAGCTCTTTGATTACTCACACGTGTGATTGATACCATAACTGGGTGTCATCTTCAGCAATGAATGCGATTTGTAGCGGCTTCTGACACAGATATAAAGAACTCCACGACGGCGGCGTCTAGAGAGAACCCCCATATGTGCCCCCCACAGAGATGACAGTGTGGCAGGCAGATTGGAAACACATTGTGAAGAAACCAAGCTGAGAAATGGGTTTGAGTCCGCAGGACTGGTCTAACGTCTTCTGGCATTGCCGATCTTCATCTGGAGACCCGTGTTCCTGCTATTCATGGCACGCCCATCTGATAGCGTTTCGTTGTCATAATAATTTCCCCTTAATTGATGCAGTGAAGGAACATTGCACTTTGAAGACCATTCGATAGACATTGAGTTCCAATTGTGTTCGCACATGCATATATAGCACGCGTTTCCTCATTCGTAATACTATCTAGATTAATTTGACTATCCATAATCTGTCGGTAGGCGCATTCTGATTTCTGATAGACCATAAGATTATGTTTGTAGAAATAGATTCGAATGAATGTGTACAAAATAATATAGTTGTCACTGATGCTGTTTAAACCACGACACTTAAGACAGAGCAGACCGCCAGACCATGACACATTAGTTGCACTCTTAAGACAAATAACAATATTTTTTTTCTCTATTTTGATGTAGTACATGACATTTTTCCATAAAGTCTAAGAAATGGTTCTTCAATATAATTCTTTCTTTGAGGGCAATATAGAGAAATACTCTACATTATATTTCCACCGAGAAAAACACTGACACGTTTGAAAACAGGTTTTGCTTCGATAATATCTTTCCTTTTATGAATTCTGATCCCAAAAGCTTATTTTAGAGTAAGCCCTCTATATAAGCCTAATGTGTTTTACTATGTATTAATCGTTAAGAACCTCTTTTTGTAGTCATGCTGTTTTGCACCTCCAATATATTATTACAGTTTTATTTTGCAAGAGCCATGCTAGTTTGTCATGTGTATATACTTCCTCTATTTATCATGACCTGCCATCAGTGACATATATTAAATAGTACAGTAATATCAGTACCACATGAGCGCTATGACATGACTGATGAAGTCACGTCCTTGTAGAAGCCAGATTCAAAAGTGTATGTGATTTACAGGTATATCTGAGGTAATATAGAAAGTAATCAGTCAAAAGCGAAGTATATACGAAACAGGAAAGAATAAATATATAATGACGAAGCATGTACAACAAGCCTGTTAAATTCCAATCGCATCCCAGTAAACACAAAACTTTTGTACAACATTTGTACAATGTTGAACCAACTTCAACGCAGTTGCTCCGACGTTGTACAAATGTTATACAAATATTTTGTGTTTGCTGGGATTGTGTACATCACACCACCCAATGTTGCATATCCCACTATACAATGTGTCACTGATTCACTGTGCCACTTTATTCTATGAAGTACATCATAATATGTATTTTACCCTTGAATGACCCATAGTGTTAACCCACACAGTATTTTTAATGAAGTTCATTCACGATAAATTGGTCTGAAAAATCGTGATTTTTTTATTCTTCTTAAAGTGGTCATTGGGGTGGTTGATATCGGATAAGAATCAGTATCGAACATTACAAAATCAGCATCAGTCGTTTAATTTATTTTCTTCAGCTAAGCATGGAGATAATGCAGGATTTTCAAGTAATCTTAATCATGACGCAACGACATGGAAGTTTAACGATATTTATCACAGACTGCATTATTTTGATGACGAGTCAGCCAAGTAGTTAGTCTAATAACGTATGCATAAAACTGTACTAATGCGGCTATTAAGAACATTATTAAGTAATGTGATTAATCTTCCATCTCCATGAGTTGATGGACCTTAAACTGCCTTCTGATCCAATTAAAAATTAATTATTTCATTTTGTCGCATTTACTTGATGAATTTCAAATGAGTGAGAGATTAATTATTGTAGTGGAATTAGTCATGATGAATAAAGCCACATAATGTAATTCAAGTAAAAATCATAGTGGCTCTGAACAGCTGTAAATTATCATTACACTTAAATTTTACCATTTCAAATATCCCATTTGCTCCTTCGATTGCTTAATTACTGGTTTGCCAGCATCAAACCAACATGGATGTGCTGTTTGATGGGGAAAACCATTTTCGTGAGTAGTCCAGCAAATGATATATATATAACTTCTTAACTAGGCTACTTTTTTTCTTAACCTTTTCACTACCATACATGACGGAAATTTCCGTCGTCATTCGTCAATGAACGTAACCATAAAATGACACAAATTTTCGTCAAATATATACTACATTTATGTATTTTTCGTCATTTGAAGCTGGAAATTGCGTTAGCAATTCCAGCTTCAAATGACGAAAAATAGAACTCCTACACCAGTATATCTGGATCCTGGCATGCACTCCGGCCTGGAAGTCAAAGGGTTAATTACTGTCCACTGTGCTATCGCAAATTTGAACTTTTAATGTGCATTGTTTTTTGGAAAATGCCATTATACGACCAGTGGTTATAATATTATATTATTCTGTCTTATAGAGTTTTAAATATATAATTATAGTATGTGTTGTTTGCCGATACTATGTGATATTTTGTTAACACCTATTTATCAATCGCTGCAGTTTTCTTCATTAATACTAGAAATCTTAGTTGCAAATGAATGAAAAACACAAACAGTTGTTTCAACACTTGAAAGCTGAAGAGCATTATGAAAAAAATGATGCATTGTATCCTAATAATGTACTGTTAATACGAATTAAATTTACATAGCATTACATATCATTATAAGCAGTTGATTATCACTCAACCCTTATTACTCAACATATCGTCCCCTTGGATATGAAAAGGTGTATCTGCCACTTTACAAAGTGGCAGATACACCCTTTCATATCCAAGGAGACGATATAGTGATCTGTGGTGATATACATTTCTGTGAGTGTGTATTAAATAGGTCTTGGAACAATTCACCATAGGTGGTCCATCACTACCCAGCAGACACAAGACGGTGAATCAATGTTGGTTTAACGTTGATCCGCTGGACCAACGTTAAACCACCATTGATTCAACGTCTTGTGTCTGCTGGGATATCCACGGCATGGCACAGAGACACATGGATATGCAGACTTCACGGAGTGCGGTGGATCGCGTCCGCTGGTTTATTGAAAGTAGTCAGGTGTGACGGATCCCGGGAGATGAAGGGAGATGGACGTGATCCCTACATGCGGTCATCCAACAATCCTCACTCAACATGCGACGTTTACCCCTTGTAGACTTAATGTCGAACCAGCGTCGCAGACGATGGTCCAACATTAAGTCAACAACGGGTCAAAATATGGTGTTTTGTGCTGGTCCAACTCTGAGCAGATTCTCAACCCCAACAAAAACGAGAAGGTTAATATTGTGTGGATGTTGAATCAGTGTCGTCTACCCTTGTCCAACATTAAAACAACATTGGACTGGGTTGTAGCAGATTTGCTTCAGGTGTCCAAATGCGGTTCCAACAAAGTTACGATTTGTCAGATAGTGGGCCAGTGTTGGCTAATATCAAGAATAGATTCATTCTTGCTAATATACATTTTGCGATCTGCGTCAGCTTTATATTAGGTGTCAATTAATTCATATGGAGCTGTAGGCGGGGAAATTTACCTGATGTTCTCTCTCTTTGAGAGTTGATGTCGATTTAAGACAAAGCGTGGCATAGTCCTTAATTTTGAAAGTAGTGATTGCTCATTTAAATGAGGAAATGTCGAGACCTATCCAAAACCGTTTTCACCGGTGGATTGTATTGGTTCACACCAAGAATATAAACCTACATAAATATGATAAACGTGGAACTGAATCTTTGTTGAGGTCTCTGCTGCCTTACTCGGGGTTTAGAGTTAGTGAGCTGAATGCTAGTTATGTAATAAGATGACTGTGATGTAAGCAATGAATGTTACATCTGAATGTATTTCTCATCTGCCCTTCGAGGTAATGTGCGACACAGCTAAGGTACAGCGAGATAGTAGAGAAAAAACCGTAACGTTAGAATAGTACATTGCGCTAGATTCTGTGACGTGGTCCTAACGTTTCTCAAGCACTTGGAAGATAGTCAGACTGAAAAATGGGAAGAAAGGCAAAATGACAGAGAAATATGGATCTGAGGTTGTCCTGATCCTATGAATATAGCACAGGGAACGGGGATTGCCCCTGTGGCCCTGCCCTGGGGTGTATTGTCCCCGGGGTCGGTCCTCACCCGCCTGCACGTGGTCTACCCCAGGGTCTGCCCCGGGGTAGACCACGCGGCAGTCAGGGGACATGATACCATGTGTCTGCACCAAACCACAGACAGGAAGTTACACGCTTGTTTCTCCACACTGCAGGATTTGATGCCAAGCGGAACTAACCTATGACCCTGAAGACGTGTCGGCCTACATCAGTACAGATTTCGGGGATGGTAGGTATATACATGATATACTGAATACTCAGAAAGAACATGCACAATAGTGAGATTGTAATTATCACAACATTAAATTGGTTAATAAATATTTTAAAAATCAATGATTGATTGGTTGATTGGTTGACTGACTGACTGACTGACTGATTGGTTGACTGACTGACTGACTGACTGACTGACTGACTGACTGACTGACTGACTGACTGACTGACTGACTGACTGACTGACTGACTGACTGACTGACTGACTGACTGACTGACTGACTGACTGACTGACTGACTGACTGACTGACTGACTGATTGGTTGACTGACTGACTGACTGACTGACTGACTGACTGACTGACTGACTGACTGAATGACTGACTGACTGACTGACTGACTGACTGACTGACTGACTGACTGATTGATTGATTGATTGATTGATTGATTGATTGATTGATTGATTGATTGATTGATTGATTGATTGATTGATTGATTGATTGATTGATTGATTGATTGATTGATTGATTGATTGATTGATTGATTGATTGATTGATTGATTGATTGATTGATTGATTGATTGATTGATTGATTGATTGATTGATTGATTGATTGATTGATTGATTGATTGATTGATTGATTGATTGATTGATTGATTGATTGATTGATTGATTGATTGATTGATTGATTGATTGATTGATTGATTGATTGATTGATTGATTGATTGATGATTATGAAGCCAAAGGAAAACATGCTAAACTAAATATGCATATATAATTACATATATTATTTAGAGTTGTTCAGCTAACAGTGTATAATGGTGATGATGCATCGTAGATTGACTGATAACCCTTGATATTCAGTGTTGGTTAATCGATTGTCATTCATACTCGATGAATAGCCATGTGTACTATTGTGAGCATCACACAGTACTGTCTAGAGTATCAAATATCCCTTTACGTTAATGTCATCCACTGATCATACAGACCACGATGATAGATGGGAGTGGTCAACAATGACACAATAGACATCAGATTAACAGCATACATCACACGTACTGTTGTAGGTAAGTTATTATTCATTAATCTTGTATGATGCATTCAAGAGCCATAGACAACGACATTCAAACGAGCTATCTGCTGAAGAGTGCAATGACGTTTTCGTGGCATCTTCTCTAATTACTTGGCATTTTTAATCCCATCTACTACAACTTTCTACGCTAACTGATCAGCAACACAGTATGATATCAAAATCTTATAAATATACTTGAATGGCGTGTTGAATCTATACCATTTATTTGTTTTATTTCTTATAAATGTTTGTTTTGATTAATATTTTCCACCTACCTTGCTAAAAAATATTTTTTTAATTCCTTCATTTACAGATCTAAATATGAAAAACATTGTGAGAAGAAATGCTACATGTGGTGCCGCCTGTGGAATAACACTGACCAAGCCAAGTCACAGAATATCAATTTACTGCCGTTTATTACATCGCGGTTTACGTTTGCATGGGCTATTTTTCTCAAAGTTGTACAAAACATGCAGATGTTGCGCTTGTAATATTTGTCCATGTGATTTAAAATAACTATATTTTAATATTACAATAATTTAAATTCTAAATATCCATGATTACAAGAGATTAACATATTACGCGATCATCTGCTTGATGAGACGAAAAAAAAGATTTATCAAAATGTAAAGTGCTACAATATAAAAATATACTCACTTGAAGTTGTGTCTCGCTACCGCGACCCACAACTTCAACTCGGTGAAAAATGGTCATTTTTTTAAATGTGAGACGAGATATTTGCAAATGTTGATGTTTAAACACAGCTTTCGGTCCCAATAACAGTGCCTTAATCGGCCAGTAAAACGGATTGGAAACGTCTATAGTCGTGATTAGCGTTTTAGTGTTAACAGAGATTACACACCGCGATGATAGTTAATAGATAAACATGCTAATTATTAACACAATAGAAGTGACATTAGCTGAATATATTAAACGTAGTCAGATAAAAGTTATTACTCATAATGATCTCCTCAGAATGTATATATCAAATAATCTTCCGCAATAGATTTAAAAGCCACCAAGGGATAACTTCAAAAGTGATAGTTGAAGAGTGCTATGAAATGATACAGAACATTATCTTCATTTGAATGCTATGCTTTATTTTGAAATTTATTGTCCATGCTAATGTATTAGAAACCAACTGGTTCTTATTTAGTAAAGTTAAAGGTGTAGGTATATAGTCTGATATCGAGTCCGACATTACATTTTACCACCTGGTCACTGGACCTGTTCATTCGTGTGTCATTTCAACTCCACGAAGAGCATATAGACCTGCAGCCATTTCGGCGCATTGAAGTTATCGTATACATTGCCATATCTGTTTTACCAGTTACTCATTTACACCTAAGTCAAGTGAAACATGTGAGGGTGAAGTGCCTTGCCCAAGGACATACCAAACAATGTCGCAGCATTGAGAAGCATGATATTTTCTAGAAAACCCTGCACAAAGCGGGGTTTCTAAAACGAATACGACAGGCAGTGAGAATGACACGTCCCTGTAATGTCGAAAAATATTAAAATTTATACTTTCAACACAAAAATTTCCTTCTATAACACTTTATTTTCATCTCATGTTAATAAATATATAAATCGGTGTCTCTTCACATGGCTTGAGACTAAAATCAATTTGTTTGCTTTATTTTTGATGTCCTGGATCATAAAATGTGATCGATAATGTTTCATTTTTCTATTATTATTTTACTTATTATTCTACAATTTCACACGTAGCTAAACAAGCCGGTATTTTATTTATTAATCAAAATCGATTGTTGACATGTTTGGGCAAAACAATGCAATTGAATTATGATTTTGTATGGAGCTCAGCAAACCATTGCTGGTGTAATGTTGGCACAGCGTTTACGACGCTGGACCACCATTAAACCATCATTGATTCCACGTATTGTATTCCCAGCAGACACAAGACGTCGAATCAATGTTGGTTTAACGTTGGTCCACCGTCTACGACGCTGGACCAACGTTAAGCCAACATTTATTCGACGTCTTGTGTTGACTTAACGTTGGTCCATCGTCTACGACGCTGTACCAACGTTAAACCAACATTGCTTCGACGTCTTGTGTCTGCTGGGTTAACCGGGATGCGTTGCACTGACTCGCCCGGTGGATGATGGAAAAATCATCTTCCATCACTGCCCACATAGTGTGATCTCAGTAAAGCATTTGATTCAGTCAGACAGCCGGTCACGCACCGACTGAACACGCACGGCACGCGCGTGGCACGCAACACAATGTAGTCACGCTCCTCTGCTGCTCACTGTGACGCTGGTGCACTGAATGACAGATTATACAATGCTTAGCCGGGATAACTATAATCCCTCTCAGAATAATCAAAAATCATATAGTTATAGTATAATTATTATAGATATTACTACAAGCCAGCATGCAGAATACGAGGTTCGTGGATGAATAGTGCTACAGCCGCTTGGGAATAGGAACGCCTAACCATCAAACACAAAACGTTTGTGTAACATTTGTACAAAGCTGGACCAACGTCGAAGACGTTGGGCCCGCGTTGTACTAATGTTATACAAATATGTTTTGCAATTGTGTTTGCTGGGTAGTCGATATCAGCCCTGAGCTGATATTCTCAACCCAGTTCTCGTGCATGTGATTGGTCGAGATCGCGATTTTGACCAATAAGATGCTTGAGAACTAATGAGAAATTAATTAAGGATACAATGGCAGATTGATCTGTCGATGATCAAGCGTAAGTCCTTGTCACTAAAGTCACGCTATTGTTATGTGATTTCACGGTGCAATCCTAGCTTTCTCTCCCGTAATAGCAGATTGTAATCAGCGAGAGAGCCGGTAAACGGGTGGCAATTCACGCTTTAATCCGGTAAGCCATCACGATGCATTAAAGCATCATTCTGCATCTCTGAAGAATCACTTAATTTCCTACACCTATGGGTTTTAGAACGCTCATGTTCATGGAACTGTTTCATACTAACGATATCTTTGTTTCATTTCACACCCACTTCAAGTCATCTTCATCCACTACAAGTCGAGAATTGCTGTCGCAATTCGCGACTTCTAGTGGATGAAGATTACAATGGTAAATTCAGGCTTCAAAGGGTTAATCGTGGTAATTTATTGTTCTTCACTATTTGTTATTCATTTGAAGCCGCAATTGTACTTTGCAGTTTCAAACAGAAGAAAAACAACGTAATAATTATTGTCCGAGTAAAAATTAGCTGCAAGTAAAGATGTGTCAGTTTTATTTGGAAAAATTTGTAACATTAACTGAAAGGCTATTCAACCCATTCACCTAACAATGGTTTTAAAACATACCACAAAATTGATAATATCCATATTGACAAATTAAAAAAAAAAATTACATAACTTTTTTGTGATTAAAAATGTACATGTAAATTAAAGGGTTAGCATGCACACACTCCCAAACTAAGAAAAGCAACTGTACCAAGAAGATATACTGTGTTGTTACATAATACATTTCACATACATATTCTACATAGAAATAGTTTTAATAGTCAGCAAAAATTGTATAGATTAAAAGACAATTTGATCTATCCCTTTGATTTAATATTTATAGATCAGACAAAATTATCAATATATTTTTTATGTCGATTTCACAAATAGGTATTGTACAGATTTCAAAAGCGTGGGGGGGGGGGTGTTTACATCGAAATGCATTCTGAATATTATTGACGAGATTTTTCTTTACAGACTACAACTATGTGAAACCACATGTTTGACATCCATCTCTGATTAGGTAAACTAAATCACTTAATACACACTTGAGTACTGGTACACCGTGTGTCATTTCATATACACGGAGCATAAAAATAAAATGTGTTGTAACATGGTAAAGTGATGGAGAACATGGGAAATGAAGAAAAACAACAGGAAATTTATAGAGTGATATTTCAAATTTAATTTTTTTTATTCAAAGTCATGCGTGTAAATATATGGGAGTGCGGATAATAATTGTATTAAGTATTTTGCAATTATGTTACGTTCAGCCAACAGCCACCTCTCTATATGTCTGCATAGACATCCTGTCGTCAATACATATATATATATCTATCGATTATTAACTGAAAATACTTGAAAAAAATACTCTTCTTGACGCCGAGATCTATTTGTATGCAGACCAGAACCTTTCGTCTCGTTTTCTGAAAGAGAAAGTTGTTGCAGTTGTTGTTGTTCAAGAGGAATAAAACATCAAGCACCTTCAGACTCTCCTTGCTAGACCTAACAACCGAGGCATAATAAGAAAATATAATCAAGATCAGGAACATCATACGTGTGTATAATACTGTTCATTTTTAAATATTTCTGGAACATTTTATGTACAGCACATGCAAACAAACGAGTTTTGACATGAGCCTACATAATTACAAGAAATTGCAAATAACAAATAGCTGGCGTTTTCTATAATTAATCTAGCTCTCGCAGTCAATGGGTTAATGAAACAGCTCTAAATCCGCGTGTACTGCTGAAGCTGGATGGGGCTGTTGACCTCATAAATCTGCGGTGGAGCGGGTATTGCAGTCCTGGTCTCACGATGGTCACTTGTCAAGGACCCGTGCTGGGCTGTTCTCGATGACCAACGCTTGATTTGTTTTCTAATCCACGCCATTCATTTTATCTGGCGAACCAGGATCTAGACGACCTAAATCCCATCAGATTGATCTGCCAGCCAAAGCAATCTTCGTGTGTGACGTTAGCTATATACTGGGCCAGAGTCTGTGACGCCAGCCCAACGTATATCTGACTTCCCAGCAAGCACGAGGTGTTGGCCCAATGTTGGGCTGATGTTGGGCCAGCGTCGTAGACGATGGGCCAACATCAGCCAAACATTGGGCCAATGCCTCGTGTTTGCTGGGCTCTCACCAGCACCTTGTGTGACCAAACACACCACAGCCGCTCCACCAGCACGCTTCGTTGAAATAAACTATGATTCAATGTTGGGCCAATTTGAAAAGCAGTTCTTCCTGAATAACCCACCATTGGGCCAACGGTCAGTGAAACTGTGCCAGCGTCACTTCTCGAATTTAGGGTGTCAATGTTGTGCGGCAAATTGTGCTTGTGGTGTCTCACATACATGGATCTCAAGAACACGAAGTAACATAAATTATAACTGGTCTAGTGAGAAAAAACATGTTATGTGTTAAATAATGTGTGAGAAAAAAACGTGCTATGTGTTCAGCATTGATCAAATTTGTTTTAATTTGTCAGTTTTCAGAATCTGTAATAAGAGGCACTATAAGGCTGTGATTTAGAAACGTGGTCCAGTAGCAGACATACCCTGTTGGTACTTTGCCATGGATTGTGTCGCTGTCCTTCCCGCGGATTGCACCGCAAAAGGGAGAATAGTTGACACATTTATGCAACATAATGTTAGTACACTTAGCAGCCTATACGTGGTATTGTCGTCATATGTGTATCAATGACATTGATGCTAGGGCCTTCTTCTTGTAGGATTTTGAAAATAAAACATGATCAATTCACAAGAAAAATCGTATTGAATTCAACAATGAGAAATTATTCATATTGCCACAGTATGTAGAATTTGGGGACTTCATATGTATCGCTTTATCTTGTTTATTGAAAACTATGACAATTCGAAATACCCAGAACTGACAATAATATATTGATAAATATCCTGGGAATAAAATGGACTATGTAAATGTGATGCTTCATAATGTATAGATTGTCAGAGGTCATCATCAAGTGCTGATTATGGAAAATAGCGAATCGCATTTTAGTAGAATTAAGCTACTGTGCTGTTTATAATGATCAAGCTATGTATTCACCATACACACAAAGAATTCAATGTACATTTCAACGTAGAATAAATCATAGGTAAATGCTTGGTGTATTAACATTATTAAAGAACAATTTAAAAACCAACTGTACAAATTTACACAATAATGTAATCAATATTTGAAGAAGATGCATTTATTTCTCAAATATAACTAAATATAACTGATTTTGATCTATATGATTTTATTCATAAGACATGTCATGCACTTAGTGGAACAATATATTATAATGTATCTATTCTAAAAATAAAATATGAAAACTGCTCAAGGTATTAATTGTCAATTTAATAAAAAGTTTAATGTATTTTTATTTAAAACTGCTTGTCATGTAGATCAAATTATAAGCAAAATATGTAAATGACAGTGGAGACGTCAACATTAATTAGGATTAGCCAGGTGGTGTCAAGTTTATTTTTGCACAAGCTTAGAATGTTTGGCATTAATAAGTAGATGCCACACGATCTTGTGCGCTGCTGTGCGAGGTACAGTTGGGGAATATTTGGCCCCAAGTTATAGGCTTGTCTTTAATGATTGTTCAGTGATCCATGGGACTTGATCCTGTTGTTCACGGATGAATTCAGTTTAATCCGTATACAAGCTGTCAGTCTTGAAGGTGTCACTCTCGGGCAGCATGCGTTTAGATAATCTATGTAATGATGGCGTATAGTTTATGACATTCTATTTTTTTTATAACGCACAAACTGAAACACCCCAGGGAAAATTAATCTTCTCGACTGCATATACAAACTATAACAGTATCATCATCATAAACAACATAATTGTGCAGATATTATCTCTATTATTTAGACCTACACATCATTAAATATATTATAGTGTGACACATTGTGTTGTTTACCTAAATGATCTAGACAGCTTTATTAAGAGGTTCACTTGTGAACGTGTGTAATTTTAATATTATACCAAAATTTGGAATGTCTGTAATATTTACCTTATGTTAATAATATTAATAATGTGTAAAAATATATTATTTGGCAATTGAAACCAGCAATGATAAAATCATGGCGGAGTTAATATCGATGTATTGTTTTGTATGATGTCTGGTTCTCTAGAGCTTAAAACGTTAACCTCAGCGTAACGAGTTATATCATAACATACAATGAACTCCCACCCCCTACTAGCCTACCTCGACTGTGAAAAACATTATATAATCCGATTGCTAGAACAGAGTCTGGATTAATTGGGAAAGTTAATTTGTGGGCTTGGTTATCCCGCTGAGGAAATCCCCATCGCCTCGCTTTGAATGATGACGTAATCCTCGCGTGCAAAGTGACACCCTAACTCCCTGCGCCCCCAAGTGGCTTTCTAAACTAATACCACACGCTGGATGAGTGTTCTTTTGGCGCTGGACGAACTTTCTTGGCGTTGGCCCAGCGTTTAGCCACACCTTCAACCAAGGTGTCAGAATGACGTCATACTTTATCCAACAGCCGTTAGCTGTTCAGTTGAGAAGTTGAGTTTGCCTGTACCAGCTGGTAATTGGTGCTTGTGGGATAAGTAAATCCACGGGAATATAAGCTATTATCCTGGGATGGGTGGCTTAAAAATCGATCTATAAAAAAACTTCTATAGCGCCTATATCCTCAGCGGACCGAGCACAGAGGCAATCAGAATAATTCGCTTAGAAATTAAAATTAGAGGTGATGACGTTTTATTTTGCTGATGATTAATGCTAAACATGATAAAGGACGTCAAGTGAATTATACACAACCTTCTTAATTTCCATAGTAAATTTAATTTTCATCACTTAATTAGAAACGCTACTATGCATTATTACATAGCGTTATTTCAGGGTTATTATGTTATCATGTACTCTGGTGGTGATTTCATAATTTCATACAAAAAAAATGTTTTAAACAAGAAATAAATGTTTTAAACAAGAATTGCACTTCATATATCAACTCTCTTTCAAATGGACAAATACATTTTAATATCAGCCTAAACTATAATATTTTAAGAAGATAAGAAATTAGAGATCAGTTAAATTATACGACAGGAAAGTGATCTCTCTGCTCCCGCACGTAGGCCTACTATGATGAAGAACACAATTGGTAATGTTTTATAGATATTATAGGTAGGCTCACATTGTTTGAGTGGAATGTGAAGAATCTCAGTCACAGGATAATACTCGTATTATGAAAATATGTGCAGTTTCGATACGAGGCTGCATTCGTGCAAAGGCAAGCAGCAGTAACTGCTTACTTTTCAAGTAAGCAGTTGCTGCTGTTTGTCTTTGCGCTGCGGACAGGGTTGCTGCTTTGGTCCTGCTAATTATGGCTTAGTTCTGTTCACGGCCTGTTAGGTTGGTTGCATCACATTTCACTCACAAAATAAACACTCTTTACTGGTGGTCACCGCTGTTGATGTTGGGTGGAGAACCTTGAGAGTCTCGTGAGTTGTCGAGCCTGTTGATCTACCGGATTATCGCTCAATCTGGAGCATGAGAGAACCCTCAAAAGCCCACTTGATATCTCTATAAACAAATTCTTTCGGTATCTTCTTTGTTTTGTGGGGTTTCTCCCAATATTATAGAAGCCAAAAGAATCACAGAGTTTTACCAGGAACCAGAATAACAATTATTGTATTCTCCACGCTACGACTTGTCTTAGCCCTGTCAGGGCCGATCGCAAATACAGTTAGAATCACATTTTTTTGTTACCACATTAAATGAGAATTTAATTGAATGCGTGGATTCACCCATGTGAAGTTAGCGAGAAATAGGTTAAAGTGGGTAACAATAACGATGTATTACCATCTTCCTTATTATATTGAATAAGGCGCTTTAACCCTTCAAATGTATAGTAAACTTAAGAGTGATAACCTTTACTAAAAGTTCTGAATTGTGGCCTACTTTATTTTATAATACGGTTAGATATTTGAAATACATTGCATGGTTATAATGATCTCAATAGAAGAAAACTTTTATGGAATTGTACACAATTTCTGCAGTGAATAACGTTACTTCACTGAAGTAATGTTTTGTGTTAAACATTATGCACCTATAAAAGCTTCAAAGTAAGGTACTTCCAAGGTCGAGTGGTAGCATCCTGTATAATAGATCCATGGGTCCACTGGTGGAGTTTAACCCTTTAACCGCCGGTCCCGATTATATTCGGTTTTTCATTTTTTATTAGCACATCAAGTACCACATTTTAAACGTGTTAACGATACAACGTGACATCAATCAGCAAGAATTGAAAATAGTTGACCTCCATTCTGTCAAATCTGAATAATTTTCACTCACTTAAAGTTGTGGATCGCGTCAACGAGACACAAAATCAAATGGGTGAAAATTCCAATTAAATAATTTGGCGGCTAAAGGGTTAATCGATTCACATGTTCATTATTGCACAGGAGAAGCGTTTTTCCAGATTAGACTACGCAGTTGACAAAATGAAGCCTATAAAACAACACTTATTCTTGTGGTGATTAACCATTTTCCCACTAAGATATCTCATTTAGATTTTCACCCGCTTCAAGTTGTGTCTCGGTGCCGCGACCCACAACTTCAAGCGGGTGAAAATTACTCATATTTGTTTTGTTTGAGACCAAACATTTGCAAATCATGATGTTTAAATACGCATTTCGTTCCCAATAACTGTGGTTTGGTCGGTTAACCCTTTAACCGCCAAATTATTCAATTTGAATTTTCACCCACTTGAAGTTGTGCCTCGCTGACGCGATCCACAACTTCAAGTGAGTGAAAATTATTCAGATTTGACAAAATGGATATCAACTGTTTTCAAATATTGCTGTTTGATGTCACAATTTATCTTTAACATGTTTGAAAGGTGGTACATAATGTGCTAATAAAAAATGAAAACCCGAATTTATGCGGCACCGGCGGTTAAAGGGTTAATAAAACAGATTAAAACGACTATGCAGAGTCAAGTAAAACATTCTGATTCCAGACGGGAATGTAGCATATTCCTCTCTCCCAAATTCGACATTGAATGTGATAAACTCAATGTTTTTCTTGCCCTAATACATGTCTACGCCACCAGATGTCAGTCTCCCAACTTAACCTGTCCCACTGAGTTTGCACGATAATTCAATATAAAGTGAATTTGATCGTAAACCCCTAGCAGTCGGATCCAGCTTGGGGTTACGTGATTTTTCACGCAATCTCCGTGTGCAAGGATCAATGGGAACAACTTGTCTGCGACGTCGGGCCAACATTAAATCGACACTGGGTGAACCTCTCTTATTTGCTTGGAAATGACCATAGAAACCTGGAAACCTCAAAAAACGATATCGATGGCTGAGCCACAATCATTTTACGCCATGGTTCAAGTCTATTTGTTCATTGGTATCTTATGTCATCTAAATAAAGCTTACATATATGTTTAACTTTAAGTTAAGCCCCGGAATACGTTATCATGAATAGTATCATAAATGCATAAGAGAAACTTTCAGGTAGTATAGTATAGCTTATGGAAACCACAATTTTTATTTTATTCTAACTTTATAATTCCTCGTTTGTCACATGGGTGAGGGCGGGGGCCCTATGGTAGTGGTTAGCACCGCTGCCTTTCACGCCAGAGTTCGGGGTTCGGTTCCCGGTTTCGGCGGTTTGAAAGAAACAAAAAATGTTTCTTCCCCATTCACGTGTGAAAGTCAGTATTGTGGGGAGACTCCGTGACCGAGAGGTAGCGTGCTCGGCCTCAGACTGCCAGGGCTCGAATTTCGAATCCCGTATTTGGAGGACAGTGTCATCTCAATCATCTCACCATCCTCATGATGTTCTCCTGGCCCAGTTTTAGCCTATATATGTGCACAAAGGTGGCCTAAAGCCCGATTAATTTCATTTTTATTTTGGCACGTGGGTGATTACAAACCAAGCGTTAATTTTGTCGTAACATGCTACCTTAAGAATCGATACTATATTATTAGTCCACGGATATCATATTTTGTTCTGAATGTCAAGAGGAAATAAAATATTGTTTTTTTTACAATGAAAGATCACATTGGGGACATATCACATATTACTCTCATTCAACACGTATGTTGCACATGGAGATCTTAAACATTCAAGCACTGCTGTAAAGGTTTTTGCCTCCCCTATTAAACAGATTCTGTTTTTGGTCGATCTGGTTTGTTTGTCTGTCTATCTGTCTGTCTGTCTGTCCGTCAGCAGGATTACTGTCAAAGTAATGAACAGATTTGCTTTAAGCTTCCACCAGATTGTCTCGTGTCATAGAACAATCCATGAAATTTAAAAAAATTGGAATGCTTTTTTATCCATTTTGTTCATTACACCCAGTGTACCCACGAGCTGTTAGACAATCTTTCTAGCAAAACATTGCGATCCACTTTCTGCTTAGATATTTCGGAGCAGCTTACGACAGATCTCGAACACAATCATCCGGACAGGCCAAGTACACCGGGCTAATTGGGTGATGAGCGCCCCACTGATTAACCACGCATGCACACATTCGGGCATCTTATCAGCCACGTGGAAAAAATAATAATATCACATCAGAATTTCAAAACTAAACTGACGGATACATGTTACAGTTATACCCTAATTAACCACTGATCCCGATTATATTCGGGTTTTCATTGTTTTATTAACATAGCTTTTTAGCATGTTAAAGATAAAACGTGGCATCAATCAGTAAGATTTCAAAATCGTAGACCTCCATTTTGTCAAATCTGAATAATTTTCACCTATTTCTGCATCTTCACTTACTATAATTATGTCATTATTTTTGGTGATGAACGTGTCGTAGATTCCAATGTATATTATCCTATTTGACGCTTTGTATCATAATATGTATGGCGCCATTTTTTGTTTAAAGACCAACGGACAATAAATAACAATCGATTGTCGAAAACATAATATTTTCATATATTATCATATCACCATATGTATTGTCATGTGACAGATTAAGCCACTCTATGATTTATCGGTGATAGAATATTAATAGACTTGTTCCGAAAAAACTTTGCGATACTACTTCATTACTGTAGGTAGGTACACAGCAATTTCATTTGCAAAGGCTGCGTATTCGCGGATGATTTGGTCTTTTTTATTTTGCTATATCTCAGCAAAGCCACGCCAACCGCACAGACAAAAATGAAATGAATCGGGCTTTCAGCCACCTTTGTGCACATATAGGCTAAACTGGGCCAGGAGAACCTCCTGAGGATGGTGAGATGATTGAGATGACACTGTCCTCCAGACACAGGATTCGAAATTCGAGCCCTGGCGGTCTGATGCCGAGCACGCTACCTCTCGGTCACGGAGGCTCCCCGCAATACTGACTTTCACACGTGGATGGGGAACCGCACAGACATCTTATCGCCTGGCCATCCACCTAGTGGCAGCACACTGCGGTGGGGCTCCCGATGATACATTCCACACAGATGTGCACCCACAGTACATTTTCATTATTATACACTGCTGCCGGTGCTCACTTGCTCTCCAGAACATCCTTTTCTAGTAATCTTCTCATTTTAACCCTTTAAGCGCTAAACAAGACTATGATCGCTTTCAATCCCTCTTATTAGATGATCATATCGTTGTTATTGGGAATGAAGTGAGTTTTTTAAACATCAAGATTTGCAATGGTTTGGTTTCAAATTAACCCTTTAACCGCCAAATTATTCAATTTGAATTTTCACCCACTTAAAGTTGTGTCTCGCTGACGCGATCCACAACTTCAAGTGAGTGAAAATTATTCAGATTTGACAAAATGGAGGTCAACTAGCTAGTTGATGTCACATTTTATCTTCAACATATTTAAAAGGTGGTACTTAATGTGCTAATAAATAGAGAAAACCCGAAAATATGCGGCACCGGCAGTTAAAGGGTTAAACAAATGTGAGTAATTTTCAGCCACATGAATTTGTCTTTCGCTACAGCGATCCACAACTTCAAGTGGTTGAACATTTAACTAAGATAACTCAGCAGAAAAGGGTTCAATCACAACTTGGTGTATGCATCTCTGCATGCCGAATCATCACTAGTGAATAATAGTGACAAATACAATGACATTGCTGTAAAGCGCCTAATTTGCATGCATTGTGGAGATCGTGATTATTTTTTAGCATTAGGAGTGATTTGTAATTTTATTCATAATTGAATCTACTGTCCTGATTTCTTGAAATGCTATGATTTCATATAAAATATACTACGATTTATCTACTTTTTGTACATGTTGCGCATGAGAAAGATCCCCCTATCAAGGTCATTCGTTAATACGACTAATTACCGAATGTAACTAATGGAACATAACAGCTTACAAGATGGGCTAACGACCACTAAAACACTAAAAGCTGTTAATGGATTTCTACCTGGTGCAAAATGAAGAATTTAGAACCCATTCAATTTGCGGTTAATGGATGTTTTATTTTTTTGGTGATGTACAAATTGTGCATATAGTACACTTATTTATATTGTCTGCATGGGCAGTTGTTGCATTATTATTTTCAACATATCGCTTCGAAACGCAGAGAGAATGTGAGTCTGGAACAATTCAATTCAATTTAATTCATTTGTTCATGCAGTAAAGGTCTCTGGCCTAAGGTGAAAATACAAATTCAGATGTCTCTGCAATACATGGTGTACCCATGCTGCTAATTTACATAATATTATGACATCTGCATTTTTCTTATTCATCAATTGATAAAATCGTTCTAAAAATGGTTGAGAATAATATTCTTAGATCAAAATATTTGGGACAAATCAATATCACGTGGTATTCATCTTCTATCAAGAGCTGTTTATGATACGGAGACGTCAGAAAAACGTGTGTATACGTAATCAGTGCGCACAGCTACATGGGCTGGGTCTGACACCTCAGGTGTGATGTCGTTGCACAATTTCAAATTACCTTAATTTGGCCATCACTTGCCGGTTGTCTGTTTGGTCTGAGAACTGACATATTGAGGGCGGATGGTACTCAGTATGCATCGCCAACACCACAACCCTTTGTCGACTGGAGGCGAATCTCTTAATTCTTGATTTATTTAAGATTACCCGGCGCTCTTCGTGGTGATCCTCCAGTCCCAGCCGACCAGCTGGTCTGTTTGCTCGCCTGTCAAATTATTGCGCACCAATTTTAATCAGATTCAAGTTTCGAGTGAGAAATGCCAATTTATTTTTCCAAGAAGGTAGTGATATTATTGATAACGATGACCGTCGTTTAGTTTAAAATGCCCGCGTGCCCTATTTTTACATGAAACTGTCCGTCCTTCAATGCAGTACTGAGACAGGAATCCCTTCTGAATCAAATTTGTTTTGAATAAAAAAATCGTCTGACGAACATAAATTCACCTGATTGTCTTTCAATTTCATTAACCCTTACAACGCTGAAATATTTATGTATAAATTATGGAGACCGAAGGGATTTATTCAATTTGAAATCATCATAAATGTCTTAGTTATCTCTTTCTGTCAGTACGGGGGTCGACTTTATACATCAGAATCTGAAAGGGTTAAAGCTCACACAATCATATTCGTCCAAAGTTCAACTTTAAAATATGTAACGCTACATCCATGCACTATCAGTTCATCATTTTCCTAGTACCCCACATTTAGTCTACAAATCATTTTTTTCTGTAAAACTATTTGGAGGTGCATAATCGATCAAAAATCTTGTGGTATAGCTTTACAAAATCATCAGCTGGCACAATTCATTGTATACATGTGTAATTATATATTCTAAAATAAATATTGTTGTGGTGCTCAAAATATGGCCAGAAGTCAAGTGATCCGAGCAGGGGGGACGGAAGATGGCTCCCACAAAGCAAAGAGGCTGCACAAATTGCGGACACCGTCTTGAAAAGAGCCGAGTCGTCCCTCTTGTGCCGACCCATTAGCGATAATGGATGATAAGTTTTACGTAATACCCGTCAATCTAACGGGCTCGCCCTCAATGAGATTTCAAGTCTACACCACAGCTAATATTGGCTGAGTGTTGCATCAAAGTCTTGCACGTTGGCACAGCATTAAGCCCAATAACTTCTATTCATCCTGAGAACCATACACCACAATTATAGGTGGATGTAATTAAACAAAGCCAGGCCAGGGAGAATCGAGCTCGCTCTCCAGGGCTGGTGTTAATAGACAGGCCTGCACGATTCAAACCCTGTAACAGTATCATTAGATCATGTAGTCCATGGGCCAGATAGGGTTACCGTGCACCCCCCCCCCCCCCAGGACAGTCTGAGACCAAGTTTTTATTGCTCCTTGAACCTCCCCGGATATCAAAAGTCGATGCCATCAAAAAAAAGTTGGGATGGACTACCTGTTTTGGGCCATTTTCAAAATGGCCGCCATCGATATCTGGAAATCACCTTTTGTGCCATAACTTGAGTTCTAAGGCAGTTAGAGTCACAAAATTGGTGTCTATGTATATGTTTTTGGGGGTGAGGGATCCAATTTTGCCAATAAAAAATGTTTCTGTCTTGTGGAAAATTTATAAACAGCTATTCAAACGTATTTTTCGTGCATTTTTGAACATTTTTTGTGTTAGTCCATGGGACAGAAAGGGTTACTGTGCACCCTCCACCTTTGAATGTCTGAGACCAAGTTTTTTTTGCTCACTAGACCTCCCCCAATATTAAAAGTCGATGCCATCAAATAAAAGTCGGATGGACCACATATTTTAGGCCATTTCAAAATGGCCGCCATTGAAATTTGGAAATCACGTTTTGTGCCATAACTTGAGTTCTAAGGCAGTTAGATTTACAATATTGATGTCTATACATATGTTTTTGGGGGCGAGGAATTCAATTATGCAAATAAAAAATATTTCTGTCTTGTCGAAAGTTAATAAAGAGCTATTCAAACGTATTTTTCGTGCATTTTCGGTCATTTTTTGTGTTAGTCCATGGGCCAGATAGGGTTACTGTGCACCCCCCACCCATGAAAGTCTGAGACCAAGTTTTTTTTTGCTCGTTAGACCTCCCCTAATATCAAAAGTCGATGCCATCAAATACAAATCGGATGGACTACCTATTTTAGGCCATTTCAAAATGGCCGCCATTGAAATTTGGAAATCACGTTTTGTGCCATAACTTGAGTTCTAATGCAGTTAGAGTCACAAACTTGGTGTCTATACATATGTTTTTGGGGATGAAGAATCCTATTATCCCAATAAAAAATATTTCTGTCTTGTAGATAATTCATAAACAGGTAAATAAACGTATTTTTCGTGTATTTCCGGTCATTTTTGTGTATTTTAGTGCGAACACAGAAAAAACTAACCTTAAAATATAACTTGGTGACTGTTCTATAAACCAATTAGAATTACATGTAATCTTCATTCATATTAGATCTGACCAGCAGCTGAGTAGAATATTTCCTTCATTGCAAAAAAACAGTACTTCTACACAAGATCATATCGCCACTTTAAAATTTAAAACGGCAGATACGCCCTTTCAATTACAAGGGGAAAATTTAGTTATTGACAATCATTCTTATGTATTGCACACTCATTTCACCAGTTTATCTAACATAAATTTAAAAACATAATTTCTAACATAATAGTTGCCGTGTTATCAAATTATTATGGTGGTGACAGCATAAATGGTGGTAAAGTCCTTGTTCCACCAGAATATGAAACACATTTGCACTACCATAGAACATAAAATAAACATATAATCAGCTACTGATTATTTAAACCTGATCCTCATCACTGTCACTTTCAGCTACTGCACTGTCATCAGACATCACTTCTCCCTCTGATGAACTTGCTACATAGTCATCACTTTCTAATGTATCATCTTCCTTTGCTATATCTATTGGGATAATTGGACCTTGACACCAGACGAGCACAAGTTTCTCATTGTTTTCAGTCCATCCGTGACCATTAATTGCTAAATGAATATATGGCTGAGGAATATGGGCTAATTTCCAAATTCCAGTCTGATAATTTACTCGTCTAATATGCTGAGACAATGTATTTCTACATAGTGGAAATTGGCTGAAGTCAATATTGCTCACTTCTGCTTCAAGATAGAGTAGCGATACATGTCACATGTTAACTCTTCTAGGTCGGTCACCGAGTCATCGGAGATATGCCAAACATATCCTAATTTACAGAGTACATCTTAAAATCGCATAATCTTCTGAATCAGTTTTATGGTTTAATTTTTCCTAAGCCTTTGAATGTGCTGGTTGTATCTTGTCCAGGATGTGAGTGATGCACCAGTCCCAAGTGATTTAAGCAGTACTCTGGTCATACAAGATGACAATGCTTTCTTCCATGTTATGTCAAACAACACCAGCAACTATTATCTCATTGCATGTGCAATATTTGACAGCATACCAAGGAGTAGCGACATTATCTTTAGCACAGAAGGCTCGATTAAGCAAATAGAGAGACAGATGCTTGGTACTAGTGATGCATTGATCATAAGTGGGCCATTGCAAAAAAGCCAGCTGATGGGAAGACATTTCTGATGAACAGTGCGAACAAATCACAGTTAGTTGATGTTATGAATGATGTTTGGTGCTCTCATGATTTTGCTCCAAAACTTGCATAGAAAAAAATAATAACTGACCCTCATGGTAACTGCTACCTTCTTGCGCCTGAAGATGGAGCAACAGTTAATAAAACTGAGATTACATCATTGTTCTCAAATCAAAAAGAAACTGATACTGTCTCTATGCACAAGAGCAAGGCTATGATACAGTTCGCATTCGCAGTTCTGACAGTGATGTGTTTTTCATATTGCTGCACCATGCTTTCAAGTTAGACATCACTATTTCGTTTGATACTGGCTCAGACAACACAAGAAGGCTTCTGATTGTAATTCACATATCCAACAATGATGGAAGCTCTGCACTGCATTTCTGTCTCTTTGCGCATTCACGCGTGGGGGAAATTAAACCAATAAAACTGAGTTAGAAGACAGTGAGATTTCAAGATGTAAATTAACTTGATGTTTGGCATATCTCTGATGACATGGTGATCGACCTAGAAGAGTTTACATGTGCCATCTATGGAAAAAGTCGTCATAAGAGTGTACATGATCTTCGCTACTCTATTTTGAAGTAGAAGTGCATTAATCTCGAGCGCAATATTGACCTCAGCCAATATACACCATGTAGAAAGACATTGTCGCAGCATATTAGCCGAGTAAATCAGACTGGAATTTGGAAATTAGCCCATATTCCTAAGCCAAATATTCCTCTGGCAATTAATGGTCACGTATTGACTGAAAACAATGGGAAACTTGTGCCCATCTTGTGTCAAGGTCCAATTATCCCAATAGACATAGCAGAGGAAGATGATACATTAGAAAGTGATGACGATGTAGCAGGTTCATCAGAGGAAGAAGTGATGTCTGATGACAGTGCAGCAGCTGAAAGTGACAGTGATGAGGATTAGGTTTAGCTAATCAGTAGCTTACTATATGTTTATTTTATGTTCTATGGTAGTGCAAACTCATTTCATATTCTGGAGGAACAAGGACTTTACCACCGCTTTACCACCATTTCTGCTGTCACCACTATAAGATTTTTATGACATGGCAACTATTATGTTAGAAACTCTGTTTCTAAATGGGTGTTAGATAAACTGGTGAAATGAGTGTGCAATACATAAGAATGACTGTCAATAACAAAATCTTCCCCTTGGAATTGAAAGGGTGTATCTACCGTTTTAAATTTTAAAGTGGCGATATGATCTTGTGTAAAAGTATTGGAAGGAAATATTCTACTCAGCTGCTGGTCAGATATAATATGGATGAAGATTACATGTACTTCTAGTAGGTTCATGGAACAGTCACCACTTTGTTATTTTAATATTTTCTACACTAAGTTTTTTTTTCATTTATCATGCTAGTCATAAGCAAAGTTTAATTTATATTTACAATTTTCAACACTGTTATGCTCATTATTCACGGAATAAAATACCACTAGTCACAAGTTTTATTTTAAGGTTAGTTTTTTTCTGAGTTCGCACTAAAATACACAAAAATGACCAAAAATACATGAAAAATACGTTTATCTAACTGTTTATAAATTATTTACAGGACAGAAATATTTTTTATTGCTATAATTAAATTCCTCGCCCCCAAAAACATATGTATAGGCACCAATTTTGTGACTCTAACTGCCTTAGAACTCAAGTTATGGCACAAAACGTGATTTCCAAATTTCAATGGCGGCCATTTAGAAATGGCCTAAAATAGGTAGTCCATCCGACTTTTATTTGATGGCATCGACAATTAATATTGGGGGAGGTCTAATGAGCAAAACAAACTTGGTCTCAGACTTTCATGGGTGGAGGGTGCACAGTAACCCTTTCTGGCCCATGGACTAACACACAAAAATGACCGAAAATGCACAAAAAATACGTTTGAATAGCTGTTTATTAATTTTCCACAAGACAGAAAAAAAAATTATTGGCATAATTGAATTACTCGCCTCCAAAAACATATGTATAGACTCTAATTTTGTGACCCTAACTGCCTTAGAACTCAAGTTATGGCACAAAACGTGATTTCCAAATTTCAATGGCGGCCATTTTGAAATGGCTTAAATAGGTAGTCCATACGACTTTTATTTGATGGCATCGACTTTTGATATTGGGGAAGGTCTAATGAGCAAAAAAAACTTGATTTCAGACTTTCATAGGTGGAGGGTGCACAGTAACCCGCTCTGTCCCATGGACTTACACAAAAAATGTTCAAAAATGCACGAAAAATACGTTGGAATAGCTGTTTATAAATTTTCCACAAGACAGAAACATTTTTTATTGGCAAAATTGGATCCCTCACCCCCAAAAACATATACATAGACACCAATTTTGTGACTCTAACTGCCTTAGAACTCAAGTTATGGCACAAAAGGTGATTTCCAGATTTCGATGGCGGCCATTTTGAAAATGGCCCAAAACAGGTAGTCCATCCCAACTTTTTTTTGATGGCATCGACTTTTGATATCCGGGGAGGTTCAAGGAGCAATAAAAACTTGGTCTCAGACTGTTCTGGGGGGGTGCACGGTAACCCTATCTGGCCCATGGACTAATGCTCGCATGCCATTAAGATGGTGTTTATAGTGACCGGGCATGCTAGGAGTTCAGTCAGAAGATTCATGCTATCATAGAAAATAAATAAAATTAAGACTATGAGTCTCAGATCCGGTTCAATCTCCGGGCACTAAGTGTCCCCATCTATATCTTAATTGCAGGCGAGCTTGAATTAGATCTACTCATCAGATAATGTACACATTGAATTATCACATTGTTTGTAATATCATTAATAATTACTGAATCACATTTCCACCACTTTGTTTGGTGGGTGAGTTAATGTTTCTACAGGCCATTTCTATGTACAGTCTACGCAAACTTGGGCCGAGGCATTCACACAATATTGGGCCGATGTTGGTCCATCGTCTACGTCGTCGGTCCAACATTGATCCAACACTTGGTGTCCAGCGTTTGCTGTACTGGGTACATGTTGGTAGATACACATGTTTTTCTATTTCAAGACATACATAGATTATTATAAGTCATTTCCAGTTAGTATTTGCTATAACGATAAGTTAACTCTGTAAGTGCTTCATTACTACTTAACATTTTCCTTTCATTTGAAGTTGGCATTGCTCACGCAATTGCCAACTTCAAATGTAAGGAAAATACCTCCTCACTTGAAAATTAAACCTGCTAAATTTCACAATGGGGGCTTTACTCAAGATTTATACATGCATATTTGTTCAAATTCTGTCAAATTTTAGTTGTGGAAAAACAGTATGAATGCGCTTAAAAGCGTCGCCCGCACTCAAAGGGTTAACAAAGTAGACTACGATTTACGTGATGTAAAATTTACACAATATCCCTCTAAATATTTTGTATATAATTTAAATACCACTACCAGTAATTAACCGTGAATTGATGTGACTTAAGAAGAGACTCGACACGAGAATGGAACACGGGGTGACTGATCTACTGTCCACCATGTGACCGCTGGACAACAAGACTCTCTACTTTATATCAGCTGTCAGACGTTTTAGGAGTTATGCAGTATCAAGTGAAATGATCATTATAGTTCAATAAACGTCTTTAGTAAACACCAAATTACCTGATTATAGCCATATTAACAAAAATGAAAGGAAATAGTTGGTGAAAATTAGCAAAAACTGTTTGTGTGTTTCATCCACAGAAATAAGGGCGCTTTCAATAATGCTATCGCTAGATGGCATTGCCGTTGGGCGCTAGTATTTTCTGCTTCAATGCAACTAATAAAGCCGCATTGAGCCGACATACCAAACATACACACATGTGCTATGGGTATAATACAGGCCGACCATGCAATTATTCAGTCAATAGAAAGGTAAAATACCGGAGATTTTACAGACAAGCATTGATATCAATATTATCTAATACACGTATGTCGTTGGATAAGTCGATTTGATCGACATAATTTCCATGAATAACCGATATTATTTCTGATTATATCTGTAATAATATCACAATATCAAATTATTGTGGAACAGAAACATGTTGTGTTATATTTCTTAACCTATGACACGACTGTATCTAGCCTGTGGTGGGAGGCAGAATAAACCTGATATGACTGTGAGATTGTGCGTCACACTGTTCCAGGCTATTCTCTCCCTTCTTCCAGACTCTAGATCAGCGGGAATCATTCTGGCTAAAAAACAACGCGGAATTATGAGCTGCCTCTCCTAAGTAGAGTTGTGCCACGATTTGTCTCCCTTAGTGGCCGTATGAAAGGTCAACCCTGGTAGTTATCACACTCTGCTGAATCAGTCCAGCACCCAAACTTACCACAAACACCCATGCAGCCACTACACCTTATATCCACTGCCAGAGAAATTACCAACAGGATCACCCTCTCTCTTTGAAGGCTATGCAGTTAGATTAAAATATATATTATATCTTATAAATAACGATAATATTTTATTGTGTTTATTTATATTTAAATATACTCTATAATCAAAATTGTACTCAATATGTCCAAAGTGTGTCTTTGCCATAACAGCACATTTTGCGATGGGTAACAAATACATTTTAAATTAAAAAATTGACCATTAGCACTTCTATTAGTACCAATGTAATTATTACCGCTATACACACCTCAATGTGAATACTAAAGTCATGATTTTATAGAATAGCTAAGTGTAATATTTCCACTTGGAGACCAGAACATCCTTATTGTCATGTATTATACCATTTTTTAATCTATTAACCATGTGATTTTCATAAAAAATATTTCTAATGGTCGTAGACCCATAGCATAAGTATTCAAATGAATCAGAAAGAGCTAACTAAGACACTTATGATGATTTCAAATTGATTGAAAACCTTTGGTCTCCATAATTTAGACAAAATTAATTCAGCGTTGTAAGGGTTGACGTAAATGAGAGAAAGCTACGATATATCGTAGGCTTCTGATTGGTCGAGATGGCCATCTCGACCAATCAGAAGCCTACGATATATCGTAACTTGTACGAGAATACGGGCCCAGGTGTGTATGTTTCTCCACTAGTAAAGATTTAATATTGTGATGAGCTCCGTGACATTGAGGTAGCGTGCTTGACCTCAGACCGCCAGAGTTTCACTTTTGAGTCATGTGTATATAGGGTGTTAAAAGTAAACTTTCTATTTCACGCACATACATTGACTTTATATGGCATAAACCTACAAAGGTTTATTGGTGATGAAATATGACTTCTGTGATAATATGCGGCTGTTTGTTACCAATGGACGTTGTGTAGAAGAGTGAGGTATTGGTAAAACACATGTAAATGTAGTAGTTTCGTTGATTATATTGCTTTGTTTCCATTGTGACAATGTTTGTAGTTCAAGATTTCAACCCTATGTTATCAGATTCATAGTCCTGTTATATTATACTTCAGCTTACAACGTAAAATGTAATAATTCTAACAATGATTTTATAGATGATTTTATAGATGATACAGTATACAGAACTGCACCGATTAAACCTACTTGGAAATCAGTAACAGAATGTATGTTTAAACATGAGTTGTCACATAAACATCAACAAAAAATAAATGATATTGATTACAACTGAATTAGTACACCAGCATTAATAAACAAAAATGGTACTAATAAACATAAAAGAGTTGCAAAACCATGGTATAAAACATCGTTGAATAGGGCTTATAATAAATTTTAAAAGGAGATGTAAAACAAAATACGAAATCTAAAATCGACCGATCCAAACGTGTATTGGCAGATTATAAATAAATCAGTTGATGATCACACTAGACAGGAAGTTAAAAAATATAAATGTAAATATTTGGTTTACCATTTAAAAAAAAACGTAATACCAATGGCAATCAAAATGACGATGGATAAGATAACACAAAAATTAAATCAGATGAAGTGCAAAAATCTATTTTAAAATTGACAAAAAATAAAACGTGTGGAATGGACAAGTCTTATTAAATGATTTTTTTTTAAATCCTCTTGTGATTCTCTGATACCTGTATTTCCAAACTTGTTAACTTATATTGCAATCTGGGATAATGATGTGTGGTGCATCAGTAGTATTATACATTTGTACAATAATAAAGGTGGCGTGTGTATTTCGATTATTATTTGCTTTAGAAAGCTATCTTCCTCAGTCCTAAACCAAAGATTAAACTATTTCTTGTTTCTTCTGGCTTAATTGGTTCCGAACAAGTTGGTTTTAGATAAGGGCATTCTACTATCAATCACGTTTTTGTATTCAAATCATTCATCGCCTTATATCTTACGAAACGGAAACGTATATATTGTTGCTTTATGGATTATTAAAAAGCTTTCCATAATGTATCACGAGCCAGTCTATGGACAAAAATAATATCTTTGAATTTAAATAGTCAAATACATTTAATGTCAAATGTATTGATTGATTGTTTGTTTATTGATTTATTATATAAATATTATATAAATCATACAGGAATACATAGAAGTGTGCAGTAATATATACAATATAGAAAAATATTATACAATACAAACGGAACAATGGACAATTAAATGGACATGATAAAAAATACATACATAAAATGAATGTAATGGGTTTTTTTTAAAACGAAGCAAATTATTAATATAAGTAGATACAAGACGCAGAATCAATGTCGGTTAAACGCTGGTCCATCGTCCACGCCGTTGAAACAACGTCAAACCCACACTGACCCAATGTCCTGCGTCTGCTGGGTAATTATATACATGCTCACCTGGTATCTGAAAAAGTATTTAAAGGTGATCTATCACCCCTTATGTAGTATGAATACATTGATGAGGCACAAGTGTTTCCTTATATGGGGTGCTTGGCTATCATGTGACCCTCTAAAAGGGTCACATGATAGCCAATCACCCCATATAAGGACATAATTATTCATACCATATAAAGGGTGATAGATCACCTTTAAATTATTATTTCGACGTTTAAAGGCAAGGTAAAAAAGAGTATTGTAAGTCAGAGATCGGGGTCAAGCAAGGTGATAGTTTATCGTAGTTATTATTCTCAATATTATATTGATCTGATCTCGAAAGTTTTCTCAGTAAAAAATACGGTGTTCATCATATATATTTCCGAACTAACAGAAAATGATGATGATCTGTAGGAGAATAATTGAATGTACATTATTGCGTATGCAGACAACACAATTCTTCTTTCAGAATCATGTAGTCGCAATGTAACATATAGAAATTACATATCAATAATACCAGTAAAACACAAATAAAAATATTATCAAGTTTAATTTCCGAAATTCAAAAATTGATGTCATAGACAAGTGTATGTACCTTGCTTATTATATTTGATTATAATATAAAGTTTAACGGAGATGAAAAACTTGTTTTTAAATTAATCTAGTAGAGCAATGTTTTCACTTGAAAAAAGTAGAGAGTGGTAAACTTACCTATTGAAATACAGACCATTTGAGAAACTTAGCACACCAATACCAGTGAAATCTGGCCTACGTAAACCATACTATTATAGCAATTATTGAAAAGCTCCATTTGAGATATTGTGATTATGTATTAAATGCTAGGAAAGGCACTACATCTTCGACGACATACGATGATTTGGGCCGTTATCCATTGAAAATTGTATTTTTTGTGGGCACGTATTGTGACAGGCCCGGTTTCAAAATTGTAAGTAAAAATGTATGATTTATTGTTCATGATGTATAACCTAGGTAGTTATACTAATTTTTTTCTAATGTATTCTTTTATCTTGAAAATGTTTGGGGAAACCAATGGTACCTCGTACACTTGACTATTTTAAAAAAGTTTTAGAAACCAGACTTTGGAATTAGTACCTTCAAGCCTGGACATCTGATATAGCGTCAAATGCATGTGTATACTACCGTCGGTATAAGTCTGATCTAGTGCTAGAATATTACCTTACATTCTTATAGACAAAATTAATGACTTTTTTGTCGTTTTAGGTACAGAAAGTTACTTGTAAAAACTGACATTTACAGAAGCATCTCAAGATCTGAAAGAGTATGCGTTAAATGTTCCCAATCCGAAATTGGTGATGAATTTCATTATTATATCTGATCGCCCATTTTGTTGCTGATCAGAGACATCAGCACTCAATTTGAGAAGCGTAATGAATCATCAAACGACATTACGACATTCAGCAAACATTTAGAAAGTGTGAAATGATAAACTGTAAGATCTGTTTTGATTGTGTAATAAAATATATATTATTATCTGTAATAGTGTATGTTCTGTGTTACACAGTCACTGTTATGTTTCTTGTATTCTTCACTGTGAGGCTTAACTCTTCCTTTACCAATTTCGCATTTCTGCGAAAACTACCTTCCTTTATCAGATTCGCATTTATGCGAAATCCACATGTGTACATGGATTAATTGCAATAGAGATATTTCATCACATGCGTGGTTGAAAATTGCCAGCCAGAATGATCAGTGACATGGACGCAAAGTGCTCTTGTATTTTTAATTTGTGCGATGTGCCATGCGCATAGCTAGAGCCTTTGTTGTGCCCAGTACAGGGCCTACCTCAGGGATCCTCCTAGAAAAAGAAGTCGGTTTCGTGGGGGAAGTCGGTAAAGGAAGAGTAAAGAACTTGATTGATATCTCATATGGTGTCCCGCAAGGTTCGGTGCCTGTGCTGTTCACTCTATACCCATCATCTATAAGTCAAATTATACAGCAAATCGTCACAATCTCATGGAGATGACAGACATTATCTTTATTGATAAACTTCAGTTCTGTTTACAATGTGTTGTTTTGATGATCGTAACTCTCCCTTAAATATAATATTGCTAACAGTGACATCATATAACATTGAAGCGTATATACAAAACACGTGTAGTCATAACGCCTCTCGTTTTAGTAGATCAGTTCCTCTTCTAAAATCAATGCAGTACGGAATAACATTATAATTTTATAATTATATACCTCAGCCTTTTTTGGCGAGGGCTGTATATCAATTTCGTTATTGCTAATAAAACAATAACTTATTATACGTAATCATGTTTCAACGCTTGACATGGTGATGATTAACAAAATAAAATAAATGTACTAATCATTTATTCAATTGCAGTGAATATTACCATTGTCTATCATATTTGTCGACTGCATAAGCCATTGCAGCATTTTTGATAAGCCTGCGTCAGTGCGTTGAACGTCAGAGCCAGTACAGTTCTCAAAAAAACGTGGCGTAATTAACCCTTTAAACGCGGACCCCGAGTATACTCGGGGGCAAAAGATGTCTCCCTGTCGCGGACCCCGAGTATTCTCGGGTGCAGAGTGTGTTTTTTTCGTATTTTTGTCTGTAAAATCAATGTGGTCCGATAATCATGAGGGTAGCCTTGTTTTTGCTGTTAAAAGATTGTTTCTCTTTTGATTGTGCATGGATAGCATCCCATAATAATATCTGGACCGATGTAGAACTGTCATTCTTTTAAAGGATTCTTTTGGAACGAAAATTCAAAATGGCCGCCGTAAAATCAATAAAATTATTATAGCTTTCTCAATGATTGAGATAGAGACTTGATTTTTTCACCAAACCTATATTTCTGTTATCAAAAAATACAATAAAACAAACCATACCTTCCTTTGGCATCATCATCATGCTTGAAAATGCTATAATAATACTTATATGACAGATATCGCAGCAGTGCGGATTGCATGGTTGTACACCTAATCATTACGCATTACCTATATAATCATTACGCATTTAGTACACATCACCCATAAACTGATAAACGTGACATTTTACATGACTTTGACATAACCTTCACGTTTATTTTGGGCGGCATCCATGCAGTAAAGCACAACCTCAACCCATGTCAACCTCCATACCCAATTATATATCAATCTTTTGCGATGGAAGCCCAAGCTGATGCTACACGCTGCTGCATAATTGTAATTTTGCTTCTTCAATTGAGCCTTGAAGAATGGGGGTGTAATGAGGGCAAACATAGGGGCATTACCCCTCCCAATATCAGCACTGCCCTATATTTCCTAAAAATGTGTGCTGAAATTATACCCGACCAAGTATGTGTCACCATCAGTCCTTTCTACTGGATGACTGCACCACTGAACAGCTTGAAATTGCTAAACAGTGCGTATTTTCAATATTTTTTGCGAGTTTGACCTTGAAATGACCTTGATATGACCTTGACATGACCTTGGTGTTAACTACCAGTGAAGCACAACTCGTTCTCATGTTATTATTTGCTCATAAGCTAAAATCCTGCTGGTGTCTTCATACAAATCTGACATTACCTGATTACAAAATATTCTTATTTTTGTTCACCCCCCCCCCCCCGGAATTCAGCGGTTGGGATGCAAGTGTGCCCAGGAGTTCAGCGTTAAAAGGGTTAAGGAACACACAATAGCGCGTACCAAATTCTACATAATGAGTCAAAGTTGTATATCCATTATAAATCATTATCCCATTAAAGACATAAATAGCAGCGCAAAAGTTTTGTGAAGTGAGTGAATTCACAGATTTTGATTTTTGTATCACTCTAAAGTCATACAGAATTGAAAAATACGTCGGCCTGTGCACTAGTTCATAATAATTGTACACGTTTACTGCATTTAGTGACACCTGGTGAATGGGTGTGCAAAAACGTTGGACATCACAGAGACACCTGGTGATCAAATATAAAGCAAAAATAATATTTATCAAAAGTTTTAGCAATAAAAGATAAACAAATCCTAATCTTCAGAGTCATTTCGGAAAAAATTAAAAACTTTATATTTTGGCAAAGCTTTTCCATCCTAAATCCCCTGTGTCCCGGCATGCTGGATCTACGAATTTGAACGGCAAACGGACAGTTTTAATGACACTAAACTACATAGATATACAGCTAGAAAATGTGTCTCACTACCGATTGTAGACTCTCTTTGGGAACAAAAAAATACACTACACTGAAACATTCGCTATGAATCAAAGAGTAATTCCTGTTAAAGTAAAGGTAATAGACCCTCGCTCTCCTAGCAACATGCTTCTATACGGGAGATCGAATGGGTTCAGTACGTTGTTATACACACACACCAGTTCATCAGTTGATTCCGCGTATGTATGACATTGAGTGTAGATCCGATTTAACCCTTTAACCGCCGGTGCCGTCCATATTCGTTTTTTACATTTTTTATTAGCACATTACATATCGGCTTTTAAACCTGTTAAAGATAAAAAGTGACATTAATCAGTTGTTGACCTCCATTTTGTCAAATCTAAATAATTTTCACTCACTTGAAGTTGTGGATCGCGTCAGCGAGACACAACTTCAAGTGGGTGAAAATTTCAATTGAATAATTTGGCAGTTAAAGGGTTAATATACTAACTTTATCAACAATTTTGTCTGCATTAAGTTATGACGAGGGATTCTATTTTTCATTAATTTGAAGCTGGAATTAATAGCGCAATTTTCAGTTTCAAAAGATGAAACATATGTCTAATTATGGAAAATATGATTATCAGAATTGAATAATTTGATTAATATCTTTCAATAACTATTATCTTTAGCTTCTGTTGTATTTTGTTTGTCTGCTTAAAATTTGCTTCAAACCGTATATAGACGGCCGTAGCAGCACAAGTGTTAAGTGTCATACGTCCCACCATCAAGGTGATCAGCCGATAGTTGGCCCATCATTGAACCAACATCGACCACACCCTACGTAAGGTGAAGGTGAGAACGATGTCAACACTACCACGCTTTATCGATTATGTCAATGCCAATTAAAATTAAAATACTGGGGAAGAGTTTTTTTTGAAAACCCAATATAAATGTGAATGTGGTGAATTTAATATTCAATTCATGGAGTAGAAAAATTCATTCGACAAAATGTATAATAACATATTTTATTTCCGGAGCAGTTTTTTCTAATTATTATTAAAAACGGAGATTAAATTTATTTCACAGATGTAGTTCTTCGAGCTCAAAACGAAATGGACAAATATGTATGTATAATATTTTATTGTAGCATAATTTTTTGTAATTAATATCTTCCAAACAAAGATAATAATTATATTTATTTCAGGTTTTATAATAAATATTTTTTACATTATTTTTCCTAGCTATAGAGACTATACATGTATATAACCATTATTAAGTATTAATTATTAAGTACTAAAGCAATAACGCGCCACATATCTCATGTGATTCATGGGCGCCGAGGGAAACACAGTGTCACTCATATGCTTTACACCATTAGACTATAAAATACTTCTTCAAACAAATAGATCTTTAGGGATCGCTTGAATGTAAATTGTAAAAATATAACATATATGCAGTTTTAATGTAAATACTATTTGTTTCAGAATGTTGTTTTTCTCATTTCGTTGCATTTGGTTTGAAACAAAATATTATTTACAATAAATCAGGGTTTGTGATCAATAATTATAGATGGTTTAAGATATTTGCCAACATCGCATTAACCCTTAGCCCTTACAGCGCGGTGATCGATTTTAGTCGTCAAAATCTGACGTCTGTAGACGTCAGATTGTGACGACTAAAGTCGATCCACGCACTGTAAGAATAAATATATTATAATGGCCATAGACCCATAACACAGGCATTCAAATGAATCAGAAAGAGCTAACTAAGGCATTTATGATGATTTCAACTTTGGTCTCCATGGTTTTTACAAAAATATTTCAGCGTTTTAAGGGTTAAAGCGCTAAAATAAACAAAACTAAACTTACACCCACTTGAAGTTGAGTCTCGCTACCGTGTCCAACAATATTAAGTGGATACAATACTTGCATTTGTACAATTTGTCTGAAAATATATGCCAAGTTTGCAATTTTAACCCTTACAGCGCGGGGATAGACTTTAGTCGTCAGAATCTGACGTCTGTAGACGTCAGATTCTGATGACTAAAGTCAATCCCCGCACTGTAAGAGTAAAAATATTTCTAATGGCCGTAGACCCATAACACAGATATTCAAATGAATCAGAAAGAGCTATTAACCAAGACATTTATGATGATTTCAAATTGAAAAAACCTTTTGGTCTCCATGGTTTATACGAAAGTACTTCATCGCTTTAACCCTTTAACCGCTAAATTATTCAATTTTAATTTTCACTCACTTGAAGTTGTGTCTCGCTGACGCGATCCAAAACTTCAAGTGGGTGAAAAAAGTCATATTTTTTCAATGTGACTGGAGACATTTGCAAATCAGATTTAACAACATGGAGGTCAACTCTTTTCAAATCTTGTTGATTGATGTCACATTTTATCTTCAACATTTAAAATGTGGTACTTAATGTGCTGATAAAAAATAAAAACCCGAATATATGCGGCACCGGCGATTAAAGGGTTAAGGGTTAATGCACATTTCTCTTACAAATTTTCTTTTTTTGAAAGACAAAGTTTAAAACGGCTTTTAGCGCTTCAGGATTTAAAAAAGGCCGGAAAAAATGTATATCGGAGGATACTGGGAACATTGCCCTTATAAAAATGAAGTGAAGAGTACTGTCATATAAAAAGTGAGGTGAGAGGAAATGTTTAGTGAGGATTGCGGATTAAAACCCTTCACAAGCGGGGGGGGGGGTGGTGAGAAGAAAAATTAATTGCTAAGACCCATGTAGAGACGTTTTGAAGTCTTTTTCATGATTTACATGATAATTATGTTTCGATAATCTCCACCTAACTTTGACTGGCGTTTGTTTAGATAGAAAGATAGCGGGTGGCGGTATTACAAAGAAGTGCACTTAGAGAGTAAGGAAAGGTAAAGCATTATATTACAATCCCAGTGAATTACAATCAACATAACACTGCTTGATATTAATTCAACATATTAAACGAAGATCTGTCGTGATGTTTTCTACAACAACTAGACGTATACCGTTCATATATTGTGATTTTGCCATATTTAATATAAAAAAAGAACCATTCCCATTAAAAACAAAATAATATCGGATTTTAGATCTAAATAATGTACAAACTTACATGACATTTAAGTGTGGAAGAAAATGTATTTACAAGTAATCAGGTGTGACTGTCACGTGTGTCATGGGGGGGGGGGGGTTGGGGCACTCATAAAGCCTCAGAGTATACATATTTAGTAATATTTGTATTTCTATATCATTTTATATATCATTTATACCAGCTGACTAATACAATTATTTTGTCATTTTTAAATGCAGTTGCATTTGCGATCATTAAAGATAATAAAAATATTAAACTTTTCAAAAATATCATCCCTAATATCTAAGAATTATGATAATTTTTTCAAAACTATCTTTAATTAATTTTAAGTATTTTTCTGTTCATTGTACTGCTAACAAATCTGCGACAACAAGTTTTCGACACCTAATAATTTATTAACTCAAATAAAAAAACACAATGTCTTAAGCGGATAATTCAAAGTTTTCGGTCGTGTAGGAATTAATGGTTAGAGTGAGTGTTAATTGGTCTTACCATAGTCATTAGAGGGTGAACAGATCGTAAGACCTGCCATCAGTTCGGCCAATTAAAAGGTGTCTTCACAACTCTTGTGGTGTCATCTAGCTGTTATAAAGTCAGCCGGGAGGAAATGTGGATCACTTGTCTTCTGACAACCAATTGAACGGGTTAGTCTTCAGCCATACCTAGTTTTCTACAATAACTGGATTTGTTGAAGTTTATCTTGAATTGTATTTAAAAAAGAAACGACCATGAAGTCTTATTCTTCCAAAAAGTACACACAGAGATATTCACCCATGTACAACCGACCATCAAAGTCTTCAGAGAAGGCGGGTGGAAAAGTCCTGAAATCTTCTATTCAGCGGCTAGAGGAAAAGTTTGAAGAGAGTTGTATGAAGTTGAGATGTATGAATGAGTTGATAGAGTTCATCCTGACTGACTACAGACAGGCTGTACAGGACGGTCTCTGTCAGGAGGTGAGACACGCGCTCAAGAGTCGTCTGCTGGAGAGTAAGCTGCTCAGAGAAAGTCTGTGTTTACGTACTTGTAAACTGGCAGATAAACTAGCAAACCTAGAACATTGTCTGTGGCTGGCCAAGCAGGATGTCCTCATTGCATCCAGA
The DNA here is from genome assembly GCA_964017125.1 of Flabesymbios commensalis. Lineage (NCBI taxonomy): Eukaryota > Metazoa > Annelida > Polychaeta > Terebellida > Flabelligeridae > Flabesymbios > Flabesymbios commensalis. Next base: position 51,656,020 of record OZ024913.1, read on the forward strand.
GATTAAAGTTCAAATATAGAGACCTCGTTCATATGAAGTGATTTTACTCTCTTATTCCATTCAGGAGATTGAAGCTTTCGTCAGAGTCGTTGCAGACTCGGTCATAACAATTTTACTGATACTGTCAACGGCTCTTGTCAGAGCCACCACATTCTAACAAAAGATCCAAATACTTCACTGTTCATTTAATCAGTAACTGGCATCGCCACAATATAAACCGTAATTATTGATTAGGAATAAGTCAAAATAGTCTTGTAATGCTAACATAGCAAATTAACAATAATTATCACGTTAACCAGATATATTATAATTTTAAAATGGTTGGTATTATTATTATAATTTTTCATGTTTGATATTTCTATCGGACTGTGATTTAAATGTCTGAAATTAATTTGACTCAAATCCTGTTTGAGAATTATAAATATTTACCACTAATAACCTGATTGTCCTGCAACCAGCAAGAAGACGCTTACAAAAAGGTTATCCTTGACATTCTAAACAAAACGACCAGACCAATAGATTATCTTGGATAAAATTAGTATGACTCCGTATTGTGGGGGGGGGGGGCGTGACCGAAAGGTAGCGTGCTCGACCTCAAACCTCCAGGGTTTGAATTTAGAATCCTGTGTTTATAGGGCAGTGTCATATCACTCACCACCCTCAGGTGGTTCTCCTGGCCCAATTTATTGAAATTGAAATTGATTGAAAATACTCTGAGGGGAGAAAGTGAAGCAATTCGCATGGCAATGCGTCGTTTCGTTGCCAAACTAAATCATCATGACTGCACAATAACAGAAAATTGCCTCATATGAATATAATGTTTTCAAGAAGGCACAAGACTTAAATTATATCACAGGATTATACCAAGGATATAGAAATATTTGAAAAAAAATGCGAGACAACTATTAATAATCATGATAAATGAGATGATTTTAAATTTCTCGGAAATTGCCTGAACATCAAAACAGGGAGTCCAAAAACGTATTTATTTATCAAGGAAAGAATCGCGACACCATGCTGTATACCATATATATTATTATATTCTGTATATCCACTATTACACTTATCTTGTGTGTATGAACGGGAATTTGTAGATAAAAATGCAATATACTAGTGTTCACTCTCAGCTGTCACATGCTTAACACCAACTACTACATGTAAGTGCTAATGTTTTAGATAATATAGATAGATATACCAATACAATAAATTCGCTTTCAGTCCCCACTCCTCTAAAACAAGTCTCTATCCTTTTCCAACGCTAACAGTTATAAGGAATCACTTGAGATGTTGGAACATGTGTAATGGCAATGTCGGCCTGGATGACAGGGTCTGAGTTGAAGCCTAATCATAGTTCTTCTTATTTGGACCAACTTACTTCAACGAGAAAAATTCTTATGTAATTTCCCATGTTCAATTCCAGGTCAAGATACAAATTCCTCTGCATCAGCCCAAAATCTTAGACTAAGTAAAAAACCCCTTTGGTCTCCATAGTTTATAAATACTGAAATATTTCAGCGCCAGGGTTAATGCTAAGAGGAGAACTTGGCCTACATAATTATCATAAAACAGTAGGCGAGAGTGAGAGAAGTTGGGTCACTATATTTTCAAATGTTTTCTGTGCTCATGCAATCCATATCGGCAAAATGATTGTATGTTTTTATGAAAGTTGTTAATTTTTGTTTCTGCTACGTATGATACAGAAATGGTGATCTATATTGATTTTGACATAAATGCAAATAAAGAAAAAAAAATGTATGATACATCTTGCCCCATTTCTAGGGCAAGATGGGTCATGGCTGGGGCAAGTTAGACATGGATCAATTGTAAAATTGGTATGATTGTTATATTATTTATTTTATTTCCAATCAATAAATATACCAAACTAAATGAATTTATATCAATCTCAACTTGACTTAACTGCCTGACCGTGAAATAATCGGTGTTTGGTTGCGTTTCAGTGGTTTCACAAAAATGGCGGCCATTTTGAATTTTTAGGGTCCATCGCGAACACGTTATTTCAAGAACCGCTAGTCAAAATCGCTTGTGATTTTGTATGTATGCACTTACTTTCCTGGTCGGAAACTTAAAATGTTTTCGTTGCAGATTACTTGAAAAAAAATGGCGGCCATTTTAAATTTTAATTAAAAAAAATGGCGGCCATATTATTTTGAAATTTTATTATTTTGATAACCCTTAGTCCGGATCAGTTGTTGTTTTTGCGCACCACGTTTTGCGCAGATTCTTGTAATGTGTAGCCAGGTGTGTGTATGACGGACTGTAGTGATTACTACTCTGGCCAAAGAGTTATCTCTTCGGTGAACTCTTTGGCTTAGCTGGTAGCGTTCTGAAATTATGATATCAGGTCGGTGATTCGATCCCAGGGCTCGGCAGTCTCGGCAGGACCCATGGCCAGTAAGACCAATGACCCATAAGTAGGACCGATGGCCCGTAGGACCAATGACCCATAGGACTAGAGAGCCGTCCCCATCGAAGAGTGTCCTACTTTCATTTTTATATTTATTAATAATTAGTTTTTATTATTATGTCTTAGTTTTTAAATTATGTACTAAGCACAATCTCTACTATATATGGCATTATATCAGTGTAAATTCAGCCTAGATATTTTCACCTAATTATCAGAAGCGTCAAACAGACAAAATTCCTGATTTCTAATTATTGACAACCATGTCAAAAATAAGGGGATTTCGTCTCTATATCTAACCTAACTGGTAAGTGCGCAGCACAAAAATTTAAAAACGTTTGCAGTTCTAGTCTATGGACATGCTTACATCATATGTATTAATAAGCTAAAATTAAATCACCGATTTTTATTATTATTTCAGACCTGGGCATGTTTAACGACATGATCGACACTACCCTTATAACACAGAATCAAATCCTGATATGCGGAGACATTTCGGAAAAAATTATATACTTTATATTTCGGCCAAGCTTTTCCATCCTAAATCCTCTGTGTCCCGGCATGCTGGATCTACGAATTTGAACGGCAAACGGACAGTTTTAATGACACTAAACTGCACAGATATACAGCTGGAAAATGTGTCTCACTACCGATTGTAGACTCTCTTTGGTAACAAAAAAATACACTACACTGAAACATTCGCTATGAATCAAAGAGTAATTCCTGTTAAAGTAAAGGTAATAGACCCTCGCTCTCCTAGCAACATGCTTCTATACGGGAGATCGAATGGGTTCAGTACGTTGTTATACACACACAACAGTTCATCAGTTGATTCCGCGTACGTATGACATAGTGTCGATCCGATTTACCCCTTTAACCGCCGGTGCCGTCTATATTCGTTTTTTACATTTTTTATTAGCACATTACATATCAGTTTTTAAACCTGTTAAAGATAAAATGTGACATTAATCAGTTGTTGACCTCCATTCTGTCAAATCTGAATAATTTTCACTCACTTGAAGTTGTGGATCGCGTCAGCGAGACACAACTTCAAGTGGGTGAAAATTCCAATTGAATAATTTGGCAGTTAAAGGGTTAATATACTAACTTTATCAACAATTTCGCCTGCATTAAATTCTAACGAGAGATTCAATTTCTCATTAATTTGAAGCTGGAATTGATAGCGCAATTTCCAGTTCCAAAAGATGAAACATATGTCTAACTATGGAAAATAGGTATTATCAGAATTGAATAATTTGATTAATATCTTTCAAGAACTATAATCATTAGCTTCTGTTGTATTTTGTTTGTTTGTTTGAAATTTGCTTCAAACCGTATATAGACGGCCCTAGCAGCACAAGGGTTAAGTGTCATACGTCCCACCATCACGGTGATCAGCCGATAGTTGGCCCATCATTGAACCAGCATCGACCCCACCTTACGTGAGGTGAAGGTGAGAACGATATCAACACTACCACGCTTTATCGATTATGTCAATGCCAATTAAAATTAAAATACTGGGTAAGAGGTTTTTTTGAAAACCCAATATTGAGGTGAATGTGGTGGATTTAACATTTAATTCATGGAGTAGAAAAATTCATTGCGTGTACACTAAGCGTTTTCGACAAAATGTATAATAACATATTTTATTTCCGGAGCAGTTTTTTCTAATTATTATTAAAAACGGAAATTAAATTTATTTCACAGATGTAGTTTTTCGAGCTCAAAACGAAATGGACAAATATGTATGTATAATATTTTCTTTTAGCATATTTTTTTCTAATTAATATCTTCCAAACAAAGATGATAATTATATTTATTTCAGGTTTTATAATAATTAATTTTACATTATTTTCCCTAGCTATAGAGACTATACATGTATATAACCATTATTAGGTATTAAGTATTAAAGCAATTATAACGCGCCACATATCTCATGTGATTCATGAGCGCCGAGGAAAATACAGTGTCACTCATATGCTTTACACCATTAGAGTATAAAATGCTTCTTCAAACAAATATATCTTTAGGTATCGCTTGAATGTAAATTGTAAAAATATAACATATATGCAGTTTTTATGTAAATACTATTTGTTTCAAAATGTTTTTTTTTTCTCATTTCGTGGCATTTGGTTTGAAACAAAATATTATTTACAATAAATCAGGGTTTGTGATCAATAATTATAGATGGTTTAAAATATTTGCCAACATCGCATTAACCCTTCACCCTTACAGCGCGGGGATCGATTTTAGTCGTCAAAATCTGACGTCTGTAGACGTCAGATTCTGACGACTAAAGTCGATCCACGCACTGTAAAAATAAATATATTTATAATGGCCATAAACCCATAACACAGGTATTCAAATGAATTAGAAAGAGCTAACTAAGGCATTTATGATGATTTTAACTGTGGTCTCCATGGTTTTTACATAAATATTTCAGCGTTTTAAGGGTTAAAGCGCTGAAATAAAAAAAAACTAAACTTACACTCACTTGAAGTTGAGTCTCGCTTCCATGTCCCTCAATATCAAGTGGATACAATACTTGCATTTGTACAATTTGTCAGAAAATATATGCCAAGTTAACAAATTTAACCCTTACAGCGCGGGTATAGACTTCAGTCGTCAGAATCTGACGTCTGTAGACGTCAGATTCTGACGACTAAAGTCAATCCCCGCACTATAAGAGTAAAAATATTTCTCATGTGCGTAGACCCATAACACAGATATTCAAATGAATCAGAAAGAGCTATTAACTAAGACATTTATGATGATTTCAAATTAAAAAAAAAAAAATTGGTCTCCATGGTTTATACGAGAGTATTTCATCGCTTTAACCCTTTGACCGCCAATTATTCAATTTGAATTTTCACCCACTTGAAGTTGTGTCTCGCTGACGCGATCCACAACTTCAAGTGAGTGAAAATTATTCAGATTTGACAAAATGGAGGTCAACTCTTTTCAAATCTTGCTGATTGATGTCACATTTAATCTTTAACATATTTAAAATGTGGTACTTGATGTGCTGATAAAAAATAAAAACTCGAATATATGCGGCACCGACGCTTAAAGGGTTAAGGGTTAATGCACATTTCTCTTACAATTTTTTTTTTTTTGAAAGGCAAAATTCAAGATTTAAAATAGGCCGGAATAAATGTATATCAGAGGATACGAGGAACATTGCCCTTATAAAAATAAAGTGAAGAGTACTGTCATATAAAAAGAGAGGTGAGAGGAAATGTTTACCTAAAAGTGAGGATTGCGGATTAAAACCCTTCACAGGCGGGGGGGGGGGGATGAGAAGAAAAATTAATTGCTAAGACCCATGTACAGACGTTTTGAAGTCTTTTTCATGATTTACATGATAATTATGTTTCGATAATCTCCACCTAACTTTAACTGGCGTTTGTTTAGATAGAAAGATAGCGGGTGGCGGTATTACAAAGAAGTATATTTAAGAGAGCAAGGGAAGGTATGTAAAGCATTAGAATCCCAGTGAATTACAATCAACATAACACTGCTTGATGTTAATTCAATATGTTAACGAAGATCTGTCGTGATGTTTTCTACAACAACTAGACGTATACCGTTCATATATTGTTATGTTGCCTTATTTAAAAATTATTTTTAAAAAAAAATGAAGCATTCCCATTAAAAACAAAATAATATCGGCTTTCAGATCTAAATAATGTACAAACTTACATGACATTGAAGTGTGGAAGAAAATTTATTTACAAGTAATCAGGTGTGACTGTCACGTGTGTCATGGAGGGGGGGGGGGCACTCATAAAGCCTCAGAGTATACATATTTAGTAATATTTGTATTTCTATATCATTTTATATATCATTTATGCCAGCTGACTAATACAATTATTTTGTCATTTTTCAATGCAGTTGCATTTGCGATCATTAAAGATAATGAAAATATTAAACTTTTCAAAAAATATCATCCCTAATATCTAAGAATTATGATAATTTTTTTCAAAACTATCTTTAATTAAATTTAAGTATTTTTCTGTTCATTGTACTGCTAACAAATCTGCGAACACAATGTCTTCCACTTAAGCGGATAATTCAAAGTTTTCGGTCGTGAAGCAATTAATGGTTAGAGTGAGTGTTAATTGGTCTTACCATAGTGATTAGAGGGTGAACAGATCGTATGACCTGCCATCAGTTCGGCCAATTAAAAGGTGTCTTCACAACTCTTGTGGTGTCATCTAGCTGTTATAAAGTCAGCCGGGAGGAAATGTGGATCACTTGTCTTCTGACAACCAATTGAACGGGTTAGTCTTCAGCCATACCTAGTTTTCTACAATAACTGGATTTGTTGAAGTTTATCTTGAATTGTATTTAAAAAAGAAACGACCATGAAGTCCTATTCTTCCAAAAAGTACACACAGAGGTATTCACCTATGTACAACCGACCATCAAAGTCTTCAGAGAAGGCGGGTGGAAAAGTCCTGGAATCTTCTATTCAGCGGCTTGAGGAAAAATTTGAAGAGAGTTGTATGAAGCTGAGATGTATGAATGAGTTGATAGAGTTCATCCTGACTGACTACAGACAGGCTGTACAGGACGGTCTCTGTCAGGAGGTGAGACACGCGCTCAAGAGTCGTCTGCTGGAGAGTAAGCTGCTCAGAGAAAGTCTGTGTTTACGTACTTGTAAACTGGCAGGGAAACTAGCAAACCTAGAACATCGTCTGTGGCTGGCCAAGCATGATGTTCTTACTGCCTCCAGAGATTGAAGTCCAGCTATAGAGCTCTCGTTCATATGAAGTGATCTTACTCTCTTATTCCATTCAGGAGATTGTAGCTTTCGTCAGAGTCGTTGCAGACTCGGTCATAACAATTTTACTGATACTGTCAACGGCTCTTGTCAGAGCCACCACATTCTAACAAAAGATCTAAATACTTCACTGTTCATTTAATCAGTAACTGGCATAGCCACAATATAAACCGTAATTATTGATTAGGAATAAGTAAATATAGTTTAATGCTAACATAGCAAATTGACAATAATTATCACGTTAACCAGATATATTACAATTTTAAAATGGTTGGTATTATTATTATAATTTTTTCCTGTTTGATATTTCTATTGGACTGTGATTTAAATGCCTGAAATTAATTTGACTCAAATCCTGTTTGAGAATTATAAATATTTACCACTAATAACCTGATTGTCCTATAACCAGCAAAAAGACGCTTACAAAAAGGTCAACCTTGACATTCTAAACAAAACGACCAGACCAATAGATTGTATTGGATAAAATTAGTATGACTCCGTATTGTGGGGAGCCCCCGTGACCGAAAGGTAGCGTGCTCGGCCTCAAACCTCCAGGGTTTGAATTTAGAATCCTGTGTCTATAGGGCAGTGTTATATCACTCACCACCCTCAGGTGGTTCTCCTGGCCCAATTTATTGAAATTAAAATTGATTGAAAATACTCTGAGGGGAGAAAGTGAAGCAATTCGCATGGCAATGCGTCGTTTCGTTGCCAAACTACATCATCATGACTGCACAATAACAGAAAATGGCCTCATATGAATATAATGTTTTCAAGAAGGCACAAGACTTAAACTATATCACACGATTATACCAAGGATATAGAAATATTTGAAAAAAAATGCGAGACAACTATTAATAATCATGATAAATGAGATGATTTTAAATTTCCCGGAAATTGCCTAAAAATCAAAACAGGGAGTCCAAAAACGTATTTATTTATCAAGGAATGAGTCGCGACACCATGCTGTATACCATATTTATTATTATATTCTGTATATCCACTTCTTGTGTGTATAAACGGGAATTTGTAGATAAAAATACAATATACTAGTGTTCACTCTCAGCTGTCACATGCTTAACATCAACTACTACATGTAAGTGCTAATGTTTTGTTTGAGATAATATAGATAGATATACCGATACAATAAATTCGCTTTCAGTCCCCACTCCTCCAGAACAAGTCTCTATCCTTTTCCAACGCTAAAAATTATAAGGAATCACTTGAGATGTTGCAACATGTGTAATGGCAATGTCGGCCTGGATGACAGGGTCTGAGTTGAAGCTTAATCATAGTTCTTCTTATTTGGACCAACTTACTTCAACGAGAAAAATTCTTATGTAATTTCCCATGTTCAATTCTAGGTCAAGATACAAATTCCTTGGCATCAGCCCAAAATCTTAGACTAAGTAAAAAAACCCTTTGGTCTCCATAGTTTATAAATACTGAAATATTTCAGCGCCAGGGTTAATGCTAAGAGGAGAACTTGGCCTACATAATTATCATAAAACAGTAGGCGAGAGTGAGAGAAGTTGGGACACTATATTTTCAAATGTTTTCTGTGCTCATGCAATCCATATCGGCAAAATGATTGTATGTTTTTATGAAAGTTGTTGATTTTTGTTTCTGCTGAGTATGATACAGAAATGGCGATCTATATTGATTTTGACATAAATGCAAATAAAGAAAAAAAAATGTATGATACATCTTGCCCCATTTCTAGGGCAAGATGGGTCATGGCTGGGGCAAGTTGGACATGGATCAATTGTAGAATTGGTATGATTGTTATATTATTTATTTTATTTCCAATCAATAAATATACCAAACTAAATGAATTTATATCAATCTCAACTTGACTTAACTGCCTGACCGTGAAATAATCGGTGTTTGGTTGCGTTTCAGTGGTTTCACAAAAATGGCGGCCATTTTGAATTTTTAGGGTCCATCGCGAACACGTTATTTGAAGAACCGCTAGTCAAAATCGCTTGTGATTTTGTATGTATGCACTTACTCTCCTGATCGGAAACTTGAAATGTTTTCGTTGCAGATTACTTGAAAAAAAATGGCGGTCATTTTAAATTTTAATTTAAAAAAATGGCGGCCATATTATTTTGAAATTTCATTATCTCGATAACCCTTAGTCCGGATCAGTTGTTGTTTTTGCGCACCACGTTTTGCGCAGATCCTTGCAATGTGTAGCCAGGTGTGTGTATGACGGACTGTAGTGATTGCTACTCTGGCCAAAGAGTTATCTCTTCGGTGAACTCTTTGGCTTAGCTGGTAGCGTTCTGAAATTATGATATCAGCTCGGTGATTCGATCCCAGGGCTCGGCAGTCTCGGCAGGACCCATGGCCAGTAAGACCAATGACCCATAAGTAGGACCGATGGCACGTAGGACCAATGACCCATAGGACTAGAGTGCCGTCCCCATCGAAGAGTGTCCTACTTTCAGTTTTATATTTATTAATAATTAGTTTTTATTATTATGTCTTAGTTTTTAAATTATGTACTAAGCACAATCTCTACTATATATGGCATTATATCAGTGTAAATTCAGCCTAGATAATTTCACCTAATTATCAGAAGCGTCAAAAAGACAAAATTCCTGATTTCTAATTATTGACAACCATGTCAAAAATAAGGGTATTTCGTCTCTATATCTAACCTAACTGGTAAGTGCGCAGCACAAAAAATTAAAAACGTTTGCAGTTCTAGTCTATGGACATGCTTACATCATATGTATTAATAAGCTAAAATTAAAACACCGATTTTTTTATGATTTTAGACCTGGGCATGTTTAACGACATGATCGACACTGCCCTTATAACACAGAATCAAATCCTGATATGCAGAGTCATTTCGGAAAAAATTATATACTTTATATTTTGGCCAAGCTTTTCCATCCTAAATCCTCTGTGTCCCGGCATGCTAGATCTACGAATTTGAACGGCAAACGGACAGTTTTAATCACACTAAACTGCACAGATATACAGCTGGAAAATGTGTCTCACTACCGATTGTAGACACTACAAATAATATACACTACACTGAAACATTCCCTATGAATCAAAGAGTAATTCCTGCTTAAGTAAAGGTATTAGACCCTCGCTCTCCTAGCAACATGCTTCTTTACGGGAGATGGAATGGGTTCAGTACGTTGTTATACACACGCACCAGTTCATCAGTTGATTCCGCGTAGGCTATGTATGACATTGAGTGTCGATCCGATTTAACCCTTTAACCGCCGGTGCCGTCCATATTCGTTTTTTACATTTTTTATTAGCACATTACATATCAGTTTTTAAACCTGTTAAAGATAAAAAGTGACATTAATCAGTTGTTGACTTCCATTCTGTCAAATCTGAATAATTTTCACTGACTTGAAGTTGTGGATTGCGTCAGCGAGACACAACTTCAAGTGGGTGCAAATTTCAATTGAATAATTTGGCAGTTAAAGGGTTGATATACTAACTTTATCAACAATTTCGCCTGCATTAAATTCTAACGAGAGATTCAATTTTTTATTAATTTGAAGCTGGAATTGATAGCGCAATTTCCAGTTCCAAAAGATGAAACATATGTCTAATTATGGAAAATAGGTATTATCAGAATTGAATAATTTGATTATTATCTTTCAAGAACTATAATCATTAGCTTCTGTTGTATTTTGTTTGTTTGTTTGAAATTTGCTTCAAACCGTATATAGACGGCCCTAGCAGCACAAGGGTTAAGTGTCATACGTCTCACCATCACGGTGATCAGCCGATAGTTGGCCCATCATTGAACCAACATCGACCACACCCTACGTAAGGTGAAGGTGAGAATGATATCAACACCACGCTTTATCGATTATGTCAACGCCAATTAAAATTAAAATACTGGGTAAGAGGTTTTTTTGAAAACCCAATATTGAGGTGAATGTGGTGGATTTAACATTTAATTCATGGAGTAGAAAAATTCATTGCGTGTACACTAAGCGTTTTCGACAAAATGTATAATAACATCTTTTATTTCTGGAGCAGTTTTTTCTAATTATTATTGAAAACGGAGATTAAATTTATTTCACAGATGTAGTTCTTCGAGCTCAAAACGAAATTGGCAAATATGTATGTATAATATTTTATTGTAGCATAATTTTTTGTAATTAATATCTTCCAAACAAAGATAATAATTATATTTATTTCAGGTTTTATAATAATTATTTTTTACATTTTTTTTCCTAGCTATAGAGACTATACATGTATATAACCATTATTAAGTATTAAGTATTAAGTATTAAGTATTAAAGCAATTATAACGCGCCACATATCACATGTGATTCATGGGCGCCGAGGAAAACACAGTGTCACTCACATGCTTTACACCATTAGACTATAAAATGCTTCTTCAAACAAATAGATCTTTAGGGAACGCTTGAATGTAAATTGTAAAAATATAACATATATGCAGTTTTAATGTAAATACTATTTGTTTCAGAATGTTGTTTTTCTCATTTCGTGGCATTTGGTTTGAAACAAAATATTATTTTCAATAAATCAGGGTTTGTGATCAATAATTATAGATGGTATAAAATATTTGCCAACATCGCATTAACCCTTCACCCTTACAGCGCGGGGATCGATTTTAGTCGTCAAAATCTGACGTCATTAGACGTCAGATTCTGACGACTAAAGTCGATCCACGCACTGTAAAAATAAATATATTTATAATGGCCATAGACCCATAACACAGGTATTCAAATGAATCAGAAAGAGCTAACTAAGGCATTTATGATGATTTCAACTTTGGTCTCCATGGTTTTTACAAAAATATTTCAGCGTTTTAAGGGTTAAAGCGCTGAAATAAACAAAACTAAACTTACATCCACTTGAAGTTGAGTCTCGCTACCGTGTCCCGCAATATCAAGTGGATACACAATACTTGCATTTGTACAATTTGTCTGAAAGTATATGCCAAGTTGACAAATCTGTAGACGTCAGATTCTGACAACTAAAGTCGATCCCCGCACTGTAAGAGTAAAAATATTTTTAATGGACGTAGACCCATAACACAGATATTCAAATGAATCAGAAAGAGCTATTAACTAAGACATTTATGATGATTTCAAATTGAAAAAAAAACCTTTGGTCTCCATGGTTTATACGAGAGTATTTCATCGCTTTAACCCTTTGACCGCCAATTATTCAATTTGAATTTTCACCCACTTGAAGTTGTGTCTCGCTGACGCGATCCAAAACTTCAAGTGGGTGAAAAAGTCATATATTTTTAATGTGACTGGAGACATTTGCAAATCAGATTTGACAACATAGTCAGGGCTCATTTTTCAGATTTCTGACTTGGTAAGGCATTTGTTAGTAGAATTTGGCATGCAGTTGTTCTTACACAATTTGGGAACGCTGATTCCAAATCTGCCCCATGCCAAGCTGTATTTTGTGTTTTTCCTACTTAAAATTCAAAAACAAAATGGCCGCCAAAATTAGTGAAAATGTCACAACTTTACATCACGGCTTGGCTTACAATAAACATAAAAACAATATTTCGGTGTATTAAAACCCACCCGAGCAACATACTTGAAGTCCCCTAAATTTCAACTTGTGCGTTTGCCGCTAGAGGACAAAATCCAAAATTGCCGCCACTTCAAGGCAATGTGCCATAACTTTGCTTCCAAATAACGTAGAGATGTTTTTTTGGTGTTTACATATAGGTTTCTCACACCCGGGAAACCAATTCAGAGCCGTGATAACATCTATTATCAATACTTCATAAAGTTATGGGGAAAAAATAAATGTTGCGCCAGGGAAACGACAAATCGCAGTCCAGTGTAATAATAATGATTTATTTAATAAAGTCCTTATTTCACATTTAGAAGCCGAGGGAAACAAACGTAATATCCGGCATGTTGTAAAAATGTTTAGACTATTGACAAAAAATATTTTTTGATTGTTGATCATTGTCCGGCACTAGATAACCTGTCGCTCACCATATAACCGTTCTAGGCATATTAGTATGTGGCCTATGTGATATCCACCTGCATCGTGTTTTGCCCAAGCCATGTACTAGGGTTAAGCAAAACATGAAGTTAATCCATCAAGGTGGTCTGCATAACCATGGCAATAATGACACACATACATGTTCCATTCCTATTGAGACAAGAAGTCGTTTAAATTTAACAATTTATGATTCTAGTAACTAGGTAGGCCTATATTGTGCTGGTTGAAACGTGCACATCACATAAATCGGATTGACAATTTACATGATCATGATAATAGTATCATCCTAATTTTTATATTTTTGATCAGAATAGAAACCGTACCAAAAGCCTGGTAATGCGCTGATAACACAGTTTTCAGACATAATTGAACGAATAAAGTCCCAACCATCGGCTCCGAGATCCACACAAAACCGTAATGTAGGCTACACATACCTCTACTCCCCTAACTTGAATGAGACAGATGATATCACCGTCAATAACTATGATAAAATACAGTTACACGATATCGGAAATCTGTAATTGGGTGCAGAATTTGACGTATATATGTTTTCGGCATATACGATTGATGGTTGAGGACACGCTAGGGTAGGCCTAATGTTGAAAATAATGACGATGAATTTATTTTATAAATATAGTATGAACATACACCATCTTCAGAAGATGTTAGTAACTAACCTAGTCTTGGCAACTAAATGCTATAGGGCCTAGAGTGTCATGAACAAGTCACCAATGATTATCGGGTACACTATTGCAACAAGATATGATGCAGCATATCTGGCAATTGGGGCAATAATACCGTTCGTAGCACGATCAGGATGTTTTTATGAAGATTAACATAAAACGCAGAAAATTTCTGGATGTGGTCGTGATATGGTAGAATGTATGAGGAATCAATATGTTCTGGTCATGCATAGTTCTATTCAGATATAAGCTCTCACTCTCACATAGTATACAATTACCCAACAGGTTCAGTTGTGTCTTGAAGTGGTATCTGGGTATGGGAGCGACCACCCTATTTTGCAGGAAGAGGTATCAATGTTAAAGACAATAAGTCTTACCATATATAGAGTGATGAACTCATATGATGGACGTGAACTATTCTGGTCCCTAACAACTATATGTCTCCTCCAGACATTATAGATTAATTATCATTCATACAGAGTATTTATAACATAACTTATCTATTATATTATTTTGTAATAAACATTGATCATCTATTAATCTACAATTCCATGCACACTGCGATGTTATCTCGGATGAATATATAACATATAAAGTACAGAATCAGGGAGGAGGGCAATACAGTTTCAGTTCAATGTTCAAATTCACCTTTTTTGGTAAAGAACAATGCCATTTAACTATTCAATGAACACTGGTATTTAAGTGTGGAAAATACTGAGGTTCATTATGGGACGTTAAATGTTATTACGGCCGTCAGATACTGACAATGTGGTAGTCGTAGGAACTGATGTAAACTTGCTCATTCTGCTTTCGAAACGTTCTCATCATAGCAATGCCTAGCTGTGTAAACCTAGAACTGGTGATATTTACCGTACCATTCAACCGTCTCGATGGCTTCCACAACACCAGCACATCAATATAACCCCTGCCACAAAAAGTGGATATATTCTTTCCGTTGTATTTTAGACCTGTTTAGCAATAAATACAGCTCTGGCCAGATAACAATATTATACACATCTATGAGATTGTGGTTGGAGCTTCCTTGATGGACAATTGCAACTAGTTCTCGTGTAAAGGCTTCCTGCTCAACCTGAAGAACTATCACATTTAGTTTGATTAAGTGCGAATTAGGACCACAAGAAAGTAGTCATTAACGTCCTATCAAGGAGTCGCTACATCAATTCTGAAGCTGCACAAATATATAATCAATATATTGATGAGGGTGACTATTCTAGCATTATCATTATGCAAGATGATGGCATTCATGCAAATCTGAGATATACACAGCAAGCCCATGTAGCTACAGTGATGAAAGTAACACATGCTATTTTTGTGCAATTTCCTCATAGTTTATGTGTTGTTTTTAAATAATCATATTTTTTGCATTTCTCGTGTTATTATGTGTTGTTTTTAAATAATCATATTTTTTGCATTTCTCGTAACTACATGTAACATGGAAGTTGAGTTTTTTGATGCTGTGAAATTTTTTTGTATCAGAAAACTATTTAAGCTCCCAAAATAACTTCCTACGACATTTAGAAAAATGGTTATAGTACTTGCTGTATAATTGGCGGCCATCTTGGATTTTTCCCTGAAACTACATGTAATATAAAAGTTAGACTATATTACTGTATTCTACTAGATTTATTGGTATTAAAAACCTATATTTATCCACCAGAAACAATTTTCCATGACTTTTAGAAAAACGTTATGGTGCTTTCTGTATTATTGGCGGCCATCTTGGATTTTTTGTGTGATAGTTGACCAGGTCTTAGAACATAAAATTTCTCAAAACAAAAATGTTATTTTGAACTCGAAAGTCACGTTTGTGTGTCCGATGTGCACCTAAACGTGATGTATAATCATGATAATTGAGACTTTATCTGCTATTTTGGCGGCCATTTTGTTTTGCAATTTTGAAAGAAAAAAACTAAAAATAGAGCTTGGCATGGGGCAGATTTGGAATCAGCATATCCGAATTGTGTGAAAACAACTACATGACAAATTCTACTAAGAAATGCCTTACAAACTTTAAGAATGCCTCTTTTTGAAAAATGGGCCCTGACTAACATGGAGGTCAACTTTAAATTCCCCCGGGCAGATTTGGAATCAGCATATCCGAATTGTGTGAAATGTCACGTTTGTGTGTCCGATGTGCACCTAAACGTGATGTATAATCATGATAATTGAGACTTTATCTGCTATTTTGGCGGCCATTTTGTTTTGCAATTTTGAAAGAAAAAAAACTAAAAATAGAGCTTGGCATGGGGCAGATTTGGAATCAGCATATCCGAATTGTGTGAAAACAACTACATGACAAATTCTACTAAGAAATGCCTTACAAACTTTAAGAATGCCTCTTTTTGAAAAATGGGCCCTGACTAACATGGAGGTCAACTCTTTTAAAAAAAATGTTGATTGATGTCACATTTTATCTTTAACATATTTATAATGTGGTACTGAATGTGCTGATAAAAAATGAAAACTCGAATATATGCGGCACCGGCGATTAAAGGGTTAAGGGTTAATGCACATTTCTCTTACAAATTTTCTTTTTTTAAAAGACAAAGTTGAAAACGGCTTTTAGCGCTTCAAGAGTTAAAATAGGCTGGAATAAATGTATATCAGAGGATACTGGGAACATTGCCCTTATAAAAATGAAGTGAAGAGTACTGTCATATAAAAAGTGAGGTGAGAGGAAATGTTTAGTGAGGATTGCGGATTAAAACCCTTCACAGGCGGGGGGGGGGGGGGGAAGAAAAATTAATTGCTAAGACCCATGTAGAGTCGTTTTGAAGTCTTTTTCATGATTTACATGATAATTATGTTCCGATAATCTCCACCTAACTTTGACTGGCGTTTGTTTAGATAGAAAGATAGCGGGTGGCGGTATTACAAAGAAGTGCACTTAAGAGAGTAAGGAAAGGTATGTAAAGCATTAGAATCCCAGTGAATTACAATCAACATAACACTGCTTGATGTTAATTCAACATGTTAAACGAAGATCTGTCGTGATGTTTTCTGAAACAGCTACACGTATACCGTTCATATATTGTGATTTTGCCATATTTAAAATAAAAAAAGAACCATCCCCATAAAAAACAAAATATTATCGGATTTCAGATCTAAATAATGTACAAACTTACATGACATTGAAGTGTGGAAGAAAATGTATTTACAAGTAATCAGGTGTGACTGTCACGTGTGTCATGGGGGGGGGGGGGGGCACTCATAAAGCCTCAGAGTATACATATTTAGTAATATTTGTATTTCTATATCATTTTGTATATCATTTATACCAGCTGACTAATACAATTATTTTGTCATCTTTTAATGCAGTTGCATTTGCGATCACTAAAGATAATAAAAATATTAAACTTTTCAAAAATATCATCCCTAATATCTAAGAATTATGATGATTTTTTTCAAAAATATCTTTAATTAAATTTAAGTATTTTTCTGTTCATTGTACTGCTAACAAATCTGCGACAACAAGTTTTCGACACCTAATAATTTTAATTTATTAACTCAAATAAAAAAACACAATGTCTTCCACTTAAGCGGATAATTCAAAGTTTTCGGTCGTGTAGCAATTAATGGTTAGAGTGAGTGTTAATTGGTCTTACCATAGTGATTAGAGGGTAAACAGATCGTAAGACCTGCCATCAGTTCGGCCAATTAAAAGGTGTCTTCACAACTCTTGTGGTGTCATCTAGCTGTTATAAAGTCAGCCGGGAGGAAATGTGCATCACTTGTCTTCTGACAACCAATTGAACGGTTTAGTCTTCAGCCATACCTAGTTTTCTACAATAACTGGATTTGTTGAAGTTTATCTTGAATTGTATTTAAAAAAGAAACGACCATGAAGTCCTATTCTTCCAAAAAGTACACACAGAGGTATTCACCCATGTACAACCGACCATCCAAGTCTTCAGAGAAGGCGGGTGGAAAAGTCCTGGAAACTTCTATTCAGCGGCTTGAGGACAAATTTGAAGAGAGTTGTATGAAGTTGAGATGTATGAATGAGTTGATAGAGTTCATCCTGACTGACTACAGACAGGCTGTACAGGACGGTCTCTGTCAGGAGGTGAGACACGCGCTCAAGAGTCGTCTGCTGGAGAGTAAGCTGCTCAGAGAAAGTCTGTGTTTACGTACTTGTAAACTGGCAGAGAAACTAGCAAACTTAGAACATCGTCTGTGGCTGGCCGAGCAGGATGTCCTCACTGCCTCCAGAGATTAAAGTCCAGCTATAGAAACCTCATTCATATGAAGTGATTTTACTCTCTTATTCCATTCAGGAGATTGTAGCTTTCGTCAGAGTCGTTGCAGACTCGGTCATAACAATTTTAGTGACACTGTCAACGGCTCTTGTCAGAGCCACCACATTCTAACAAAAGATCTAAATACTTCACTGTTCATTTAATCAGTAACTGGCATAGCCACAATATAAACCGTAATTATTGATTAGGAATAAGTAAAAATAGTCTAATGCTAACATAGCAAATTGACAATAATTATCACGTTAACCAGATATATTGTAATTTTAAAATGGTTGGTATTATTATTATAATTTTTCATGTTTGATATTTCTATTGGACTGTGATTTAAATGCCTAAAATTAATTTGACTCAAATCCTGTTTGAGAATTATAAATATTTACCACTAATAACCTGATTGTCCTGCAATCAGCAAGAAGAAGCTTGCAAAAAGGTTATCCTTGACATTCTAAACAAAACGATCAGACCAATAGATTGTCTTGGATAAAATTAGTATGACTCCGTATTGTGGGGAGCCCCCGTGACCGAAAGGTAGCGTGCTCGGCCTCAAACCTCCAGGGTTTGATTTTAGAATCCTGTGTCTATAGGGCAGTGTTATATCACTCACCACCCTCAGGTGGTTCTCCTGGCCCAATTTATTGAAATTGAAATTGATTGAAAATACTCTGAGGGGAGAAAGTGAAGCAATTCGCATGGCAAGGCGTCGTTTCGTTGCCAAACTACATCATCATGACTGCACAATAACAGAAAATTGCCTCGTATGAATATAATGTTTTCAAGAAGGCACAAGACTTAAACTATATCACACGATTATACCAAGGATATAGAAATATTTAAAAAATTGCCTGAAAATCAAAACAGGGAGTCCATAAACGTATTTATTTATCAAGGAATGAGTCGCGACACCATGCTGTATACCATATTTATTATTATATTCTGTATATCCACTTCTTGTGTGTAGAAACGGGAATTTGTAGATAAAAATACAATATACTAGTGTTCACTCTCAGCTGTCACATGCTTAACACCAACTACTACATGTAAGTGCTAATGTTTTGTTTTAGATAATATAGATAGATATACCAATACAATAAATTCGCTTTCAGTCCCCACTCCTCCAAAACAAGTCTCTATCCTTTTCCAACGCTAACAATTATAAGGAATCACTTGAGATGTTGCAACATGTGTAATGGCAATGTCGGCCTGGATGACAGGGTCTGAGTTGAAGCTTAATCATAGTTCTTTTTATTTGGACCAACTTACTTCAACGAGAAAAATTCTTCTGTAATTTCCCATGTTCAATTCTAGGTCAAGATACAATTTTTTCTGCATCAGCCCAAAATCTTAGACTAAGTAAAAAAACCCTTTGGTCTTCATAGTTTATAAATACTGAAATATTTCAGCGCCAGGGTTAATGCTAAGAGGAGAACTTGGCCTACATAGTTATTATAAAACAGTAGGCGAGAGTGAGAGAAGTTGGGTCACTATATTTTCAAATGTTTTCTGTGCTCATGCAATCCATATCGGCAAAATGATTGTATGTTTTTATGAAAGTTGGTAATTTTTGTTTCTGCTACGTATGATACAGAAATGGTGATCTATATTGATTTTGACATAAATGCAAATAAAGAAAAAAAAATGTATGATACATCTTGCCCCATTTCTAGGGCAAGATGGGTCATGGCTGGGGCAAGTTGGACATGGATCAATTGTAGAATTGGTATGATTGTTATATTATTTATTTTATTTCCAATCAATAAATATACCAAACTAAATGAATTTATATCAATCTCAACTTGACTTAACTGCCTGACCGTGAAATAATCGGTGTTTGGTTGCGTTTCAGTGGTTTCACAAAAATGGCGGCCATTTTGAATTTTTAGGGTCCATCGCGAACACGTTATTTCAAGAACCGCTAGTCAAAATCGCTTGTGATTTTGTATGTATGCACTTACTTTCCTGGTCGGAAACTTGAAATGTTTTCGTTGCAGATTACATGAAAAAAATGGCGGCCATTTTAAATTTTAATTTAAAAAAATGGCGGCCATATTATTTTGAAATTTTATTATCTCGATAACCCTTAGTCCGGATCAGTTGTTGTTTTTGCGCACCACGTTTTGCGCAGATTCTTGCAATGTGTAGCCAGGTGTGTGTATGACGGACTGTACTGATTACTACTCTGGCCAAAGAGTTATCTCTTCGGTGAACTCTTTGGCTTAGCTGGTAGCGTTCTGAAATTATGATATCAGCTCGGTGATTCGGTCCCAGGGCTCGGCAGTCTCGGCAGGACCCATGGCCAGTAAGACCAATGACCCATAAGTAGGACCGATGGCCCGTAGGACCAATGACCCATAGGACTAGAGAGCCGTCCCCATCGAAGAGTGTCCTATTTTCAGTTTTATATTTATTAATATTTAGTTTTTATTATTATGTCTTAGTTTTTAAATTATGTACTAAGCAAAATCTCTACTATATATGGCATTATATCAGTGTAAATTCAGCCTAGATATTTTCACCTAATTATCAGAAACGTCAAACAGACAAAATTCCTGATTTCTAATTATTGACAACCATGTCAAGAATAAGGGGATTTCGTCTCTATATCTAACCTAACTGGAAAGTGCGCAGCACAAAAAAATTTAAAACGTTTGCAGTTCTGGTCCATGGACATGCTTACATCATATGTATTAATAAGCTAAAATTAAAACACCGATTTTTTTATGATTTTAGACGTGGGCATGTTTAACGACATGATCGACACTACCCTTATAACACAGAATCAAATCCTGATATGCAGAGTCATTTCGGAAAAAATTATATACTTTATATTTTGGCCAAGCTTTTCCATCCTAAATCCCCTGTGTCCCGGCATGCTGGATCTACGAATTTGAACGGCAAACGGACAGTTTTAATCACACTAAACTGCACAGATATACAGCTAGAAAATGTGTCTCACTACCGATTGTAGACTCTCTTTGGTAACAAAAAAATACACTACACTGAAACATTCGCTATGAATCAAAGAGTAATTCCTGCTTAAGTAAAGGTAATAGACCCTCGCTCTCCTAGCGACATGCTTCTATACGGGAGATCGAATGGGTTCAGTAAGTTGTTATACACACACACCAGTTTATCAAATGATTTCGCGTACGTATGACATTGAGTGTCGATCCGATTCAACCCTTTAACCGCCGGTGCCGTCCATGTTCGTTTTTTACATTTTTTAGTAGCACATTACATATCAGTTTTTAAACCTGTTAAAGATAAAAAGTGACATTAATCAGTTGTTGACCTCCCTTTTGTCAAATCTAAATAATTTCCACTCACTTGAAGTTGTGGATCGCGTCAGCGAGACACAACTTCAAGTGGGTGAAAATTCCAATTGAATAATTTGGCAGTTAAAGGGTTAATATACTAACTTTATCAACAATTTCGCCTGCATTAAGTTCTGACGAGGGATTCTATTTTTCATTAATTTGAAGCTGGAATTGATAGCGTAATTTCCAGTTTCAAAAGATGAAACATATGTCTAATTATGGAAAATAGGTATTATCAGAATTGAATAATTTGATTAATATCTTTCAATGACTATAATCATTAGCTTCTGCTGTATTTGTTTTGTTTGTTTGAAATTTGCTTCAAACCGTATATAGACGGCCCTAGTAGCACAAGGGTTAAGTGTCATACGTCCCACCATCACGGTGATCAGCCAATAGTTGGCCCATCATTGAACCAACATCGACCACACCTTACGTAAGATGAAGGTGAGAACGATGTCAACACTACCACGCTTTATCGATTATATCAATGCCAAGTAAAATTAAAATACTGGGGAGGAGGTTTTTTTTTGAAAACCCAATATTAAGGTGAATCTGGTGGATTTAACATTCAATTCATGGAGTAGAAAAATTCATTGCGTGTACACTAAGCGTTTTCGACAAAATGTTTAATAACATATTTTATTTCCGGAGCAGTTTTTTTCTAATTATTCTTAAAAACGGAGAATAAATGTATTTCACAGACGTAGTTCTTCGAGCTCAAAACGAAATTGGCAAATATGTATGTATAATATTTTATTGTAGCATAATTTTTTGTAATTAATATCTTCCAAACAAAGATAATAAATATATTTATTTCAGGTTTTATAATAATTATTTTTTACATTATTTTTCCTAGCTATAAAGACTATACATGTATATAACCATTATTAAGTATTAAGTATCAAAGCAATTATAACGCGCCACATATCTCATGTGATTCATGGGCGCCGAGGAAAACACAGTGTCACTCATATGCTTTACACCATTAGACTATAAAATGCTTCTTCAAACAAATGGATCTTTAGGGATCGCTTGAATGTAAATTGTAAAAATATAACATATATGCAGTTTTAATGTATATACTATTTGTTTCAGAATGTTGTTTTTCTCATTTCGTGGCATTTGGTTTGAAACAAAATATTACTTACAATAAATCAGGGTTTGTGATCAATAATTATAGATGGTTCAAAATATTTGCCAACATCGCATTAACCCTTCACCCTTACAGCGCGGGGATCGATTTTAGTCGTCAAAATCTGACGTCGATCCCCGCACTGTAAGAATAAATATATTATAATGGCCATAGACCCATAACACAGGTATTTAAATGAATCAGAAAGAGCTAACTAAGGCAAAAAAAAAACTAAACTTACACCCACTTGAAGTTGAGTCTCGCTTCCGTGACCCACACTATCAAGTGAATACACAATACTTGCATTTGTACAATTTGTCTGAAAGTATATGCCAAGTTGACAAATTTAACCCTTACAGCGCGGGTATAGACTGTAGACGTCAGATTCTGCTGACTAAAGTCAATCCCCGCACTGTAAGAGTAAAAATATTTCTAATGGCCGTAGACCCATAACACAGATATTCAAATGAATCAGAAAGAGCTATTAACTAAGACATTTATGATGATTTCAAATTGAAAAAACCCCTTTGGTCTCCATGGTTTATACGAAAGTATTTCATCGCTTTAACCCTTTGACCGCCAATTATTCAATTTGAGTCAATTTGAGTGAAAATTATTCAGATTTGACAAAATGGAGGTCAACTCTTTTCAAATCTTGCTGATTGATGTCACATTTTATCTTTAACATATTTAAAATGTGGTACTTAATGTGCTGATAAAAAATGAAAACTCGAATATATGCGGCACCGGCGCTTAAAGGGTTAAGGGTTAATGCACATTTCTCTTACAAATTTTCTTTTTTTGAAAGGCAAAGTTCAAGAGTCAAAATAGGCCGGAATAAATGTATATCAGAGGATACGGGGAACATTGCCCTTATAAAAATGAAGTGAAGAGTACTGTCATATAAAACGTGAGGTGAGAGAAAATGTTTAGTGAGGATTGCGAATTAAAACCCTTCACAGGCGGTGGGGGGGAGGGGTGAGAAGAAAAATTAATTGCTAAGACCCATGTAGAGACGTTTTGAAATCTTTTTCATGATTTACATGATAATTATGTTTCGATAATCTCCACCTAACTTTGACTGGCGTTTGTTTAGATAGAAAGATAGCGGGTGGTGGTATTACAAAGAAGTGCACTTAAGAGAGCAAGGAAAGGTATGTAAAGCATTAGAATCCCAGTGAATTACAATCAACATAACACTGCTTGATATCAATTCAACATGTTAAATGAAGATCTGTCGTGATGTTTTCTACAACAACTAGACGTATACCGTTCATATATTGTGATTTTGCCATATTTAAAATAAAAAAAGAACCATTCCTATTAAAAATAAAATAATATCGGATTTTAGATCTAAATAATGTACAAACTTACATGACATTGAAGTGTGGAAGAAAATGTATTTACAAGTAATCAGGTGTGACTGTCACGTGTGTCATGGAGGGGGGGGGCACTCATAAAGCCTCAGAGTATACATATTTAGTAATATTTGTATTTCTATATCATTTTATATATCATTTATACCAGCTGACTAATACAATTATTTTGTCATTTTTTAATGCAGTTGCATTTGCTATCATTAAAGATAATAAAAATATTAAACTTTTCAAAAATATCATCCCTAATATCTAAGAATTATGATAATTTTTTTCAAAACTATCTTAAATTAAATTTAAGTATTTTTCTGCTCATTGTACTGCTAACAAATCTGCGACAACAAGTTTTCGACACCTAATAATTTATTAACTCAAATAAAAAAACACAATGTCTTCCCCTTAGGCGGATAATTCTAAGTTTTCGGTCGTGTAGGAATTAATGGTTAGAGTGAGTGTTAATTGGTCTTACCATAGTGATTAGAGGGTGAACAGATCGTAAGACCTGCCATCAGTTCGGCCAATTAAAAAGTGTCTTCACAACTCTTGTGGTGTCATCAAGCTGTTATAAAGTCAGCCGGGAGGAAATGTGGATCACTTGTCTTCTGACAACCAATTGACCGGGTTAGTTTTCAGCCATACCTAGTTTTCTGCAATAACTGGATTTGTTGAAGTTTATCTTGAATTGTATTTAAAAAGAAACGACCATGAAGTCCTATTCTTCCAAAAAGTACACACAGAGGTATTCACCCATGTACAACCGACCATCAAAGTCTTCAGAGAAGGCGGGTGGAAAAGTCCTGGAATCTTCTATTCAGCGGCTTGAGGAAAAATTTGAAGAGAGTTGTATGAAGTTGAGATGTATGAATGAGTTGATAGAGTTCATCCTGACTGACTACAGACAGGCTGTACAGGACGGTATCTGTCAGGAGGTGAGACACGCCCTCAAGAGTCGTCTGCTGGAGAGTAAGCTGCTCAGAGAAAGTCTGTGTTTACGTACTTGTAAACTGGCAGAGAAACTAGCAAACTTAGAACATCGTCTGTGGCTGGCCAAGCAGGATGTCCTCACTGCCTCCAGAGATTAAAGTCCAGCTATAGAAACTTATTCATATGAAGTGATTTAACTCTCTTATTCCATCCAGGAGATTGTAGCTTTCGTCAGAGTCGATGCAGACTCGGTCATAACAATTTTACTGATACTGTCAACGGCTCTTGTCAGAGCCACCACATTCTAACAAAAGATCTAAATACTTCACTGTTCATTTAATCAGTAACTGGCATAGCCACAATATAAACCGTAATTATTGATTAGGAATAAGTAAATGTAGTCTAATGCCAACATCGCAAATTGACAATAATTATCACGTTAACCAGATATATTATAATTTTAAAATGGTTGGTATTATTATTATAATTTTTCATGTTTGATATTTCTATCGGACTGTGATTTAAATGTCTGAAAATAATTTGACTCAAATCCTGTTTGAGAATTATAAATATTTACCACTAATAACCTGATTGTCCTGCAACCAGCAAGAAGACGCTTACAAAAAGGTTATCCTTGACATTCTAAACAAAACGACCAGACCAATAGATTGTCTGGGATAAAATTAGTATGTCTCCGTATTGTGGGGAGCCCCCGTGACCGAAAGGTAGCGTGCTCGGCCTCAAACCTCCAGGTTTTGAATTTAGAATTCTGTGTCTATAGGGCAGTGTCATATCACTCACCACCCTCAGGTTGTTCTCCTGGCCCTATTTATTGAAATTGAAATTGATTGAAAATACTCTGAGGGGAGAAAGTGAAGCAATTCGCATGGCAATGCGTCCTTTCGTTGCCAAACTACATCATCATGACTGCACAATAACAGAAAATGGCCTCATATGAATATAATGTTTTCAAGAAGGCACAAGACTTAAACTATATCACACGATTATACCAAGGATATAGAAATATTTGAAAAAAAATGCGAGACAACTATTAATAATCATGATAAATGAGATGATTTTAAATTTCTCGGAAATTGCCTGAAAATCAAAACAGGGAGTCCAAAAACGTATTTATTTATCAAGGAATGAGTCGCGACACCATGCTGTATACCATATTTATTATTATATTCTGTATATCCACTTCTTGTGTGTATAAACGGGAATTTGTAGATAAAAATACATTATACTAGTGTTCACTCTCAGCTGTCACATGCTTAACACCAACTACTACATGTAAGTGCTAATGTTTTGTTTTAGATAATATAGATAGATTTACCAATACAATAAATTCGCTTTCAGTCCCCACTCCTCCAAAACAAGTCTCTATCCTTTTCCAACGCTAACAATTATAAGGAATCACTTGAGATGTTGCAACATGTGTAATGGCAATGTCGGCCTGGATGACAGGGTCTGAGTTGAAGCTTAATCATAGTTCTTCTCATTTGGACCAACTTACTTCAACGAGAATTTTTTTTATGTAATTTCCCATGTTCAATTCTAGGTCAAGATACAAATTCCTCTGCATCAGCCCAAAATCTTAGACTAAGTAAAAAACCCCTTTGGTCTCCATAGTTTATAAATACTGAAATATTTCAGCGCCAGGGTTAATGCTAACAGGAGAACTTGGCCTACATAATTATCATAAAACAGTAGGCGAGAGTGAGAGAAGTTGGGTCACTATATTTTCAAATGTTTTCTGTGCTCATGCAATCCATATCGGCAAAATGATTGTATGTTTTTATGAAAGTTGTTAATTTTTGTTTCTGCTTCGTATGATACAGAAATGGTGATCTATATTGCTTTTGACATAAATGCAAATACGGAAAAAAAATGTATGATAAATCTTGCCCCATTTTTAGGGCAAGATGGGTCATTGCTGGGGCAAGTTGGACATGGATCAATTGTAGAATTGGTATGATTGTTATATTATTTATTTTATTTCCAATCAATAAATATACCAAACTAAATGACTTTATATCAATCTCAACTTGACTTGACTGCCTGACCGTGAAATAATCGGTGTTTGGTTGCGTTTCAGTCGTTTCACAAAAATGGCGGCCATTTTGAATTTTTAGGATCTATCGCGAACACGTTATTTCAAAAACCACTAGTCAAAATCGCTTGTGATTTTGTATGTATGCACTTACTTTCCTGGTCGGAAACTTAAAATGTTTTCGTTGCAGATTACTTGAAAAAAAATGGCGGCCATTTTAAATTTTGATTTTAAAAAATGGCGGCCATATTATTTTGAAATTTTATTATCTCGATAACCCTTAGTCCGGATCAGTTGTTGTTTTTGCGCACCACGTTTTGCGCAGATTCTTGCAATGTGTAGCCAGGTGTGTGTATGACGGACTGTAGTGATTACTACTCTGGCCAAAGAGTTATCTCTTCGGTGAACTCTTTGGCTTAGCTGGTAGCGTTCTGAAATTATGATATCAGGTCGGTGATTCGATCCCAGGGCTCGGCTGTCTCGGCAGGACCCATGGCCAGTAAGATCAATGACCCATAAGTAGGACCGATGGCCCGTAGGACCAATGACCCATAGGACTAGAGAGCCGTCCCCATCGAAGAGTGTCCCACTTTCGGTTTTATATTTATTAATAATTAGTTTTTATTATTATGTCTTAGTTTTTAAATTATGTACTAAGCACAATCTCTACTATATATGGCATTATATCAGTGTAAATTCAGCCTAGATATTTTCACCTAATTATCAGAAGCGTCAAACAGACAAAATTCCTGATTTCTAATTATTGACAACCATGTCAAAAATAAGGGGCACAAAAAATAAGGGGCACACAAAATTAAAAACGTTTGCAGTTCTAGTCTATGGACATGCTTACATCATATGTATTAATAAGCTAAAATTAAAACACCGATTTTTTTTTATTATTTCAGACCTGGGCATGTTTAACGACATGATCGACACTACCCTTATAACACAGAATCAAATCCTGATATGCAGAGTCATTTCGGAAAAAATTATATACTTTATATTTTGGCCAAGCTTTTCCATCCTAAATTCTCTGTGTCCCGGCATGCTGGACCTACGAATTTGAACGGCAAACGGACAGTTTTAATCACAATAAACTGCACAGATATACAGCTAGAAAATGTGTCACACTACCGATTGTAAATTCTCTTTGGTAACAAAAAAATACACTACACTGAAATATATGATATGAATCAAAGAGTAATTCCTGTTAAAGTAAAGGTAATAGACCCTCGCTCTCCTAGCAACATGCTTCTATACGGGAGATGGAATGGGTTCAGTACGTTGTTATACACACACACCAGTTCACCAGTTGATTCCGGGTACGTGTGACATTGAGTGTCGATCAGATTTAACCCTTCAACCTCCGGTGCCGTCCATATTCGTTTTTTACATTTTTTATTAGCACATTACATATCAGTTTTTAAACCTGTTAAAGATAAAAAGTGACATAATTCAGTTGTTGACCTCCATTTTGTCAAATCTAAATAATTTTTACTCACTTGAAGTTGTGGATCGCGTCAGCGAGACACAACTTCAAGTGAGTGAAAATTCCAATTGAATAATTTGGCAGTTAAAGGGTTAATATACTAACTTTATCAACAATTTCGCCTGCATCAAGTTCTGACGAGGGATTCTATTTTTCATTAATTTGAAGCTGGAATTGATAGCCCAATTTTCAGTTTCAAAAGATGAAACATATGTCTAATTATGGAAAATAGGATTATCAGAATTGAATAATTTGATTAATATCTTTCAATAACTATAATCTTTAGCTTCTGTTGTATTTTGTTTGTTTGCTTAAAATTTGCTTCAAACCGTATATAGACGGCCGTAGCAGCACAAGGGTTAAGTGTCATACGTCCCACCATCACGGTGATCAGCCGATAGTTGGCCCATCATTGAACCAACATCGACCACACCCTACGTAATGTGAAGGTGAGAACGATGTCAACACTACAACACTTTATCGATTATGTCAATGCCAATTAAAATTAAAATACTGGGGAAGAGTTTTTTTTGAAAACACAATATCTATGTGAATGTGGTGAATTTAACATTCAATTCATGGAGTAGAAAAATTCATTGCGTGTGCACTAAGCGTTTTCGACAAAATGTATAATAACATCTTTTATTTCCGGAGCAGTTTTTTCTAATTATTATTAAAAACGGAGATTAAATTTATTTCACAGATGTAGTTCTTCGAGCTCAAAACGAAATGGACAAATATGTATGTATAATATTTTCTTTTAGCATATTTTTTTCTAATTAATATCTTCCAAACAAAGATATAATTATATTTATTTCAGGTTTTATAATAATTATTTTTTACATTATTTTTCCTAGCTATAGAGACTATACATGTATATTACCATTATTAGGTATTAAGTATTTAAAATGCAATTATAACGCGCCACATATCTCATGTGATTAATAGGCGCCGAGGAAAACACAGTGTCACTGATATGCTTTACACCATTAGACTATAAAATGCTTCTTCAAACAAATAGATCTTTAGGGATCGCTTTAATGTAAATTGTGAAAATATAACATATATGCAGTTGTAATGTAAATACTATTTGTTTCAGAATTTTGTTTTTCTCATTTCGTGGCATTTGGTTTGAAACAAAATATTATTTACAATAAATCAGGGTTTGTGATCAATAATTATAGATGGTATAAAATATTTGCCAACATCGCATTAACCCTTCACCCTTACAGCGCGGGGATCGATTTGAGTTGTCAAAATCTGACGTCATTAGACGTCAGATTCTGACGACTTAAGTTGATCCACGCACTGTAATAATAAATATATTATAATGGCCATAAACCCATAACACAGGTATTCAAATGAATCAGAAAGAGCTAACTGAGGCATTTATGATGATTTCAACTTGAAAAAACCCCTTCGGTCTCCATGTTTTTTTACAAAAATAATTCAGCGTTTTAAGGGTTAAAGCGCTGAAATAAAAAAAAAACTAAACTTACACCCACTTGAAGTTGACTCTCGCTTCCGTGTCCCACAATATCAAGTGGATACAATACTTGCATTTGTACAATTTGTCTGAAAGTATATGCCAAGTTGACAAATTTAACCCTTACAGTGCGGGTATAGACCCGCACTATTAGTCGTCAGATTCTGACGACTAATGTCAATCCCCGCACTGTAAGAGTAAAAATATTTCTAATGTGCGTAGACCCATAACACAGATATTCAAATGAATCAGAAAGAGCTATTAACTAAGACATTTATGACGATTTCAAATTGAAAAAAAACCTTTGCTCTCCATGGTTTATACGAAAGTATTTCATCGCTTTAACCCTTTAACCGCCAAATTATTTAATTTTAATTTTCACCCACTTGAAGTTGTGTCTCGCTGACGCGATCCAAAACTTCAAGTGGGTGAAAAAGTCTTATTTTTTTAATGTGACTGGAAACATTTGCGAATCAGATTTGACAACATGGAGGTCAACTCTTTTCAAATCTTGTTGATTGATGTCACATTTTATCTTTAACATATTTATTATGTGGTACTTAATGTGCTGAAAAAAAATGAAAACTCGAATATATGCGGCACCGGCGATTAAAGGGTTAAGGGTTAATGCACATTTCTCTTACAAATTTTCTTTTTTTGAAAGACAAAGTTGAAAACGGCTTTTAGCGCTTCAAGAGTTAAAATAGGCTGGAATAACTGTATATCAGAGGATACGGGGAACATTGCCCTTATAAAAAGGAAGTGAAGAGTACTGTCATATAAAAAGTGAGGTGAGAGAAAATGTTTACCTAAAAGTGAGGATTGCGGATTAAAACCCTTCACAGGCGGGGGGGGGAGGGGTGAGAAGAAAAATTAAGACCCATGTAGAGACGTTTTGAAGTCTTTTTCATGATTTACATGATAATTATGTTCCGATAATCTCCACCTAACTTTGACTGGCGTTTGTTTAGATAGAAAGATAGCGGGTGGCGGTATTACAAAGAAGTGCACTTACGACAGTAAGGAAAGGTAAGGCATTATATTGCAATCCCAGTGAATTACAATCAACATAACACTGATTTATATTAATTAAACATGTTAAATGAAGATCTGTCGTGATGTTTTCTACAATAACCAGACGTATACCGTTCTTATATTGTGATTTTGCCATATTTAAAAAAAAATGAAGCATTCCCATTAAAAACAAAATAATATCGGATTTCAGATCTAAATAATGTACAAACTTGCATGACATTAAAGTGTGGAAGAAAATGTATTTACAAGTAATCAGGTGTGACTGTCACGTGTGTCATGGGAAGAGGGGGGGGGGCACTAAAGCCTCAGAGTATACATATTTAGTAACTTTTGTATTTCTATATCATTTTATATATCATTTATACCAACTGAATAATACAATTATATTGTCACTTTTTAATGCAGTTGCATTTTGCGATCATTGAAGATATTAAAAATATTAGACTTTCCAAAAATATCACCCCTTATATCTAATAAAAAAAATTCAAAACTATTTTTAATTAAAGTTAAGTATTTTTCTGTTCATTGTACTGCTAAAAAATATGCGACAACAAATTTTTGACAACTAATAATTTATTGACTCGAATAAAAAACAGAATGTATTCCCCTTAAGCGGATAATTCAGAGGTTTCGGTCGTGTAGGAATTAATGGTTGGAGTGAGTGTTAATTTGTCTTACCATAGTGATTAGAGGGTGAACAGATCGTAAGACCTGCCATCAGCTCGGCCAATTAAAAGGTGTCTTCACAACTCCAGTAGTGTCATCTAGCTGTTATAAAGTCAGCCGAGAAGAAATGTGGATCACTTGTCTTCTGACAACCAATTGAACGGCTTAGTCTTCAGCCATACCTAGTTTTCTACAATAACTGGATTTGTTGAGGTTTATCTCGAATTGTATTTCACGACCATGAAGTCCTATTCTTCCAAGAAGTACACCCAGAGATATTCACCCATGTACAACAGACCATCAAAGTCTTCAGAGAAGGCTGCTGGAAAGGTCCTGGAATCTTCTATTCAGCGGCTTGAGGAAAAGTTTGAAGAGAGTTTTAAGAAGTTGAGAT
>OZ024913.1:51693056-51698056 GCA_964017125.1 Flabesymbios commensalis
ATATTTATGACGTTTTGCATAGCTGTCTAATCCTAATTTTATCACTCTGGTATTAGTTGTAAAACTATTGCGGAGATTTGAAACTTTGCCTGATTCGCAAATTGTCATTCCTTTAAAAAGGTCTGAGATTTCAATGACAATCTACTGATTGTGTGCAGTTTACCAAATAATCATGATAAACGGAATTGAATTAAAAATGTTAAGCAACAATTTGTTAGGAATACAAAAAACTCATACAGGAAAAAAACACATGCAAAAATGTAGATATTAATCAGACATTATTCACAAACAATTCTGCCCAAAGGCATCAAATTCCGACGTGTGTTTCTATTTTTCTTTCAGTTGAAGATGGAATTGGTAAAGCAATTTCCAGTTTTAAATGATGTTAAATATTTATATTTATGGTGAAAATATGTATTTTAAGAATTTAATAATTAGATAAAGTAAATTGAAAAAAAAATCATTAGTTTCCGTCGTGTTTTGTATTTTATTTATTTGAAACTTGCTTGAAACCGTACATAGACGGCCCATGGCGGCCATATTATTTTGAAATTTTATTATCTCGATAACCCTTAGTCCGGATCAGTTGTTGTTTTTGCGCACCACGTTTTGCGCAGATTCTTGCAATGTGTAGCCAGGTGTGTGTATGACGGACTGTAGTGATTACTACTCTGGCCAAAGAGTTATCTCTTCGGTGAACTCTTTGGCTTAGCTGGTAGCGTTCTGAAATTATGATATCAGGTCGGTGATTCGATCCCAGGGCTCGGCTGTCTCGGCAGGACCCATGGCCAGTAAGATCAATGACCCATAAGTAGGACCGATGGCCCGTAGGACCAATGACCCATAGGACTAGAGAGCCGTCCCCATCGAAGAGTGTCCCACTTTCGGTTTTATATTTATTAATAATTAGTTTTTATTATTATGTCTTAGTTTTTAAATTATGTACTAAGCACAATCTCTACTATATATGGCATTATATCAGTGTAAATTCAGCCTAGATATTTTCACCTAATTATCAGAAGCGTCAAACAGACAAAATTCCTGATTTCTAATTATTGACAACCATGTCAAAAATAAGGGGCACAAAAAATAAGGGGCACACAAAATTAAAAACGTTTGCAGTTCTAGTCTATGGACATGCTTACATCATATGTATTAATAAGCTAAAATTAAAACACCGATTTTTTTTATTATTTCAGACCTGGGCATGTTTAACGACATGATCGACACTACCCTTATAACACAGAATCAAATCCTGATATGCAGAGTCATTTCGGAAAAAATTATATACTTTATATTTTGGCCAAGCTTTTCCATCCTAAATTCTCTGTGTCCCGGCATGCTGGACCTACGAATTTGAACGGCAAACGGACAGTTTTAATCACAATAAACTGCACAGATATACAGCTAGAAAATGTGTCACACTACCGATTGTAAATTCTCTTTGGTAACAAAAAAATACACTACACTGAAATATATGATATGAATCAAAGAGTAATTCCTGTTAAAGTAAAGGTAATAGACCCTCGCTCTCCTAGCAACATGCTTCTATACGGGAGATGGAATGGGTTCAGTACGTTGTTATACACACACACCAGTTCACCAGTTGATTCCGGGTACGTGTGACATTGAGTGTCGATCAGATTTAACCCTTCAACCTCCGGTGCCGTCCATATTCGTTTTTTACATTTTTTATTAGCACATTACATATCAGTTTTTAAACCTGTTAAAGATAAAAAGTGACATAATTCAGTTGTTGACCTCCATTTTGTCAAATCTAAATAATTTTTACTCACTTGAAGTTGTGGATCGCGTCAGCGAGACACAACTTCAAGTGAGTGAAAATTCCAATTGAATAATTTGGCAGTTAAAGGGTTAATATACTAACTTTATCAACAATTTCGCCTGCATCAAGTTCTGACGAGGGATTCTATTTTTCATTAATTTGAAGCTGGAATTGATAGCCCAATTTTCAGTTTCAAAAGATGAAACATATGTCTAATTATGGAAAATAGGATTATCAGAATTGAATAATTTGATTAATATCTTTCAATAACTATAATCTTTAGCTTCTGTTGTATTTTGTTTGTTTGCTTAAAATTTGCTTCAAACCGTATATAGACGGCCGTAGCAGCACAAGGGTTAAGTGTCATACGTCCCACCATCACGGTGATCAGCCGATAGTTGGCCCATCATTGAACCAACATCGACCACACCCTACGTAATGTGAAGGTGAGAACGATGTCAACACTACAACACTTTATCGATTATGTCAATGCCAATTAAAATAAAAATACTGGGGAAGAGTTTTTTTTGAAAACACAATATCTATGTGAATGTGGTGAATTTAACATTCAATTCATGGAGTAGAAAAATTCATTGCGTGTGCACTAAGCGTTTTCGACAAAATGTATAATAACATCTTTTATTTCCGGAGCAGTTTTTTCTAATTATTATTAAAAACGGAGATTAAATTTATTTCACAGATGTAGTTCTTCGAGCTCAAAACGAAATGGACAAATATGTATGTATAATATTTTCTTTTAGCATATTTTTTTCTAATTAATATCTTCCAAACAAAGATATAATTATATTTATTTCAGGTTTTATAATAATTATTTTTTACATTATTTTTCCTAGCTATAGAGACTATACATGTATATTACCATTATTAGGTATTAAGTATTTAAAATGCAATTATAACGCGCCACATATCTCATGTGATTAATAGGCGCCGAGGAAAACACAGTGTCACTGATATGCTTTACACCATTAGACTATAAAATGCTTCTTCAAACAAATAGATCTTTAGGGATCGCTTTAATGTAAATTGTGAAAATATAACATATATGCAGTTGTAATGTAAATACTATTTGTTTCAGAATTTTGTTTTTCTCATTTCGTGGCATTTGGTTTGAAACAAAATATTATTTACAATAAATCAGGGTTTGTGATCAATAATTATAGATGGTATAAAATATTTGCCAACATCGCATTAACCCTTCACCCTTACAGCGCGGGGATCGATTTGAGTTGTCAAAATCTGACGTCATTAGACGTCAGATTCTGACGACTTAAGTTGATCCACGCACTGTAATAATAAATATATTATAATGGCCATAAACCCATAACACAGGTATTCAAATGAATCAGAAAGAGCTAACTGAGGCATTTATGATGATTTCAACTTGAAAAAACCCCTTCGGTCTCCATGTTTTTTTACAAAAATAATTCAGCGTTTTAAGGGTTAAAGCGCTGAAATAAAAAAAAAACTAAACTTACACCCACTTGAAGTTGACTCTCGCTTCCGTGTCCCACAATATCAAGTGGATACAATACTTGCATTTGTACAATTTGTCTGAAAGTATATGCCAAGTTGACAAATTTAACCCTTACAGTGCGGGTATAGACCCGCACTATTAGTCGTCAGATTCTGACGACTAATGTCAATCCCCGCACTGTAAGAGTAAAAATATTTCTAATGTGCGTAGACCCATAACACAGATATTCAAATGAATCAGAAAGAGCTATTAACTAAGACATTTATGACGATTTCAAATTGAAAAAAAACCTTTGGTCTCCATGGTTTATACGAAAGTATTTCATCGCTTTAACCCTTTAACCGCCAAATTATTTAATTTTAATTTTCACCCACTTGAAGTTGTGTCTCGCTGACGCGATCCAAAACTTCAAGTGGGTGAAAAAGTCTTATTTTTTTAATGTGACTGGAAACATTTGCGAATCAGATTTGACAACATGGAGGTCAACTCTTTTCAAATCTTGTTGATTGATGTCACATTTTATCTTTAACATATTTATTATGTGGTACTTAATGTGCTGAAAAAAAATGAAAACTCGAATATATGCGGCACCGGCGATTAAAGGGTTAAGGGTTAATGCACATTTCTCTTACAAATTTTCTTTTTTTGAAAGACAAAGTTGAAAACGGCTTTTAGCGCTTCAAGAGTTAAAATAGGCTGGAATAACTGTATATCAGAGGATACGGGGAACATTGCCCTTATAAAAAGGAAGTGAAGAGTACTGTCATATAAAAAGAGAGGTGAGAGGAAATGTTTACCTAAAAGTGAGGATTGCGGATTAAAACCCTTCACAGGCGGGGGGGGGAGGGGTGAGAAGAAAAATTAAGACCCATGTAGAGACGTTTTGAAGTCTTTTTCATGATTTACATGATAATTATGTTCCGATAATCTCCACCTAACTTTGACTGGCGTTTGTTTAGATAGAAAGATAGCGGGTGGCGGTATTACAAAGAAGTGCACTTACGACAGTAAGGAAAGGTAAGGCATTATATTGCAATCCCAGTGAATTACAATCAACATAACACTGATTTATATTAATTAAACATGTTAAATGAAGATCTGTCGTGATGTTTTCTACAATAACCAGACGTATACCGTTCTTATATTGTGATTTTGCCATATTTAAAAAAAAATGAAGCATTCCCATTAAAAACAAAATAATATCGGATTTCAGATCTAAATAATGTACAAACTTGCATGACATTAAAGTGTGGAAGAAAATGTATTTACAAGTAATCAGGTGTGACTGTCACGTGTGTCATGGGAAGAGGGGGGGGGCACTAAAGCCTCAGAGTATACATATTTAGTAACTTTTGTATTTCTATATCATTTTATATATCATTTATACCAACTGAATAATACAATTATATTGTCACTTTTTAATGCAGTTGCATTTTGCGATCATTGAAGATATTAAAAATATTAGACTTTCCAAAAATATCACCCCTTATATCTAATAAAAAAAATTCAAAACTATTTTTAATTAAAGTTAAGTATTTTTCTGTTCATTGTACTGCTAAAAAATATGCGACAACAAATTTTTGACAACTAATAATTTATTGACTCGAATAAAAAACAGAATGTATTCCCCTTAAGCGGATAATTCAGAGGTTTCGGTCGTGTAGGAATTAATGGTTGGAGTGAGTGTTAATTTGTCTTACCATAGTGATTAGAGGGTGA